>OY365748.1:20095997-20695997 GCA_959347395.1 Mechanitis mazaeus | reverse complement strand
TTTGGAATACAGTGACCGGCTTCAGTTGTTAGGCTTAGAGATTTCCTCGAACCTCAACTATGGTCGGTGCATTGAGTCCAGAGCAAGAGCAGCTGCAGGAAAGCTTGCCATTCTTGCGAAGGTCCGACAGTACTTTACACCGGGACAGCTACTTGTATTATACAAAGCACAGATCCGGTCGTGTGTGGAGTACTGTGGTCACATATTTGCTGGTGCCGCAAGGGTTCATCTAGCGGTTCTGGACTCAATCGAGAGGCGAGCAAAAAGGCTTATTGGCGACCAAGACTTGGTTGACGCCAATCTTCAAAGCCTTGAACACAGGCGGAGAATTGCTGGCCTCTCGGTATTCTATAGGATACATTTTGGAGAGTGTGCACAGGAATTACATGACGTAATTCCCCCATCCCCCTTCTACCAACGGACATCCCGACGCACGGCGAGTATCCATCCATACGTTGTGGACATTCCACCTGTCCGAACGAAGCGCTTTGCTTCGTCTTTCTTTATTCGCACGGCGAAGGACTGGAACAGCTTGCCTGCGTCGGTATTTCCATCTGAATATAATGTGGGTGTCTTCAAGAGAAGAGTGAATAGGTTACTGAGTTAATGCGCCTTACCATCTATGACTACATTTCCACTTTCCATCAGGTGGAATGTAGTCAAGCGTTAACTCAGACGGTGTAAAAAAAAAAAAAAAATTCCTATGTAATGTTTCATAAAATTTCTTTTTTTATGCCTTACTATTCATAGTCTGCTTCATTAACATTTAAATATAGCTTCCTATAATTATGGATTTGTCGTTATGTAAATTAAGATTTTTTATGAAATCTTACAAATTCGGTTTTTACATTAAATAACTTATGGCCGTTTTCACCAACAACACCTAGCTTTAGGGAACATCTGTCAAAAGAAATAGGAGTCACTTAGCTTATTTTTTTTTTCACGGACATGTAAGAGACATTCAAAAGATGTTGGTTGCCCTATATCTGCATAGATAGCTAGGGGATACCCTAGCTATCCAGTCTCACGAGAATGGATATTCAAGAAAAGAATTAATTAATAAGAATAAAAAAATATGAAGAGGCTTATTAAAAATATAATAGATAATTATTTATTTTTCTACTCATGACCCTTCTAGCACAGAGCTATTAGCACTACTAAGCTATTCACATACATATTACACAAAAACATTACATTATTGTTCTTCTTATTCAGCAGCTAGAACTTTTATGACAAAGCTTATAGATAATGAACAGAAAAATCTCAAAACATTCACATCGTACACCAACTAGCTTCTGCAAAAACTGCTAATTATATAGTTTATTACTTTATAGGAAAGACATTGTATAAGTTAATAATTTTATAATTTGATTACTTTCACCACGTTTTTCCGCGACCCAAGTAATTATTTTAATACAAGAGGTCTTATGAACGCGTAGAGGCATAAAATTTAAATTCATATCAAATCATCAACTCAGGTCTATAATACCTTTGATCTGTAACAAAATCAAACTTCTAGATAAACGAAATCAAAAGAAACAGCAATTTAAGATGCATTTTGCCAAAGTCGCAACTACCCGCAAAGGAATCAAATACTAAAGAGTACTTTCAGTGGATCTTGAAAAATCTATGGTATAATCTTGAAATTTGGCTTGAAGCAATATTTTATAGCACAATTTTTATATACAGGAAAAATTTGGAAAACCTAAAGTTTAGTTATATATAAATATATTAATAATGATAAACTTGTTACCCGTTTTTTATACTATCAGAGTGTATTTTTACTTATTTACCTACAGGTTTATACGGAACCCTCGGTGCGCAAGTCCGACTCGCACTTGGCCGGTGTTTTTCAACACTCATTTAGCAACAGCCCTAAATTCAAAGTCAGAAAAGAGGATAATTTAAATAACACATATCGAAATGTACTACTTCTGTAATTTAAAATAAAACAAGTATATTTTAAAAAATATAAGCTTTTACAGAACATATGAGGAACAGAGAGGAATAGAGCTCTTAAAAGAGACTCTGAAGCGAGGCATTAACTATGTGGAGACGGGGCCGTGGTACGGCCAAGGAACTTCTGAAAGGACCATAGGCAAAGTAAGTAACTTTCCTTAAACTTGTTTTATCGTGTTCTATTTAATTCTTGACTTTCGTGAAACTACAAATGTATCTAAAACATTTGCTATAAACTTGTTTCCAAAAACCTTATATTTTCACAAACTTTTAATAAATATTTCAAAAGTAGAAATGGCATCTAGTCTAGTCTATGGCGTCTAGTCTATGGCGTCTAGTCTATGGCGTCTAGTCTATGGCGTCTAGTCTATGGCGTCTAGACTATGGCATCTAGTCTAGTCTATGGCATCTAGTCTAGTCTATGGCATCTAGTCTAGTCTATGGCATCTAGTCTAGTCTATGGCATCTAGTCTAGTCTATGGCATCTAGTCTAGTCTATGGCATCTAGTCTAGTCTATGGCATCTAGTCTAGTCTATGGCATCTAGTCTAGTCTATGGCATCTAGTCTAGTCTATGGCATCTAGTCTAGTCTATGGCATCTAGTCTAGTCTATGGCATCTAGTCTAGTCTATGGCATCTAGTCTAGTCTATGGCATCTAGTCTAGTCTATGGCATCTAGTCTAGTCTATGGCATCTAGTCTAGTCTATGGCATCTAGTCTAGTCTATGGCATCTAGTCTCGTCATCAACATAAAGTTTTTCGACAACATTTAAATCAAAACTCATAATAAATAAAGTAAGATCCTTAACAAACGGTTTTAAATAAAATAACTGGTTCTAAATAATTTTGCTCATAACTTAGCAATATTTTAATCGTCATTATTGTTTTTGTGATGACAGGCTCTTAAAGATGTTCCCAGGAGTTCGTATTACATCGGAAGCAAAATTGGGAGGTACGAAAAAGACACAGCGAACATGTTTGATTTTTCAGCAGAGAAGACCGAAGCTGGAGTAGAGAGCACATTACGTCGTCTGGGACTGAACTACGTCGACTTGATACAGGTCAGATCAAGAAATTACCGATCTTGGAGTCGTTATGGTTGCGTATAAATAACATTATAATGACACCGGGTACCGATCATAAAGTAGTCTAATCTCGCGTAGACTAATCGCGTAAGACTAATCTCGCGTTTTCGAACTTAATGTAGGTAGTTTTTATTTTCGTCTTCCTTCTCTGAACCCAGAATCCTAATAAACCACCAGCGCAATCCTGTTTAACGACATCATTTTCAACTTTTTTCTCAGGGGCATCATAGGATCCCGTGCTCGAGGGCGGTGCCAGTATTTAAACGTAGCGCCTCACCCCGAACTGTTGTCATATGAAATTTGTTTTTTTTTTTTTTGGTATAGTTCAAACTACAGCGTTTAATTTGAAATAATAAACTATTTTATGTAAGCACTAAATTATCAAATTTATCAAACACAATTTAGTGCTTACTTAAAATACTTCCAATTTAAATTCTAATAATGAAGTTATTTTAAATGTTTTAATTAAGTTAAAGTAGTAAATTAAGTTGATACAATACTTAAATATATTCAAATATATTTATAATGCATTTTCTTTTTAATTTTTTGTGTCAAGATGATGATATCGTGCAATTTTTCTTTTTTTGAAAACTTGAAAATATCATATATTATATAAAGCTGCTTTTATTTATTTTATTCGTATTTTTGCAATAAAAAATAAAAGATAAATGAACATCTCTCCGTCGATACCGTCAGTGTGCATGCAGAGCTACTAGGGATAATGATAAATACAATAGCAACAAAAATCACAAAAGGTAGGCGATAGTTTGTTTTATTCATCAATTCTAGTATGGCTCTTTTAACAACGCCAAGATATCAGCAAAGTGGTAATAAATACACGCGCGTATGTGCGCCGTAAACAGACGTAATTACATACTGTAATTTATGTATTTTATTAATGAATGAAGTAAAAATTATGAAACGCAAATGAGAATCTATTTTTTATAGTAAGAAGATTTGAAACTTCTCGCAGATAATGCTATTTAACGATAAAAGTCAGGGGCGATTTATCACAGAGGTCAGTCAGTTAGTTCGATCTTTTTCTTTTTTTTTTATAAAAATAGGCGATTTTCAGTGCGTCAACCAAAACTTTATTATCAGGAACATAGTCAGACAAAACAGAATCAAAAATATAGTTCTTTTGCAGTTTCTAAACGAGTAACTAATGTAATATACCTAACTATAATAACCTTCAATTATATATTAAAAGGAATTAGATAAAAAATCTTTTGTAACAACAATAATAATTTTAAGAGCGTTGATTCCAACTTAAAAAAAAAACAAATAATTTAGGTAATTAAATATAACGAGTAGCTCAGAGTAAACATTGCTGTACCCAAGTCATAAACACATCTGTAAAGGTAATTAGCTCACTAGTTACTGAGGCTTTCTTGTGACGTGTTCCTGAACTAGTGAAACAGTAAAGTACTACCCCCTTTAAAATCGGACAATGATTCAGATCCCTCAAATTACAATTCTGTATTTATATTACCCTTATTCAGTAAGATATTTAGTATTCGATATTTAATCAAATATATTGCATCAATTATGTGACTTGAGTCCGAAAGGAGTTATATAATGACTTTTGGTTGAATTTGTGAACTGCCAATGGTAATTGGCTTTATAAATCGTAAAACATTGGCCTTGTCTAATAAAATTCAGACAGTTGCAGTTAATAGAAAGAGTTCTTCTGGAGTTCCCTTTGATATGGGGGTCCCCGGGGCTCAATATTAGGCTCTTTCCGCTTCCTCGTTTATGAAAATGATCTTCCTTTATTCTTGAAGCATAGTAATGAAATTGTAATTTTCCTTGACAACATAGATGATTTATGATTTTTAAAGCGAAAATACATCGGGTATGAGGATGTCAACAATGCTCTCCCTAAAATAGCTCATTTGAGTGTTCTCATGACCACGATCAGTGCTATTTGATCGAAACATCGAAGTAGGTTTTATTAACCTTTTATTTAATAACGCGAATAAGTTACCGTTAACCTAATTTAAAATAGCTAATTGGTTTAGTATTAACAACTTATTTATTTATTTTTTATTTTTTATTTATTTATTATACTCGTGAACGGGTGCTGCTTGCGGTGATTGGTCGTCTTGCTGGCTCAGTTTCATCATTTTTTTTTTAATTTTATTTGCTTAATTAGCTTTTATAATTTAGCCTCCACAAGGAATTGATTGCGATGGTTCTAGTTGTTCGTAAATTGTTTACTATATATGGACGTTTGTGAAACAGTGATCACAATACAAAAAAAAAACCCGGCTGAGTTTGTTGTGTGGTTCTTCTCAGACCAGGGCGCGCTTGGAACCCTCGTTGCTTTAGTTATAAGTTGGACAGTGAGTCTACAGAAGGGCTTATTTCGATATGTAAGGCATCGAAATAGGCCCTCCTGGCACTTCCATTTGATGTACACAAGTTATCATTGGTATTGATTGAAAGTGGAAAACATAAAAATAAATAAATAAATAAATATTACCTAATAGTACAATGACTAAACGTCAAGTTAACTATCCCCAATGTAAAACTGGTGTAAACTAAGATATTATTCAATGACCAAGCATTGGAAGTGTTTGGATCTACAGTTTTTCCTGAAATTACTGTTCGAATTGATCTTGATTAGCTAGTGAACTTAGTTTTGCTCTTTATGCTGCAGAACAGTTAGATCTCTAATGGACGGGCTACTGTCAAAGCAATTCATTACAGTTATTATTGGGTTGGGGCGCTATTTCTATACTTAGATAAATTAATACGACAAAGACGAGTATGCGGCATCGCATCACCTCTTTACAAACACTCGCAAACACATTAAGTATTTTATATAGCAATATTTAATACGATGAGTAAGATTGGTAATTTTGGAAAGTTTTACTGTGACAATTCGTCTTTGTTATAAATTTTTGAATCTTCATAAATTTGTAATTCTCTATGATTCGGTAGAAATAAATATTCTTTTTCGGGATATCGTCCGTAGTATAATTTTGTGAAAAATTATTATAAGACTATGGGTAAGATTTGTACTTTTTAATCAGCTTCAACATTTCACTTTTGAAATCAATTTTAAAACCATCCATGATTTTTTGACTGACATCAAGGATCATCTTTGTCAGGATCAAGTTTATGTACAATGTACATATTTTGTAAATCATTTGATAGTTGTTTCAGTATTTCGTTTTCTGATTTGTCAATATGCCCTTGCGTTGCGCTTCTCCTGGAACTGTAAGAACTATAAAACAAGTTTGTCCTTCATTTTGTTCTTGTTGTTGTTTAGTCGTAAATCATTTTCGTTAATCTGTTCATCTGTCATAGGTTTAACTTTTTTAAGACCATTCAAAAAAGAGTATTCTCTCCTGCCTGATGTTGCGGATCCCCTCTTTTTTCTGGCATTTAATCTATGGCAGAGACTATTCCACTTTCATATTCCACGTTGCAATGTGGCAGTTGTTAAAAATGATATTATTATTCAAAAATAGTGTAGGTGTTTAAGATAGGTCTATTTGTTTCCTTGACAAACAAAAGATAAACACTCATAAACAAAAAATAATTCGTAAGACATAATTTTATGTACTTTTATACATAAATCGATTCAAAAAACTAAAAGATATTATAAGATATTAAAACTATCTCACTACTACAAATTTTACATGTTTATAAACGGCATTATTTCCTATAGCTAATCTATAGATAAAAATTACTAATTTCACCCCATGACGTCATCAACTTAAGTTTGTGGGAGAGATGCGAGTAACTTGTTGTCTCTTTCGTGATCTTTAGTGTAACAAATAAATGCTTTCTTAAGACTTTGTATCATGTTTCATGTCTATATTTTCATGTACCTAAATTAATTTAAATTAGAATATTATAAATCGATTGATCGTAATTTAAATATGAAAATAATTAATGATTATGCCTATTAAAATTATTTGCCACCAACATGCTTCCCCTCGCGTGAAGCACCAACAGCTGACCTGGCAACATGTTGCTCTCTGTCCAGGTTAATTTTGGTGCTGGCCAGTGGCCGTCCTGTCTTTGAGCTCGGACATTTCAGGACGCCACCGGGCGGGCACATATCCTTTTACTCGTTTCTGCTTTGACTGTAATAAATAACTTTTGATAATTCAGTTAATTTAAAATATCCTGAGGTGAGATAGTTGATGTGTGTATTTACAATACTTACTTAAAATGGTTTAAAATATTACCATCAATGGCATTGCCCACAGGTGCACGATCTGACTTTTGCGCAAGACACGTCCGTCATTCTAAAAGAGACTCTGCCGACACTGGCGCGAGCTGTCGCCGACGGACACGCTCGCTACATAGGCCTCGCGGACTATGACCTAGACCTGATGCAAGAGATCGTAGAGGAATCCAACGTCAAGATTTCTACAGTGCTCTCGTACGCCAAGTCTACGCTCTTTGATAACCGCCTGCAGAATTATATAAGATATTTTAAGGTAAGTTAAGGATTAGTCTTCAACTCTAATAATTAAATATCAAACGCTCGTATGTTATTACACATAAAACTTAGTGGGGTATTGTGTTGGGGCAGCTGTTGTTTGGTGGAGATCAGGTTGCCAAGCTTTGAAACGGTATGGCTTACTCAGTCAAGCGCTAGTAGGTCTCTTTTTTAAAACCCTGGAGTAGGCAGGTGAGGTGGACTCTCAATTGGGAACACAGATATCCAATCCATAGATTCACCGTGTGGATGACGAGCCCATCGCGTTGCAGGGAGAAGATTGTAAAAAGTGCCTAGTATTTGCCACCCAGGAATAGGTTTAAGGGGCTTCATTAACCCATTTGCTTCATTTCACGAATTAACAAATTATCTCTCTTATCACCAAGAGTGGAATAAAAGACATGTAAAAATTAAAAAAATAAATAATTAAAAAAAGGGAAAAATCTTGCCAACGCTTGTATGCCTTTATACAAATGAACTGATGATAGTTCTAGACCGGTCTAGATCTTTGTATTTACGCGGGTAGTATATGACCAAGAATAAATCTTTACTTTATTAGATTATGAATAAAGTTAATGAATGAATTGTTGCTCACCGACCCTCGTTAACACGATGGCTGAAAGCCTTAAAACGCTAATGTCGCTGATTGCGGCTCTAACCGTTCCCGTCTCACTCTGCGGCTAACACGTCGTGTTAGCCGCAGCTGTGGAACGTCGCTCTAAAGACGTTTCCAGACTATACGGCGAAGAAAACGCTTGAATTTTTAACGACCGATAAAGTGTATGATATATGGAATGTTTTAATCAATTCACAATGACAAAGATATTTATACAATGTCCATTGTTTTGTAGTTTTTGTGAGCTTCGTCGTACTTGAACAATAAAAGCAAAATTAATTCTAAGTTGTTATCGTATTTTCTGTAAATAATATTTATAATCATAAAATTATGTAATCGTAATATATTTCTAGGTATTTGGTAAAAATTGGTTCTTTATATTAATATAATGTAATTGTATTACGTCTTTATTAGCGCGAATTGATTATAATTTCACTCGTTCAAAATTCATACATGAATCTGTTTCGCCGTATTCAAGATACGATAAAAAACACATCAGTGTGTTAGTAGTCTTGATTAATTATAATTTACGTAACTGTTGTGAGTGAGCCGTAGCCGTATTCACTGGTGTAATGACGTCATTCACGGTTGAAATTCTTCACACCTCTTGCACTTCCGACTAGTCCCTCATACAAACTATTACACGAAGAGTACACGGTTATTTTTTCCCGATCACCTGGACAGTGGAACCACATGACACGCTCTTTCGCTACCGTATATATAATGTCTAATATCGTCGTTTCGATAAGATATTTCGAAATCCTAAATTTATCGTTTCAATTAATAATTAAGTTTTTTTTTATTTACATTATATTTAATATAGAGTAAAGGTGTCGGCGTCATCAATGCGGCTGCGACGGGCATGGGGCTGCTCTGCAACATGGGACCCCAGCTGTGGCACCCCGCCAGCGACTACACTAAGGCACTCTGCAAAGAGGCCGCAAGTTACTGTCAGGTATATATTTGTATTTATTACCTACTATATTTTGTAGTTTTTGTTTTATCGGCTACTTCTTTTAGTACAGAAGGTAATGTGTCGTGGAAGTGGTGTGTGAAATCTTTAATTGCCAATAATATACTACCTTAACATTTAGATATTCTATGATTTTCAGTCTCAAAATGTAGAGCTGGCGCGTCTGGCGACCTGGTTCACTCTGAGCCAGCCCGGTATCGACACCAACGTCTGCGGGTTTTTTAACGAGGCTCAGCTGGCCGACACCGTGGACGTGCTGGAGCGCGGCCTCACCGACCGCGAGCGGACCGCGCTCACTGAGATACAATCTAGGTTCGAAACGAGACAAAATAAAATAAGAAAATGTCCATCATCTTTATAGACCAAGCGAGTAGATTGTATTACTTACCTACATTTTTTAAGGTACTTTGGAAATGTCACTCAGCACTGGGATAACGTCGAATTAGAGGCATACAAAGAAAAGCTGAAAAAATTAAAGACTCAATTTCACCAACAGTAAGAAAACACCAACTTCACTTTACAATTTCTTTCAAACTTCAATAAAACAATATATATATGAGTATATAATATTATATTTCTCAAATGAAATAAAATGAAATAGCACATGCATCTGAACCATGTTTGTACCATTAGTTAAATTAATAGTATATGTGACGGTGTAAGATGTAACACGACGACGTATGTACAATTTATTATAAGTTAATATTGTCCGAATCTAATAAATTATATAAATCTATGAATAAAACAACGAATAATTTAATATTTAGAGATTCAAACAAAATATTTGCATGAAATCACTACATAAATATATAAATAATAAATAAAAGATACATTGTGTGTGTATTTAATAGAGACGCACTACACTAAAGGAGTTCTAAGGTGATTTAACGACGATGATGGAGCCTTCCGTTTGACAATAATAAATGTTTTTATAAATATTTAACAAACAAAATACAGGTATTCTTATTAGTAATGCATAAAACAGGTGTGTGTATGTTTTCTGTATATGTGCGCGTGTGTGTGAGTGTGTGTCACAAGTATCGTTACAATACAAACACACTGTACTCTCCTTATACGTAATGTTACAATGTTACTCACTAAGGGCCGGGCTAACAGATCTATTTTCAGTATAACACGTGAAGGCATGTTAACAAGATTTCACAAACTAATAACATACTGAAATACAAAAACAACCGAACCTCTCTGGCGACGTGTCTTCAGCTGGAGAGTGTGTTTACTACGCGGTCACAAGGTTCAGTGAGGGTGACACAGATCAAGGCGACCACAAGACTACATATTAGTATAATAACGTAGCAACGATGGGTTACACATTTATATGCTAAGTTGAGAATTAAAACAAATACATACATTTGCAGTTGCAGTTGTTTTTAAAACAGTGTTAAACAACGTATACATAGTTAACGTACCCAACATGAGACATTCTTAAGACATGTTAGGGGTCATCGAGTGAGATTCACAGTTTTATGGGATGTTTGAAGCAATGTGCCCACATATGTAATGTCAATTTAAACATAACAAAGAGAATGTTCACATAATTGAGCTGGTACTACTGGCCTGGCACAAGACGTACATCTACTTGTTGGTATAACTTTCGATTACTTGTTTTACGTTAAACAATCGTGGAATGTATGAGCGGTTTTCTTCGCCAGAAAGATTACATCTGTACATTGTACGTCAAAAGTAAACCAACAGTGTAATGCGTTCAGGCGCTCAGAGTGCTTGGTCTTTGGGCAGATGGGTTCTACCAATTAATTACCGATAACGCAATAAACAGAAGCTGTAACAAGTTATTTAATATCTTATTCTATATATATAGTTACAAAGTTGCAACAGACTGTAGAAATTTACGACTCCTCGGTTCGGGCTCCTCTTATATTAAAAAACATACTCTTAATAATATCAATAATAATTTAACTTATCTTTACACACAAATTGACACTGGAATTTCGCATTTTGTGAGGAGACAAACATGAAGCATGGGAAAATAACCTCTTTTGTGTTATATAATGGGTAGAAGTTATGCTTTTTACAAGAAATAGCAGTCGATGGTCCTTTCTTTAGTGTAATAATTAAATGTTTTATTTATCTGACTACCAAATAGTCTTCCAACACTTGAAGAAATCACTGGACTAGAAACAGGAACACTGACTCACTGACTCACTGCCTCACTGCCTCACTGACTCACTGCCTCACTGCCAACACCAGACCCGTCCCCACCTCATACACTGCCGTGTTCAGAGACACGGGATTTATTTTAAACCTATCTACTTCTATCTAAGATCAGATCACGTCGATCACAAACAATACTTGCACATATCCGACCCGTCACTGACAGATAGTGAGTCATTTTTCATTTGGTGTGTCATTTTATATTAGCACGATTGGAACTTTTATTTGTTCGAAATGTGCAAATGAAAACAATCGGGTAGTTTGATCAATCTAAACTAATACGCGAAAGCTATTTTAGTAATTTATATAATGATGCATTGCAACCAGTCTCACCCGGCCATGTGCCTACAACGGACGAGGCAACTTATATGAGATTCATAGTTTTCGATATAGACCGGTCGTTTGGTCCACGTTGAGTTATAAGTCAGCCAATGCTTCGTAAGTCTTTCTGTTACGAGTAATGAAAGATTTAATGCCGGTGTCGGCGCTTATCTCTGCCATGCCTAGACCGGAAGTCTCTTTGAGTAAATTCGCTAAGTTGTAATATCTGGGAGTATTTTCTAGTTTGTTTAGATTTATTTTGAGGACAGGCTTCTTGTGTTTGATAGTCTTGGTATGCCAGACGAGGATCTTGGTGCAGTTGTGGGCCAGGGGCTGTATGTCGGCTAAGGCGAGGTCCAGGCTACGGAGGAAGCCGTCTTCTTCGTGGCCAGCCACGAACGGCATGCTGGCGCCCTCTCTTAGGAAACCCACGTTCACCGCGAAGCCCGCCATATCCACAGGAAAAGAGCGCGCTCCCGGCCACGAGTCGAAGAACCCCACCACCTTGGACATTGATTTAAATACTCCATTAGAACTATCAGCAGGCATACAATATAATACAATATTTTATTTCTAAAACTTTAGTTATCCGAAAATAAAATGAAGTATAATACTAGTAATATTGTAAATGGAAAAGATTAAATTATAGTTCTTATGCGAAATATTTGGTCCATCTGAATTATTAGTTATATTAACTACAAGATTATTTTAGGATTCGAAATCAGATTTTTTTCAATATTGTAAATAAAGTAGATCAATTTTTTTTTGAGGTTTTAATAATAAAAAATGAAATATTGAAATGAAATGCTTAACAAAATATGAAAAAAATAAACATTTTAAAAGTGCTGTCAAAGTGTCTTATTAATATAGTGCTAAGCCAAGAGGCACAAGATCAAATTGGCGGTTTTCAAAGCTCTACATAGTCACTTCCTAATAGGAAATGACACCATTTGCCAACAAAGATTTTTTTTTTTTTGAAAATATTGTGCTAATTATTTTCAGCATTTGCAACTAATTTTGACCAATTTTATCAAAAAATAAATTGAAAATAATTTATACAAGTCAATAAATCCATAAAAAGCCAAAAACAAACTGGATTTACTCTAAAGTATCAAAAGACATGAATCACAGAAGTCTCGAATTCCAATATAAGCGTACCATAGATATAGATATTTTTTATTGCTAAAATTCAAATTTATTTATTCATTAGATTGTTTAAGTCATTAGTAGCGGCTCGTAAAACCGCTAATGTCTTTCACTGCGGCTCCAACACGTGCGATGTGTTAGAGCCGCAGTCTTAAATGTTAACCTAAAAAAGATGTTTTTAAACTGTGGCTAACCCGCCGGTGTGTTTCTTTAGCGCATCTTGAATACGACGAAACAGGCGCTTGTATGAATTTTATACGACTGCCCGCTGGGCAAATAATTGCATTAAAAGATTTACGTTATCCGTAAAGCGGATATTTAAAAGTTCAATACCTATCCAATGATAGCATATAAACGGTAATCAATTTACCTTTCTATCGAAAAGAAAAAAAGATAACGTCAAACCCCAAAATTGCTCGTTTAGCTCACTACAGTTTGCATGACTAAATGCAGGTATAAAAAGGCGTGTTTTGAGTAAAACGTCATCATTTGCAATTCAACACTCAACCTGGAAGGACGTCTCGTCTGAAGAAAATGGATACTACTCCGGAAAAAGCTGCTCAAGTCTTTGCGCTAATTGAAGCGGGTCAGAGCCTAAGTGCTGTTGCTCGGCAGTTGAATGTCGCTCGATATTCAGTTCGTCGTGTATACCAGCGCTATCAAGAAACTGGTGACTATGAGCGACGACGAGGATCCGGTCGAGCCAGAGCTACAACGCAGCGTGACAACCGATTTCTCGTAACGACGGCAATACGAAATCGTCGCCTGACTGCCGTTGAACTTGCACATCGTCTCCAAGAAGTGCGTGAAGTGCAAGTCAGCCGGTGGACTGTCAGAAGAAGACTTGCTGAAGGTGGCCTGACTGCTCATAGACCACCAAATGGCCCCAAATTGACACCAGCTCACCTCAAGACCCGTCTTCGATTTGCACAGGAACATGTGCATTGGTCCGCCGACCAATGGAGAACAGTTCTCAGATGAGTCCAGGATGTGTCTTTATGGCAATGATGGACGAGGCAGGGTCTACAAAAGGTCTGCAGAAAGATTTGCCAAGTGTTGCATCACGGAACGCGTGTCATACGGCGGTGGTTCGTGTACGTTCTGGGGAGGTATCTCAGCCGAAGCCAAAACCAAGCTTCTGTTCATCACTGGAGCTAATATTAGGCGACAAACAAGAGGACTAAAATCTCAACGATACATAGAGGAAATTCTCCAGGATCAGGTCGTACCATTTGGCGGTTTTATTGGGGAGAACTTCCTCTTTTTGCATGATAATGCAAGACCCCATACCGCTGCTGTAGTCCGACAATATCTGCAAGAGGTGGATATAACCATGATGGAGTGGCCAGCTCGGAGTCCGGATCTTAACCCTATTGACACTTGTTGGACGAGTTAAAAAGACGAGTAAGAAACCGAAACATTGCTCCAGTCAATTTACAGGAGCTACAGGATGCGCTCAAGGAGGAATGGATCGCTGTACCGCAAGATAACATCAAACACTCGATAGAGTCAACGGAGAATCGATGTCAAGCCGTTATTCCAGCAAGAGGCGACAACACTTCTTATTAATAAATGATTTTTAAGTAAATTAATGTGTTTTTCTTTAATTATACCCTAATTTTCAAATGGTTTTTTTTTAGGTAAAAATTTGGCAATACAGACAAATTGTTCTTTGGTATCGTTGGACAGGTATTGAAATAAACTATAATTTAATATTAAAAAATATATGATTATTTTAAACAAAAAAAAGAAAAAAAGTCAAATTTTTCAAAAATTGTTCACATGTGCGATTTCATTGCACCCGAGTGTACTTCGGTAAAAAGCAATAAAAAGAAAAAAAGGTACTTAAGATAATTAACAATTAATTAATATAAAATATATACGGAATTTGGTTAACATTATCATCGATACACACTTGCAAAATAAATTAAAAAGAAACAAGTTTGTTTTTATCTCCTTTGTTACACAAAATATTTTGCAGCTATACGTTAACGATAATGTAATAAATTATGGATCAAAGTTATTACTTCATTTATTTATTATCACGAATAATAATAATAATAGACTACTTACCAGCGAGCAATAACAACAACAATCGGTAAATATACGAAGGTCGTAATTACTGACAAAGTTTCTAGAAAACATAACTTCGGTGCGAAATATTTTGCTTAGAAATAAAATGAGAAAATAAATAAACCTTATTTGTTTGCAATGAACTTCAATATTTGTTCCGAGTCACATTTAAAGTTTTATTAGTCCATTGTTTGCATTTATTGTGAGCCTCCGTCGTTCTTGAACAGTGAAAGTAAAGTCAACCCTTAAGTTGATATTTTTGTTATCGTTTTTTTAATGATAATTATATTCATAAAATCATATCATCGTATAATATACATACGAACTGGGTTTTGATATTAATATTACACATGACTACTGATTAAATACCTTTTCTCGAGAGGATTGATTACAAAAATCGATATATTATATAGGATTTAATTTTGTACCTTTCATGTAGTTATAAGCCTAGCAGGAGGTCGTTGCAAATTCGGATCAGCGTGTTTTGCCGTATTCAAGATACGCTAAAAGACACACCGGTGTGTTAGTCGCAGCCTTGATAAACTAAAATTTATAATATAAATATTTATATTCAAACATATTGTACATAATTTTTTATTATTATTATGTATTTTACATAAATATCTGCTTACATATTTAGAATTAATTTAAGTTAAGATAACGGGACTTATTCGCATTATTAAATAAAATGTTTACAAAACCTACCTAGACGTTTCGATCGGTGTTATATAATCAGGAATTATAAACCTTTTATTTAATAACGCGAATAAGTCCATCTCGTTTACCTAATTAAAAATTAAATTAATTCGCGAAAGTTAAAGAAAATATGATATGTAGAATTAATTTTTAAATGTTTAATTAATACACTTTTTTATACATCTCTTTTTGTTGCACCTCTGCTAATGACCTATCGTGCACATGTTAAGGCCGGCTGGTAGAATGTCTTGGTGGCATTTTTCCGTCTTTTATATAATATTATGCTATAAAGAATAAATATGCAACGAAGAAAACAAAGGTCTTCTTCTGACTACTCTCAGAACAGAAGGCATGTTGTAAGTGAACAAATTGATATAACAAATCCGGCGTGTCGCTGACGACGCGACAGCGCTATCTGCAGGTTACTTCACAATATTCTACACAAAGTTGGCTTCTCCTAATTATATTTTATACCGAAAAACCTCTCCGATAATATCCCCAGCTGCATGTTCTGTATTACTTTAAAATATTAAGAAGCCTAGCATGGTTATCAGTAACGAAGCACTATTTCAAAAAATTACTTTTACCCCTTTCAACGGCTCCACATACATTTATAACAAATAATGTGTTTAAGCAGTCATCTAATTACCATCTCATCCTGTCTAATTTACTTAACAATATTTTATTCCAAAATATAGTGAGTAAACAAACTATATGTTATAATATTGGATAATGTAATTGTTTTGTGTCTATCTAATTAGTAAGCAAAGTACAGAGAATTAAGTAGAACACAACAGATTGATATCGGTCACTTTCATTCACCTTTCCGATTCCGATCATCACTCACCTTTCCCTCTTTAACGACCGGCGACGACACGCCGTAGTCCCCGATAAGTCCGACGGGGAACATTGACACCTTCTTGGTGTTTCGTATCTCTTCGAACAGTTGGAGGTCCACGGTGTTATCGTCGTCTCCGAAGTACAACACCCCCTCGGACGCATTGTCATGCAGCCAGTCTAACGCGGCGCGGCGGTTGGACACTCCGCGTGGGAAGTTGGAGCTCTTGTAGATGAAGGGCTTTGGACTCGATATGTGTGTAAACGGGAGACCGGTGCTTCTGGAAGCGGTTTTTCCGCGTAATAGTTTAGAATGAAGATGACAAAATGAGTCCATAAAAATATTCTGACACCACCATACATTCATGCCTCCGTTGGTCTACAGCATAATACTCATCATTGATGTAAAAGTTGGTACAGAGTAGGCAAATGTAATAATAAAATGTTTTTGAAAATAAACTAAAGACAGTTTAACAAACCATGCTAAGCCAGTTTACTCACATTTTAATTAAACTTGTACTTTTCTTAGTCACTAAAAGATACCACATGTTTGATTCAAGAAGCAAAACTCATTTATTTTTCATCCACCCTCAACTTTCGTTACAAAATATTATAAACACTCATCTCAATACATAACATTTGCTTAATAGTTTTATGATGTTGATTATCAAACCATACTGCAATACACATTCACAGCTTATAATAAAGAAATAAGGAATAACACTATGTCTAATATCCTTTAGATGAGAAAACAAATAATTAATTAAGAACCAATAGGATAGAGACAAACATGTGCTTAGAGACAAAATATTCCTTTATATAGCATTGAAACATGATAAAATGAAATAGACATACTTAAGAATGCTTAAAACTCTCTCTGAGCATATTGGCTGGTCGTCAGCCACAATCCAATGCAGGCGTGGCACATGCATGAGAGTGTGAGCAAGGCGGGTCAGCTCGGGAGTCTGTTCGGGGCGTGGGTATGTTGGCGTCACGTAATAGATCATCTGCAGACTATGGTTGCCCATGTGCAAGCGCTCATCTGTGTGCTTCACATAACATAATTTGTTTTTCACCACCACAGGAATACTTCGAAGATCATTTGTGTGCAAGCTGAAAGTAATATCAGATGGAATGTTCATGAGAAATAATATGTAACTACTCTTCTTTTGCAGAATACAGTGCACATAGTAAAATGATAAAATGTTTCCTTGTTTTTGTGTGGGCCTATAGTAGCACCTATATTGGTGTGTTGCATTGGTCTTACTCAAAGAATTGCTTATAGACACTAAATAAGCCAAACTACATAATTAATATTTATTAATAATACAGAGATTAAACTGCACATGATACAACAGCTTATTGCTTTTTACCTTATGAACTTATAAGAAAAAATTTAATTATCAAATGAATCGCTTTTAAGGGTAGCCTAAATTTTAAAAAATTAAGATAAATTGTTTGCATTAGCTGATCCTAACTCTGTACAAATGATATAAACTATTCTCGTTGTTTTTATTAAAGGCAACAGTAGAACTTACTTTGCCATAAATCTTTAAATGATTGCTGGAACAATACATATGAACCGAAAATTATCAATTTTTATTGTTTATTAAAAAATATATATTTTTGACTGTTACGATATAAATTATAAGTATAAAATGCTTGTAATTTAATTATATAAATCGAGCAATAATCGTAAACGTAATAAAACGATATTATACCTTAATATTCCAAAATTACTCCAAGTAAATAGGAACCACAAAGCAGTTAGAAAGAAGGCCATGGCAAATATATTTTTAAATAACTTAAAAAGTTTCATTTTTATTTTTATGCATGTCTACGATTCTTATTACTAAAACAATCCGAGAGCTGTCAATTCATGTCGAATGAAAAATATATTATGACACAAGGGAGTGAAGAGTCATGTGCAAAATATGAAAAAACGTCAATGAACTTTTCAAGAAACAAGTTGTGTTGCACAGATGAGTAAAATGAGAACTATAATTCCTTAATTGTGGAAAACCAATTTATTCCAAGAACATGTTTCAAATAGCAATTAACGCAGTATATTTTGTGTAGTTTAATCGTTGGATAATATAATATACACAATAATAGTTTTAAAAAGATAACGAAGGAGTTCATTTAATAAGTCAAATATTTGTAAAAGCTAACATTCTCTAAATAACTGATAAAATAGTTGTTTTAAATAACGCTTAAAAAAATCATAAATTTTGTTCGCGACTTACTATACTTTAATTTATGTGTTATGGCTTCTCTTAATGGACAACATTAGCTTCATACAGTTCATTATTTCAAAATTTTAATACAATATTTATTTATATTTCAAAAACAATTTTCGTAGAAGTAATTAAATGTTCACCTTACCTTAAATAAGCTCACTGAAATAAGTTATTGTTGACTGTCGTATTATTGTTAGACTAGCAATAACCAATATATAATAATTAAAATCAGTCTATGCTAATGCTACGTAAAATTTGGTTTATGATTATAAAGTGTTCTAAACGATGTAAGGTAATTTTCAAATCTTTAAAAAATAGTTAAAAAGCAATAACTAAAAATTCTACAATAACCAAAAATGCCTCTAACAAACACGTATTAGTTTGTAACCTATATTATTATATATTTAAATGAACTGAGTAATCGTTTAGAACAAAATATTAAAATTTTAAACTTAAAATTTAATTTAAGTGTTATTCTTTGAATTCATTAAAATAACTACTTTTCCGACAACAAGTATTCATTAATTTTTTAAGATTTTATAAGATATATATACTGACTAATTTAAAACACTAAAAATGTAAGTGACTATGATAAAAAGAAATCCTAAGATTATTGTTTTTTTTTTTTGCATTGATATTATTTTAATGTTTGGAGATTCACCTACCGCAATAAATAACATAGTATGTTCTTATTTTAGACTAGTAAAACACTTTTCAACATACATGTACCATTACAATACCTACTTCCGTATTGCATCCCAAAAATTGTTTTAATAAAATATAAGCAGGTACACATAAATGTTGTAATAAAATATTGTTTTATCTTTTATTTTAAGAATATTGTAAGGGCACGTAACAATAAACAATCTTTCTATTTTAATTTCATATATAAAAGAAAGTAATAAAAAATCAATACTCCTGAGACATGCGTAAATGGTCCAGTGTTATTTAGTGAAACGGTATCTACCACCATATTGGTAATGTTAAATTAAATATTTAACAATTACCCCTACAAATAAGTTACTATCGATAATATTTGTTGATAAAGTTCCCAAATATCTACATTAATTTCTTTCTTTCTTATATTATGTTGGCTGTATTGATTCGGTTGTCAACAACTTCACAGTGAAGGTGCGAGGTGATTGCGCGTAGTGTTATTGTTTTGTGGAAAAAACTTGTGAAACTTAACTAAATTCTATTCGATTTCTTAAACATTTAATCAATATTTTCATTGTTGCTCTTTATATTTTGTGGAATATGCCATTCTTCAGTTCGGTAAGTAAAAAAAATATGCTACATCAACACCAGTACTGGGCGGTACAATCGTGTAGAAATTGACAGCATTTCTCTTGGATATAAGCTTTTCATCACTAAAATCCATAATTTTTCTAGAAATAATGTGATAATAATGTTTTGTCGTATAAAGTTCAGTGATATATTTTATTCAAAGAGTATTACAATGGTGTCGGATATGCATCCTCCATATTTTACTGCTACGTGCAAGGTACCAACTACACGATATAAGTATATAGCAAACACTTTTTGGGTTAAATGCGTTTATGTTGTATATAAATCTCCTAAATGTAGCAGTTTAATGGTTTTTCGAAATATTTTCTATTAGGATTAGTAATGGGAGGTCGAAAAAAGTGTCGTGTAGATAGAAACCTCCATGTTAGGTCAGGTGCACACTAAGTAGGTATAACAGTTGTCTTTGTGAAGTACACTTTGATACATTGTGATATTATTGTTATTTAACAGTTGATACTGCTAATTACATAAGTAATGATCAATTAAATAAAATTAAACACAAGACTGTTACAAATATGATCTACTGGGCTAAATGTTTATAAACTTGAAATTTAGGCTAATTTTTATTTGAGGTCTATAACCTTTTAAAACAAATATTCCATATTTATATATTAATTTTTATATATTTAATATTTTTATATATTTACACAATAAATGATTTTTTTATATTTAAATAATATTAATGATCATAATATATTTATAGTTTTCTTTGTAAATAATTATAAGAACAGTAAACTTGGAGAAATTATTTTTTAAAAATTTAGTCTTAATTGTTAAATGATTATTTGTATTACTTTACTTACTAATAGTAATATTCTGGGAATTGACTAGTATATATGTGGGAAAAACATTTGCTTTAACTAGATATTACATACTTATTCTGACTAAATGCTCTCTTTCATTAATCTACTCTAATTACATTACATACCTATCACAGAAAATATATACTTGAACATTTATTTAAAATACAATTTATATGAAGTTAAACATTTAAGTTTATGTATATAAACTAATATTGATTAAATTTTAAAAGAAAGGAATGATAATAAATAAATGTACACATAATGAAAATATAATAACAGTATACACTTTTGAATGATATGTTTTAAAAATAGATATAACATAAATAATTTCAGAATTAATTTATATATGTATGACTTAAAAAATTAAGGGAAAAATATAAAAAAATAATAAAAAGGAGTTTGGGCTATACTATACAATACTTTTAAACCTAATGAATTATCAAAAAATAGTTTTGAATGCAAAATTCAAATTATTCAAATACAAACAAGTGGCAAATAACTATACTTGGTTAAATTGAACAAGTGAATATATAATTTTTATTTATTTATTTATTCTTATGTTAACAAGACGTTTTTAATATCAGATAAAAGGGTTCTTTAATGCCAATTCAATGATACCCTATAAGTGGGATAAAGTTTATCCGACTGACAAAACAAAATTGACACAAACAAATTCATCTTAATTGGGATATTTTCATTTCATTAAACAATAAACCATACATTTTACTGAAAAAAAAAGAATTTAAAGAAGTATAACCCCATCTGGCCCAATTATGCTTGACACGGGTTTTTCTTAGACTATCAACTGTTTCATGAAGTATCTTGTCATTGCATTATATGCCCCCTGCAGTGCAATTTGTTGGCTTCAGAAGGTTTGCTGGGGTATCATTTCAGCCTTTTATTTTTCTTTTTGACTCTTGTGGCAATTGTGTGCTCAACCAGATTAAGGTCCGGGACATTTAATAGAGAGAATATTCACCTTTTGCAAGTATTGCCGTACTAGTGTAGCGGTATGGGGTCTTGCTTTATCATGCATAAAGAGAAAGTTTTCCCCACTGAAACCCTTAAATGGCCTAACAGGGCCTTGGAAAATTTCTTCTATATATTGATTGCTGCAATGTTAATTCTCTTGCTTGTAATATTTGCCCCAGCATGGAGATGATGAAGAAAAGCTTAGTTCTCTTTTCGAGTGAAATGCCTCCCCAGAACATACACGGTCCATTGCTGTATAAAGTATGCCACACGGTCTGTAATGCTAAACTGGGAATATATATCTATTTGTGGGTCTTCTACAGACCTTTTCTTATCCATCATTACTATAATGACACATCCTGGCCTCCTCTGAGAACTCGACTGCTCTCCATTGATCAGACTATCAAGTGTCTTGTAAAATCGAAGACAAGCCTGGCTGAGAGCTGCCGTCAATTTAGGGCCATTGACTGTCCTATGCTCAGTTACACCGCCTTCAGCAAGTCTACTTCTGAGTGTCCACTTGCTGACGTCCTTTTGTCGCATCTCTTGATGAGGATGTGCAAGTTCAACGGCATTCTAAAGATAATTTTGCAACGCTGACGTGACGAGAAATCGATTGCCGTGCTACGTTGTAACTCTGGCTCCACCGAATCTTCGACGTTCCTAGCCATAAGTCTTCCGATAGCGCTTGTACACGACGAAATTAATATCAACTAATATTCATTCAGTACTCTCGTTTTGGCCTATATTAGTGATGAATTTTGTAATCTAAACTAAAATTTTGTAAACATCAGATGGATAGCTAATGACTAACAAATACCATTGTTTATCTCAAACTTTAGTTCGGGGGTACATTAGAAACTATTGTTAAAATTATGCTTTTTATTGGAATATTAGCTTTTTGATAATGCAATTTTATCATTTTAAAAATTTATAATAATTATATATCCTTATTAATTATGTTATTAAGAACAAGAGCGGGCATACAAAGTTTATTTTTGTTCCTAGTTGTTATAAATGTGTTTTTATCCTTGAATTTATTAATATTTTTATGAGTATAGATTAAATTAAATATAATCAATGTGTTATATAAATAAGTGATTATATATTGTCATAATTTGAATTTATTTATATTAATTTTTTATCGATTCTCTGTGTTTTGGTGTTATAGATCGCCTGAACAGACCTCTTCTACCGTACAAATATAGTATAAATATTTGTTAAATTACCCCATAATAGTATGCCGAATGACATGATACTAAGAAAATGACTAAAGTAAATTAATGTAGAAGTTTCAAATTTTGTTAACGGCGTATTTTTAAACCGCGTATGCGACAGCAACAAGTCTGTTGGATAAATCGCAAAAATTGAATACCACATTGCAATCTTGCATCTATGATTTTTTTCGCTAAGCAGCACATTATTAGCGTCATCAAATCATTGTATAACATCGGAGTGAGCATTCTTAACATTGTCAATTCCTGATTCCCATCTTTTAATTACAAAAATAAGAGCAGTGTCATCAGCCATTAATACTATCCCATGTTTATCCCTCACAAGTCCTTTATGTACATAAGTAATAAGAAAGGACCTAAAATAGAGCCTTTTCGTACACCCGTTTTGAGGAATTTGATTGACGAATTTAATGCAATGGGAGAACGTTTTTCTTTCACGTCTATTTTCTGAATTCTTGTATTAAGATACGAACTAACCCAATCAAGGGCTGTATTCCTTATTCTGAAATATTGTAGTTTTCTAATTAGAGTTTCATGCTGTACGCAGTTCAATGTCTTAGACAAATCACAGAAAATCTCAAGAACATCTTTTGAGTCTTCCCAGGCCTCAAAAATATTTTGCAATAACTCAATTCCAGCGCCTTTTCATGAACGACCAGGAGTGAAACCAAGCTGTTTTTCATTACAAAGGTTATTATTGTTAAAGTAAGCAAGTAATTGATTAAGCATTATTTTTTAAAGGTCTTAAATGTTCCAACATTTAGTAAGATCTTTAAAAAAGTACTGAAATTGATCTTTTGTCATTTGTTAGATTCAATGAGTCTATGTTACTGCTTACTTTAAAAATCTCGGGGGTAAAACTGGGGTAACGCTGCTGATATAAATAAACTAAATAAATGAAATAAGTTTCTAGTCGCTACTTTTAAATATTTTCATAAAAATAGTTATAATCTGATTAAGCGTTCTGATATTCAGAATATAAATATATGTGACAAGCACTAGCACGCTTTAAATTCAATATTCAAGTTGCACTGTGAAATTGCTCGTTAAAATATATTCACTAATATTGGAAGCAACTTTATCGAAAAGTGGTCTATCATAATGACTTACAAAAAATATAATGATTAACTTAGAATTCACTTTGATTTACCTATCAGTCTGTAAAATTAAATATACATAACATAAATTTATTATTTTTTATACCACACACACACACACACACACACACACGCACGCAAATTGTATACACACATGAGTGATTGTAAATACGTACGTAAATTGTATTAAGTGTTCTGAATTGTATTGAGTTATGTAATTTTTTTTGGAGCAATATTGTCCATAATTGTGTGATCGTTGATGGTGCTCTACATTTAATAACTTTTGCAGTGTCATCATGTCTTTGTTAATGGCACACTGTATTTTTTGTTTCAAATAAATGAAATAAAATAAATAAAATAAATAAAATAAATAAAATAAATAAAATAAATAAAATAAATAAAATAAATAAAATAAATAAAATAAATAAAATAAATAAAAAAAATAAAATAAATAAAATAAATAAAATAAATAAAATAAATAAAATAAAATAAAATAAAATAAAATAAATAAAATAAATAAAATAAATAAAATAAATAAAATAAATAAAATAAATAAAATAAATAAAATAAATAAAATAAATAAAATAAATAAAATTAATAAAATTAATAAAATTAATAAAATAAATAAAATAAATAAAATAAATAAAATAAATAAAATAAATAAAATAAATAAAATAAAATAAATAAATAAATATATACATAAATTATGAATAAAGATGATTCCGAAATCATTACAAGTAATAAAGTTGTGCTATGGGCTAGGTAACATTGCTCCCATATTATTTTCTATGTTATATAAAAAATATATATAATTTAATAGTGTAAGTCATATTGTAAGAGTACCTTGAAAATATTTTTGAAGTTCATAAAAGGCAAAGGCAAAAAATATTTATTTGAATTGTGTTATGAAATAACAGGTTTATTAAAACGTTCACGGCAGACCGCACGACACTTGTGTATTTTTTGTGTAAGACTGCGGGTCGCTCACAACACATACGTGAATTTTAGTTAACCAAGACTCCGGTGAACACGCCGGTTTTTTTTGGCACATCTTAAATACGACAAACAAATGCTTATATAAATTTTGTACAATTGCCTAGGCTACTAACTACATAAAAGATACAAAAATATCAAGCCTAATAAAGGCAATTCCTAATACAGATATATGAAATATAATTAACAAGGATGATTTAAAAATAAAAAAAAAAATAGGATTAAATAATTTTTTTGATAAAAATATAATTTAAAAGAATACAATAACAACTTAGAGTTTCTTTTACTTTCATTGTTTAAGCAGGACAGAATCTTTCATAAAAAATACAAATGACATGTGGTAAATATTAATAAAACCTTTGATATACAAAAAAGTGACTCAAACAAATAGTGACCTTCGTTGCTATTCAGTATATTTTATTTATTTTATCATATTATTTCCAAATTTTTAAAACACACCTGTCGAAAATGAACGAAGTCTTAAACAGTTACTTATCTTACTTTCATTGATTACAATGCTAAGATCACAAAAAATACGTACAATAGACTACTACGATATCAAGCAATAATACAATTAGTAAAGATAAGACTGCAATAATTACCGTTAAAGTTTCATAAAAACTTAGTACGGCGCCAAAATATTTTTTTTAGAAAAATCATTTTGTACAACAATTGCTCTTTATTTTGGGCCTTCCGTCTTACTTGAAATGAAAGTAAAATCAAATCCTAAGTTGTTATCGTATGCATAAAATTATATTTGGTAAAAATTGGATCTTGATATTTATTTCTCATTAATTTGGGACTACGTCAAACCTTTAATACTCGAAGCGTGAATAAATTACAATAATCTTTATATTATATAAGGGTTTATATTTTTTATCTTTTATATAGTTATAACTACATAAAAGATAAGAAAGAAAATAAGAAAGATGCCGAAAGGACAGTAATAGAAAATTCATACAAGCGTCGTTTCACCGTATTCAAGATACGCTAAAGATACACACCGGTGTGTTAGCCACAGTCTGGGAGAGTCTTTTAAGTGTATTTCGCGAGACTGCAGCTAACACAACATTTGTGTTAGAGCCGCAGACAGGGGTATTAGCGGTTTAACGCTCCGCTGACGACGTATTAGCACTGTAAAGTATATTATTGTATTGGTGCCAATGTTTCATGACTATAAGGTACATCCTGGCAAGTGATGTTTCCTTAGGTCCCTCCTTAGGTATATTTATTACTACTTGGAGCGACAAGTATTGAACTAACCACGTTACGCTTACACGCTGACTAAACTTTGATATTGTGTGCATTACACACTTTTAACGGAAATGTGCTTCAAAAACAACATTCAATCACTTATTATAAAACTAGTATAGATTTCAACAATATTTTAAGTATTGGTAAAAAATATGATCTTAAAATAAAAGTTCAAAAAAGGAAATTTTCGAAAGTGTAAAATTAAACGATCTCTTTTTTTTAATAGAAAAACTTATATGCTTTAGTTTGTTCTTGTTATATCTGAAACAGAAATTAAATTATCCTATTTACTAAGTTCTAAGTCAGTTCTCGGTATTCATAACACATTTTCTATCGGCTGTATGTGAGTTAGCGATTCAATCTGGTCTGTAAGGGTAGTATGCACACTTCTTAATTGTATTACTTGCTCATAATTAGTGTGATAGATAACATCTTGAAAAGGGACCTAGTGCACTAAACACGTTCTGGGGTATGTACAGTACCAATACGGTAGAATTATAGGGGAGGGGCCTCAACAGTTATCCTCAACAACGCTGTTTTTACTATTAACGTCAACGATTGACAATGTTTCGAGGATAACGATTTATTTAAATATTTATTTTAATGTTTAATATACCCGAAGGTATACATATTAAAAATATTTTTAGTTAGGAATCTTATCATTATTATATATATTTTTTTATTTCGTTATTTGCATTTCTAATTTTTTTATATTATTATAAGATCGGTATTGCATTAATTTCAACTTTAAAAGAGTTAAGTTCGATAAATAATAAAAGTTTTTCAATTAATTAGTGCGAAGATAAAAATAGAAGAAGAGTAAAATGTTAGTCCGCCAGCACATTCGATCCAAACAACTAAAACCCAATTTCAGTACTGACCACATTTAGTATGACCTTTGAAAAAATATTACTTGTTCAATTAGTTGTTAATTTTAATAATAATAATAATCTTTTACATAAAAAATTGTTTGGTTTCGTTAGATTTTGTACAGCATGAAACTTTATTACAACAATATTACAGAGTAAGCTTACTAGTCTTTCATTTAAATAGTTCGTATTTAAATGAAATAAATCAGAAAATAGACGTAAATAGCGTTCCCCTGTTTCCTTATTCAAAATGGCCACACATGTGCCACGAGGCTCTATTTTAGAGACATACAGGACTTATCTTGTGAGGGATAAACATGGGATAGATTTGTCTGCTAATGACACTTCTCTATTTTAAATTACAAAACGGCAATCAAGAACTGGCGATGTAAACAATGCTCTCACTAATCTTGTACAACGGCTTTAATGCTGATGACGATCTTGTTGCATTTGGAAAAAAAGAGTATTAATGTATTTTTACCAAACGTCGAAAATTTCCAATCAATGTACAAATAAATAGGAGGAATTTGATTTGTTAAATTGTACTGTTTTCTTTGTTATTACCTTAGATGAAATATTAAAATGGGGTTCGCATGTTTTAGATTTATCGAGTAGACTTAGTTCTGACGTGGTTCAAAATATACGCCTGTTAAGAAACGTTGAGAAGGCTACATTACTTTACTTCACTTTTATTTTATTTTCATAGTGTTATGTCATATGGCGTATTGTTTATTGCAGCAGATTTGGATGCTATATTTGCACTGCAGAAGAAGGCTATTCGAACCATCTATAATATGAGACTGGTTAAAAATAAATTGAAAAAATTAAAATTTGACAATATATTATCAAAATATTTTAGAACTTTTAAATTATGTGTTTTTCTTGTATTTATTTATGTATATAAATTAATACTAGAAATAAAAAGATTCTCGCTATGCCATTAGACTCCAAAAAATAGGTAGTTAGTTCGAGGCTGTCGTATACAATTAAACGATTTTACTATAAATTCTTTAACAGTCTTAGATATGTAATAATATAAATTTAAATTATACATTTAAGGAAATTTATTTAAAAAACCCTATCACAATGTAAATCATTACATCCACGACGGTACGACCTGGGATTGCATTGTATTATAGCGAATAACTGGTAACCAGAACAATTCGTTTGATATTGATATTCCTATTGTTTAAGAACCTGGTTGCATCACAACCGCTCCTTTAGAAGTTACTACTTGCGGTAGCGGTGGGGGGTTCGGTTGCCCTCCTCTATCAAAGATAGCGGGGTAGGGGGGAAGCTGATTCCTGACCCTTACGTTATATTCGTGACCGGGTTCTGCTTGCGGTGACTGGTTGTCTTGATGGCCGAATTTGCAATATTGTTTTCACTAATAACATTAGGAGCTCTTATCGGATTGATAGCGAGGGTTTGTTCGCTAATTGTTTATTAAATGTTTTGTTGTTATGTTTTGTTTATTAAACGTTTGTAAAACAATGAACACGATACAAATATAGCCAGCTGAGTTTGTTGTGTGGTTCTTCTCAGGCCAGGGCGCCTTTGGAACCCTTGTAGCCTCAACTTTAAGTTGAAGAGTGTATCAACAGAAGGGCTTATTCCATAAGTATCGTACTGAACTAGGCCCTTGTCACCCTGCCATTTTACGTAAACAAGTGATCATTGACATTATTTTGAGGGACATTATTTATAGGAAAAACCAAAAGGGTCTGGCCTACTCGACACTAGCATTCGTACGAAAAATGCGTTAAAAGATATCCTTTCTGAAAGCATAAAATTTTATTGCAGGAAATGAGTATAACACTTAGAATCATGTCTCGTATTTTAAGAAGTGTCTAACCCATATTTTTTTAAAAAACCTGTCAAAAAATCGGCATAAGCGTACGATAGACGTGTGATGTGTAGATAAGATTTTTCTTCAGAAGGTGGTTTAACGCTTTAACAAGGCAATGTTCGAAAACTAAGAATGATCCATTCAACTGAATACATATCTGAGCGTGTTTGAAAAAATATTACTTGAATACGAATATTTCGGACTCCATGTTCTCTGAAGAGGTCTTCATTTAGACGTGTTCTTATTGGATTATAAATTATGTTGAGTATGGCATGCTCTAAACGCCATGGTAATTAAGAGTCCTCAGTTTATAATTTAGCCAGAGAGTGCATATTTCTGTTGATAACGTTTAAAGGACTGTGGTAAAGCCGATGGAGACCATTTTCAATTTGCGTAAATTGTTTAGGGGTATTAAGTTAATATTAAAAGAAAAATTATAACACATATATTACAGTTATAAATGTTATATACAATAGAAAAAAATCCTTTAAAAAAAGGCACTAACTAGGTACTAATAAACTCATAGCTAATTTTATATGAATTGAAATATGAAGAAGCAAAGATTAAAAATGGTACTTATTGTATTTTTTTATTTTCTGCTCCTTGGCTCGTTGTTTTTGTGGTTATTTAGGCAGACTGTATACTGCCAGTGTAATCCACTCGTGAGTAGGAAACCTTTAAGTAACTGAAGGCAGCTAATGGGGGCTAACTAAGAACCGTTCGTAATTACTTATAATAATGTGAAATTCGGCGTTGTAAAATATCGGGATGGGATTAAATGAAACTATGACGAAAAATTAATGTATATGTGTAATAATATTTCATTAACGAAATCTGAGAAGTATAAGGTTTTTGCCGTCACTAATGCACTACAAAATTATTTTATGACTGTTCGAGATACCTAATTGAAAAAAGCTCAAAATATATTTTTTTAAGAGACGAATGAAAATATAGTTATTGATAATTTCATGCAAATTTCTATTAAAGGAATATTATTTTACTTTTGATATTACGTGAGGCTGACAGTAGGCCCCGCGATCTATTATTGGGGCGGAACTTTAAAACGTAGTTGTTTATTTTATACTTGCTTTTGCCAGAAGATTCTAACATAATTAACTCACTTACAGTACCTTTGATAAAAGTTTTTTTTTATAAATAGTTTTATAAATTTGTATTTATTATTAAAAATAAAAAGACAGAGTTTGGTGTAACGAAATTATAGCATTCCTCTGTTAGCTCTTTGTTGCAGCATCATTTATAAAATTAATTCAGCCTGTAATACAAATATTGTTTAAGATGAGAGTTGTCTTCAATCTCAAGTAGAGGTTTGTAACCAGAACCGTTAGAGTATTATAAAGGAATTCGCGTGAAAGGTCTCAAAAAATAATAAAGAACAGAATAGTTCTGGTGCCGTGTTCGTTAATGCAGTCAGATCAATAATTTTTGAACGATCAGCAGACCTCGAGGTCATTCCGAAATGAGACACTTGTCACACCGTGCTCCACCTCCTGCGAACTCCGCCAATCTCCACATCCTGCGAACGAAAGATTGATTTTTTTAACACTATCGCTAAAAAAAAATAGTAACTGACTTGAGGATTTCCTCTAGACTGTCGGCAGAGGGCACTGTAGTATTGAGGGAGTGCCTTTACCTTAAAGTTTTGATTGCTAATTACATCATAGACGAATTTTTGGACCAATGAAATTCTTAATGATTTTGGTAAAAAAGTATTATTTCTTATTTCGTATAATATTATTGCAAAGACTTGATTGTTTTAAAACAAGGCCGACATGAACTTATCTATCTTCTAGCTACCAATATAATATAATGCATCGCATCTTAAGCAGTATCGATGAGCCTGCAGTAACACAAAATGTGGACAGACCATGTGGCACGTGTTGGGAGACCTCCTAGTCTAGTGTCTTGTCTTCATTACTCAATCAGTAAAAAAAAAAATCTTTTCACTTCTTTATTTACCCCTCGTAAAAAACTTGTCCTGTTTCTGAAACAAACAATTTAGTTAATTGTGCTCAGATTCTACATATCCGAGTCTTTTCATCTACATGAAAGAAAAACAAAAATGGCGAAATTTAGATCTCAGGAATTAAATTTTAGGGTGATAGGTGTTTAGGTACTTGAATATTTACATCTGAATATTCGACATGATTAAATACCGACACGCAGTCAATATTCTTCTGGATTATAGCTTGTGTCGTACGCGTGGCTTACACAGCCATAAAATAACTTTGTTCAGAATGTTCTTATGTTCATTCAATGTGCATTTTTAAATTAACGTATACAATATTTAAATAGTAATAAATGAACCCAGCGGCTATGTTTGCTAGCCCCATCACATTAACTGCCTCCTTAAGAAAAATGTTACATTATTATCTTTATTTATTTATTTTTTATAAAATCCATACCCTCATTACTTGCACTTAAGTCAATAAAAAACTTTCACATACTTTATAACCTTAAAAAATTAATTTGGTAGTATTTTTTTTTTGTTTTGATTTGATTATATTTTTTAACTTATGCGGATATCGGTCACAATAATTTTTATATATCTTGGCATTAAACAAAGGCATCTCCAGTTATAGATATCAGCAAACCCAGTAAGTGATAATGCATAAAAACAAGTAGAATTCACAGGGCACAAGTAGAGTTATAACAGTATTTATACGAACTAAAACTAATATCTCTAATTACAAATTGCCCCAGTTATTGTGAGAGGTATTTTTTTTTTTTTAGATTATACAGCGAATCACTATTACCTATTTTTGGAATGAGAGAATTCCACGATTAAACTGAGATAAATGGAATGAATGAGTTTAAGAGTTAGATGGCGGAGGAGAAAATTTTTATAAACCACGAAGACGAGACCTGGCATCAATATCATGTAACGGATAAAAAGTTGAATCGTTCACGAATGTAATCTGGGGAAAACTTATTAAATAAAATTGTAAGAAAGGCTAACCGTATGACATTTTTGCTTTTAATTGTGGAAAAAATTTGTTTGCTAAAAATTTATTTTAGTTTTTAGAGGAATCTTCGTAAGTATTTAAGGGAAGTAAAACTATAATGAAGTATTTTACTAATATTTGATATGTGGGAAATCCAAGAACAAATATCAGTGACAGTGGATGGCAGCAATTGTTCTGTAAGTTTTGATGGAAAGTAGCGATACCATTGTTCATCGTCGGCGTATAAATCAAAATTTGATATATCTGGTCTTCTAATTATATTATTTTTGTCGATGTTGCTGAATCTTATGCTGATCACACATCCCGACAACTAGCAAGTAAGTGTCGCTGCCCTGGGATTGTATGACTAGTGCTGGGTATCGAGTGTAGTACCTATAAAACGCTCACTTAGCATAATATCTACAACTTGGCTCGTGTGGCATTATAAGTCAGTAGACTCGGATGGAATGCGGTCTTTTGGATCCTTTACCATGGAAGTAGGTTTATTTTCTCTTTCAAATATCCTAGAAACAAACCCAACGTTATTGTTGAAGTGGCACTGCAGGTAATTTATGCTTTTATACACAGATCTTTAGTGCTAATCGGTGGCAAAGAGCTGCCCTGGTTAAATGCTAGTATCGAACCAGGGCAGCTTTTATAAGAGCAGCAGTTGCGTGTAAACGAAAAGACAATCATTAAGACTCATTTCATTGGTAATTAAAGGACAAATCAAACTTTAACTTATATTTATTTTACAAAATATTAAACATTATTATTGTGAAATATAATTTTTGTTTTCAGCGTTATATGTTACGCTACGCTTTAAAATAAGCAGTGTAGTGGTAGTAGCACTGGTAGCAAACAAAAAGAATAATTCAATTTATCCAACAAAATTTTAGTTATTTTATAACTAGTAATTCTGATAAAGATGGTTTCATTTTATGTGGCGTTTATTTTCAGTGAAAATAGTGTTTTAAGAAAAAGATCAAGTAAAATAAAATTAAATAAACGCTAATTCATTTCATTCATTCATTGTACAGTCTGAAAAAAAAGGTTTGTCACATTTAATAAAATAAAAAAACATTAAAAATTCAGTTACTTTCGTTATGCTTTTAAATTAATTTAAATTTAAAAGTATAACTGTAGAGAAATATAAAAACATCTGTCTACTTGCATTTAGAGAGGTTTAGATATAATATCAGAAAAAAATATAGTTAACAACACAAATGATTCATCGGATGAAATAGAGGATGAGAGTGAGTGAGGAATGTTGGAGTTGAAGAAGATTAGATATTGTTTAATTGATGTACCTGACTATAAAAATAACAATAAAAAAATGAAAAGCAATAGTTTATTTCTTTAGGTGCTGACCGTACACAACTACAAATGCAAAAACGTCTCGAAAGTGATTTAACTGTATGATTACAAAACAGTGCAAAAAATAAAGCAAATTTTTTGCCGAGATTACAAATTCTAATAAACAATAAATGGACTCTAGACTCGTGTCACTTAGTAGGCAATAATAAATGGCTTCTAATAATTCCTTATATTCAGAAGTCGTTTCTGAAACAAGTAGTGTGTGCAGGGAAGATTTTTTTAAATTATGCGAGGAAATTGAACAACTAAAAATACAATTAAAATGCTCTAATATCGAAGTAGAGTAGAAAAAAATTATTCCTAGAAAATAGTACGCTAACAAAACAAACAGTCGATCGACAAAAGAGTATTTCGATTTTCAAACATGTACTGAGTGTACCAACAAGTAGCTCAAACTAACATATTCCACCACAAAAAGAAGAAAACACAAAGCTTTAAAATTTAATTATAACAAAAAAGAAATTTAATATTAGAGTATCTGACTTCGAGTTATCATCGGAAAAAGACCAACAGATGGCGCTATGGGTAGTGTAAACAAAAGAAATAACACTAAGAGAATGCCGCCTAAAAATATTGGAAACTGTCCAAAACTTCGGTTCATGTTATCTGCACACCGCTAATTATAGGGTTGTCAATTACTATCATGGAAAAATTCAAATTATAAATTAAATAAGAATTACAGAATTACTTCGACGACTAAACCAAATGCTTGAAATGTATTTATAAAATACAAGATTTTAAAGACAGACAGAAGAAAGATGTAAAAATAAATCGAATGCCAATATTATTTTATCAGTGGCTTCTAGTGTCTCCTTAAATACTTGCAAAACAGTTATTTAATTTTACTAAACATGTTGAAAATGAGTAAAAAATATTTGAATCAAACATTTGAAACTACTATGTAATAACTTCAAAATATGACTTTATACAAAATAAATTGGTAAGGACTTGGAGCCGGGGCTCTAGTGATATTTTGATACTCTTTCTTTGAGTTAACTTAAAATATTGAACTTGGAGAGTCACAGGAAGGGAACTTCTATTTTGTAGAATCTACCAGTAGCAAAAATCAACATATAATAATATTTCACAAGAATATTGCAGGCGCTAAAAGCGAAGAGTTAACTGTTGGGATCACCAAGCTTTCGACTAGTCAAAACATAAATGGATTGTGTCTGACAACATTTTTTATAAAAGATGCAAAAATGTTGCTGAAAATTACTAATTACAAACTAGCTTCTTCATACTTATACTTCATAAAATAATATTAAATATAAATTTATGACTAATTTTAATGACTTTTAAACTTAATTGTGAATGTTGTGGCGTCGAGATAAACAATATTTTGGTGATTTGCTTGTGTAGAACTTGTATACAAAAGTTATTGGCAAGACTGAAATTTGGAGACCTTTAAATGAAACAACAGTTGTATGTACTTGCAGAGTTTATAAAAAAATTAACATTAACACCAATAAGACAAATGTCATGTATTGATCAATTTGCTCCTAGTATAAAGCAAGTAAAAGCTGAAATCCGTCATCTTGATCTCATCTTGTTCCGACCACGAAACTGAACAAACTCATTCCTTTAAAACGTCTAAAACGGGTGATCGCGAGATTACAAAAGTGAAAATATGCAGAAATTTTATAAATGCATTTCATCTCTTTCTTTTAATATTATTTATTAAATTTAAAGTATGCTTTTCAGAGACTACGATTTAACTTAAACAAGTGGTAATTGATATCGATTAAAAATATTAAAGACTTATTAGAATATTATTATAAAACAAATTTTGGTTCTACAAGTTCCAGCTCACTGAGTCAGACTTTGTTTTTGCCTAGATACCTATTACAATTATAAGTTTTTAAAACGATACCTAAGTTGTAATTAATATTCATGCATAATTCGCTAACTAGCTCTCTTATGGTGCGGCGGAATCTTCTAAGGCTGTGCTCAAGTGCACACGAGCCAAGAGTTTGCTTTATGCTTTTTGATTAAATACTAATGTGTCTCGGACGGAACAATAGCAATGTATATTGACTCGTTTTACCCCTCACTCAATTAATAAATGATCAGTTACTTCCATTATAAATATGAGGTGAGATATCTAAAAAACAAAAAACTAACTTTACATATGATGTTGCTTTTCCAAATGACTGATCGGTTGATCTTACTTGTCTTATACAAAAATCTAATAAACATAAAATTATTATATAAACAGTGATTTTAATAACATACTGTATACTATTTTAAAACCTACCTACTTAAAACTGTTTAAAAACAAAGTTTTATAGTACCAAAAGTTTTTTATAATATTTTTATTCTACTGTATTAGTTGCTTAAGTACTGATCGGGCCCAGGCGTCGTCAAATATACTGACTATGCCTAATGTCCGTTAGTGTTTTATTTGGGTTCGGATAATACGTGTGGTTGCAACGCTCGTCTCGCTCGTCTCGCATCACCGCCGCTGAGTACTCTACATCTACACATTGACATCCATGCGCAATGCAACTAATCAATATTGCTTCTTTATTATGACGCCCATCCGGTACGGTACGCAAATGCATTAAAGATAAATAAAAGGTCTAAGCAAAGATGATATCCCCTTTTTGATATGTTGTGATGAAACCTTCAAAATTAACCCTCAGCTTGATAGGATTTACTTTCAAATTAGTTTCTGTCAGAGTGTCGTTAACTTATATTTTAATTATAAAAGACAGCAATGAATGCCTGGTGCCATTGCAAGTTTGGGTGGGGCGATAGAAAAAAATATTAAACCAGATCGCTCGTGCGCCCTAAGGGCTAGTAGTTTTATAGTGTATCTAGGTGGGAGGCCTGCCTGTGCCCGGGGCATTCTCCCTCGCCCATTCCAGTGCTTACACCCTTTCCTCGCCGCAGCTTCCCGCCCGCTCAGTTGGGCCGGATCTGTCATGTATCACACACCCCTGACCCGAGCGCAGTCTGCAACAAGTCGCGACCCGTCCGTGACGTTTGTGTGTAGGTACACCGCTCATTGCTTCCTTGTTCTTTTAATTTCAAATACCTCACTGTGATTATTTCTGTAAAATTAAAACAATTCGACTCTTATATGACAATAGTAATAAGAAGTGATTATTTTTTATTATTTAACAAAATAAGTGCTGTCGATTTCTAACGATATCGAAAACGGATCTTGGAAAACTCTGTTGTCTTATTCATATATTTGCTTACGTTTTTTACTTAGGGTATTCCTTTATTTAAAAAATAGTAAAATAGTATATACCTACTCAGACAGTCCACACTGATATTGTGAGTCGTGAAAATATATCGGCTAAAATTTGCAGGTGGTTCTGATTAATATCAGCCGGGCGGTGCACCAACCTGGCTGTGTATACGCGCTCTCGCTGTGAACTGATTACTGGCGGATATTTGAATATTGGTACCAGCGAGGAGAAGGCGCCACGTGCGGGCCTGCGTCACACCGGGGGCGGGCGCTTCGCGCCGCCCCACAACTGTCCATGTAAGTGCAGAGCACGACACGCGCTATTATATTTACAAACTATGTTTCGCTGGTGTATGAAAGCAAGTGATCTTTTGTCAGTAAAGTACCTGTTGCCGGCTGCGACGCCGCGCTCCTCACGTTTTGTTCCGTTTCTTATGTTGTTATTAGCTTTGCTACTGAACTTTGTTTGTTTTTTTCATTTAGTTGTAGTACTTTAATATTGCACTATTTTTGTGTGTGCGCAAACTTCAATGTCTTATATTCAATACAATTGTCAGATATTTTTGTATTTTTTTTTATGAAAGAAAAAAACGATCCATAATTTATATTTGATTTTTAAATATGTAATGATGTCAAAATTATTCTAGTTTCTATATTCTAGTAAAGGCTGCTCGGAAAGTGGAAACTTTAAATTTTCGACAGTAATGATTGTCTCAGAGCGTTAATTTATGTACTTGTTTGTTTTAATCAAGTAGTGATTTAAAAAGTACTGTGCGTAAAGCTAGCCGTGTTTGCGAATTGACTGTGCGATGCGATTTTATATTTCAACCTATTATTGCCCAAATATTTGACGATTGTCCCATTACATCGTAGCTGAGAACAAACTATAACATTTACTTATATCAATGAAATAAATAGATCTGACATAGAAAGCTATTATTTAAAAAATTATGTCTTAACGTGTCTCGATCTTACGCTACTTTATTATATGTATGGCGATCAATTATGAAACATGGGCGGCGGGTGCGTTTGTAGGCAGGCGAGTGGCCACGGACAGGGGGAGGTTGGATCGGGCGCCTGCTAGTTGCAGGGGTGGGATTTGGTTCTGGAACTTTCTCTACCTGTTTTTTTTTTATAAAAAAATGTTTTCTAAATAATCATTTGTTTTTCTTCTTCTGAAAATATTTTTTAATCCTAGCGAGTATCTTTTTACTGTTGTAGAATTATTTTTCATCGGAAAGCTTTGCATTACAAAAAAAGCATTGCGTTGTTGGACTTGTTGGATGCGATGCGATCGTTTCTAATTCATGTTTCGTTGTTAAAGTGTTTATCTGTCTGGATCGTAGATTATCATCTATGTACAAGTGCTTGATGAGCATTTAAAGTTTGTTATTTTGTTTTTGAAAGCGGTTGGTTTCTAGGTATCTCGTGTTGTGTTCGAAGATGATAATTAATGGGTTCGAATATTTCGTGTAGATCCCCGTCAGATGGTTTATTGACACTGGGACTCAAGCATGACTCGAGCCACTTAGAGCTGGCCGAGCCGCACATCATCGCGCCGGAGCCGTTTGCATCAGACCACTGTTTCGATGATTTCTCATCCGAAGACCTCTACCTGCTGACTGTGTGAGTATTTAGTTGTAGGTTCAGCTCCTTAGGTACAATATTTTCCAGTTACTCGTGAGTTCTTTGGGATAACGTATTTGAGATATGTCATTCAACATTACCTAATAATATAATTCAGGCAGTAGTTTAAAATTAACAATATTATTTACAATTATTGATTTATTTATTTTTATAATAATTTATTATGTGATCTATGTTTATATACGAATAAAAGAAAAAACTCGCACGCTCATTCACTCACTCACTCAGTCAACACCCACACACCCACACAGGCTCACACGCTCACACGCTCACATGTAAACACTCTTATTGTTTACTTTTTACTTATTTACTTGGCTTACTTGAAGGATGGCTTTAGTATATAATACCAGGTAACACTCTCGCAAACTAAGTTATTGATGTTAACATGAGACACCTACTTACCCGATCTCAATGATTCTTTTGCTTAAATAATGTGCGTGCGTGCACTTTAAAGACGACTGTAGTGTATAATAAAATAACTTGTTTATATTTATAATTTGTTATGCGTATACTAAGTTACTTGTATCTAATAAGTGTCATGATGTCGTCATCCTGATTTTTTACATATATATACACATATTAATATAATTAAGATATCGTACTACAGTATAGTATGTAGTAGAAAAACTTGAAAGCATTTTTTAAATGAGCAATGAAAATAGTTGAACGACATAAATATAATCTTTAAGAAACGTCACAATATAGACAAGTTGAGAAAAATAACAACTGCAATCTAGACACTGGAACCTGAATAAATAATAAAAATAAATATAATAAAATAAATTACCGACTTCAAATATCGAAAACTGCCTAGTTCTAAATAACGGATATTTTATATGTTAAATATAAAAAATGTTTCTTGTAGTGTTGCCACAGCTGAATTAATTTAGATGGCTCATATATAATTCTTAGCAGTACAAATTAATTGAAAGTACGTCAACAAACAACGTTAAATTCTCCTTTGTCTTTTGTCTCACGCGGAGTCCGTGCCTACTGAACCTACCGTTCACCTTCAATGACTTTGAAATAAACACATTATGTTATGATAGTACACGGGCTGTTGTAATTTCTTGACATTTTTATAAATATCTTATGGCGTGATATTTTTCAGAAACTAGTGGAAATACATGATAATTAAAAAATATATTATCTGGCCGCTCTCACATTATTACCAGCCAGATAATTATATTGAATAGTAATCGTGGATCACACACGTTTACATACAACAAATATATAATAATAGTGTTATACGCGAGCCGAATGTAGCGCGATGTTCTTCAGTTCAACCTGAATATCTCATCGCTATCAGACCTAGAATGAATTTGAATAATATATTCAAATATTTAAGATGTCCTTTATTGTAAGGTATGAAATACAAACTTGATGTGTTCATCGACGAGAGATCCACAGTCTCATTTCCTAGCGCCCGCAATGTCTCCCTTTCATTCAAATACCTTTACATTTTGCCAGGTGGGTGACATTGAAAGACATCCTCAGACGTTCAGAATCCGGTCAACGAACTGTCCTTTCAATCTATATTCATGTAATAAAACGGAAGAGTATATGTTTCTGTTGGAATGCTGCAACTCTCATTCGAATTTTGCAAAAATTCATTTGTGTTTTTATAAAATATATTGATAATTTCAAAGACAATTAGAAATATTATGTTATGAAAAATATATTAAAGTACTTGAGTGCGTGCAAGAAATGACAACGGAAAATGCACACACAGTTATTTCGGAAGTCGGTCAGTATCTCTCAACTAAAATGTTTAATATATATCGTATGGCAAGAGTTGGAATTAAATAATTAGCACATTTTATTTTAATTTTGAGCGCCAGAGTACCACCAGATTTATTAGCGAACTGAGCTGTAACTCTTTAATACAAACTCAGCTAATTTTGGTTTTATTTTATTTGTACCTGATACACTAATTAAATAATAACATAATACGTGACGCTACTGAGCTCTTCCTGAAATCACTTTCTTAAATTATAAGTAACTTTTAGAAATTTACATTTACTCGTAAATGCTTACAGTTAAATGTACATTTCTAAAATTCTTATGATTGAATAGAATTAAATAAATAAAGTTTGTGAGTATGTATGTATGTTTGTTTTTAATATTTTTTTTTTGACACAAAAACTACTACACGGATTTTGTTGAAACTTTATAATAATATTAGAATAAGACATAGGATACAATTTATAATATATATCGAGTATAGCGTGAGCTACAATTTCTATAACTCCATAACCTTAACCTATACCTACTTGTAAGAAATAACATTAATCAGACTTTATAGATACAAGTTGTATAGTATATATATCATCCTTACTGATAACTTTGGTCGTAACATTTATATCAAAGAGAATATTTTTTTAAATATGGAAAGTAAAAGGTCTCCATAAAAGTAAACATAAATGTATTTTAAATTTAACATGACCGAGGAAACATTTTCTGATTAAATAATATTCAGGTAATGAAAATAAAAACTGTAGTTTTTAAATTGTAATTTATATAAAAAAATAAAATATTTTGTTTTTGATGTCGTTATCCTATTACTTTTTTTTATAAAACCGAACAGTTATAAAACCGAATATGACTGTATACTTAGATGTGGCAAGCTTACTTAGAAGCTACGTATGCACTTTAAAGTCCCCTAGATTGTAATTATCAAGAAATACTGACTCCGGTAGAAAATAGAAGTGAAAAACTTTGAACCTCTACCGTAAATCGGTGTTTTATGACTGAATTTCTAGTTGTTCGGTAACTAAAAGAAGGGTATCAGGTTGTGTAGCTCTGCAGCATACACTCCCAAATATATAGGATAAAAGACCGACAAATTACCCACTGGGTTTTCGCTGCATTAAACCACACCATGTTGGCATCGCCACACTCGGAGACTGCCCAGAAGGAAAGGTTCGTGCGCTCGACCATGGAATCTCTGAGTGACTGGATTTCAGTCACACTAGCTCGTGTGTTTGATATATATCTGTCCCGAACTGTGCTGTCATTTGCTTACAAAAAAAGATACCGAATTTAAGTAGATCATGAATGTGCAGCAATAAGAGATTTGTGGAGAGCACGGACCCTTGAGGAACACCGATATTAATAGTCATTCGATTATACAAGCAGCCCTCTATGACCACCCGTATTGTTTGATTCCTCGAAAAGTCTAATATCCACCCCAGAGGGCAAACCCTAGGAAGCTTGCTAATAAGGCTATCGAGCCATACCCTGTCGAATGCCTAGAAAATATCGAGACAAACGCCACGCAAAAGGTTTTCTGAACCTCTCAACTGCCTCACTCCAGATGTGAGTGGCGTAAATAAGGATATCCCCAGTTGATTGATTCCGGCAAAAGCCATATTGTTGATGACTGAGGAGGTCACTCAAATCAAGGTACGCTACAAGTCTATTGAGGACGCGCTGCAATCTCTTGATGAAATCTTCACCGAGTGAGTCCTATTTGGTTCAGTGTCAACAGAAGAAAACTTTATCCGTTAATCGACAGCATAACGAGCTTCCCTGGAATTTTTTCGCAGTTGGTCTTCGCAGCTTGTCATGGGTGGCTGATACACTACTTAGGTTCCCAACAAACACCTGTTGTTGGCCAACCTAATGAGACTCTTCGACACTTTTTTTTTTGGAATCCAGGACTTATTTTGATTCTGCACAGGAAATCCTAAATAAGTTTAAATGGCACTATTTAATGAATGGTGTAAAATTTACTATCCGCAAATATTACAAAAGCTGTAAGTTTTGTTCGAATGTAACTAAAGTAAATAAAATGTCCGCTAGTTTAATTCAAGTTGAAGTCTTCTAATCGAAGTTGTTCAAGCGAACTTACTACTACTACTATATGAATGAGGTCAGAAATGTATATTTTATTGTCCCAAACTGCACGTGAAAGAAAAATCGATGTTTACCAGTGTAGATTATTAATTGAATATTATATAGTACAAGGTGTCAAGGTGTTCTGTCAAGGAGTAAGCTAAGTGTCATGTGCTACATAGTTTACAATAAAGTACATATTGCATTGTGTTCGGTAAATTATTTTATTAAATATCTAATCTATAGATTATTGATAAATAGCTAACAAGAATCCCGGTTAAATAAAAAATTTTTTGTTAAACTTATTTCAGACGTCTCAAAATGGCATCAAGGAACTTAAAATTCCTTAATTTAAAAAAAAATTATTTAAAAATATTATAGTATAAAAATTTAATACCTATCTTAATAATTAATTTGTCTATGTCCAATAATATCTAAACAAAAAAAAAAGTAACAACTGGAAAACTAAATAAGTCCTGGTAAAGTCATGGGGGTCATTTGTGTAGCCCCAGTGATGTTCTGCGTCTGAGACTCCGCTTCTTGTTATTATAGAATCTTTAATCTCAAAAATGTGACGTTTGGAATTATTTACTTTTCCAAATATTTCATTTGTCTTTGACTTTATTTTGATTACAAGAGAGAAAACTTAAAATAAATTCAAATGATGTATTATAAATAATTTTTATTAATTTGAAACAATTATGAACATTGATCCACACCAATCGTCATCTTTAAGTGCTGCACTAATTCACTTAACCGTCATATTGGCGAGGGAATTTTGTATGGTATCGTTACAATGTAGACGTGAGAATTGAATCTGAAAAAGGTAAAGATAAGAGTTTGAAGTAACGTTCTGGTGCTGGTGTTACAGCTTCTTAAGATCACATCAGACAATTACGGTAGAGCTGATTGTCAGCAATTGCCAAACAGGAACAAAAAGCTACCTGTTAAACAGGGACTGTACAAATATTCTGACTCCCTGCTGTTTCAAGTCACTAAAATAGAAGAAATGGACTACATTTTCTCCGACACCCATTACACTAGCCGGATAATTCTCGAACTTATTACAATTTTTTTTTGATAACTTTTTGCAAAAAAAATTTAACCTCTTTGAAAAATTTTTATCAAATCTTTGTAATATCTAATAATTTTTCGTTTCACTTTTTACATATAAATATAATATCATGTAATATAAAGTCGTATTTTTATCCATTGTGTCTCATGTGTCAATGCACACCAGTAAAGGTATTTATGTAGTCTCCAAAGTACAGGCATAGGTATTTTATATGAAGGTGTAACTTAAAATGTAATCTTTATTAATTAATAATAACGTAGTTTTGATTTTACTGTTCTTACTAATTTTTATGAGTATTTAATTTATAAAATATAAACAGTAATATTTTTTGCTAGATGTTTATTTAAGATGCCAAAATATTTTTTTGTCAATGATAGTAGTATACTATTTACAAACGCATCTTCAATGCAACACGTTCAATGCAAAATGATTAGCATATACTTCAGGTACTTCTCTTTATTTTAAGAACTCTGATGCAACCTCTCAGATAAATGTGGACACCAAAATGTCGTTCAGAATATTACTCGTAGTTCAACGGACACAAAAACTAATCAAACTAAACATGCGAAAACTACAACTATACACATAAAACTATTATTTTTTTTAAAATATAGTATGGAAAAATCCATGCATAGCGTAGCATGGTTTTTTTTTCACCATGATGAAAATTTTTTTAATTCTATATTTAATAAAAAAAAGTAAAGTTGAATATTTCTGACACATTTAAAACAAATTTAAATATTATTATTAAAATGCTTTTCAATTTTTAATTATTATGAACTTTAAAAAATTTATGTTCAGTTTGGTATTATTTTTATATTATGTTTTTTTTTGTGTGCTGTTTTAATTTTGCTTTTTATATTTCTTTTGCAGGTAGCACCAGAACAATAAGTTAAATATAATTTATTGGAACAAAATTAAGACCAAATATGTACTAATACCATTAATATTTTAACTATTTAATGGCATTGGTCGAGCACATTGGATGAAAATATAATTACTGTCAATTTTGTTTATTAAAAAAAAGTCAGGTATTAAAGAAACAAAATATATAATACCATTAAGTGGTTTTAAGATATCTCAAAAATCCCGAATCACATTAAGACAGTTTTATATCTACTAAGCTGGAAAATATTTTACAAAACCAACTGCTTACTTATAGTAAATTTACATCAACAAATGCTATTAATATATTTTTAGGATTGAGGAACCACACACGATGCTTACGGGTGAAGATGAACCATCGTCTGGTTTAAATGGAAGGTTAAGACCCCGAAAGTCTAACATCCCCAGTCCCCAGACCATTAAGACTACACGTAAAACGGACATTAAGCCTGCTCAGGAGAAACCCAAAAGAAATAACACCCCGTCCAAAGCTTCTCCAAATAAACCAGATGATCTCATAAACAAGTCTGATTCACCCGCCCTGCTTGTTCTTTGCCCTTACTGCGACAGAACATTCTATACTAAACAAGCTATTTCTAAACACGTACGTCGTAGCCATATTTCAACTGCAAATGATTACGTCATCACTTGTCTATACTGTAATCATGCCGAGGCAGATGCTAATGATATCATTAGACACATGGTTGATAATCATCCTAATCAGTACTTTGCTTGTTATGAATGCCATACCAGATTTCCATCAACGACAGAGTTAGCTGAACATAAGCTTAATGTTTGCGAGAAACAAAAGTTACCGTATCGTAACAAATTGCGTCCAAAAACTACGCCTAAAAAGAGTTCTGGAAGTGATTACGATGAAGTTGAGAATACGGGCGGACATGAATTTAATGGTCTCGTTATTTCTTGTGAACTTAAACCTTCCAACGCGAACGAAGTCGCTGACATTGAGGATAATATAACGACAAATTTTATTTTACCACCAACCAAAAACATAGGCAATTCTACAGTTATTGAAAAGAATGCCGTTATAATTTTAGATGACCTACAATGGAATAAAAGAATGCCAAACAACTTTTCTTTTCATAACACTGATGCTGATCAAATACTTTCTAGACTCGGAGTTGTGCACAGGTCTCCGAGAGCGGGAGAGTTTAATAAAAGGGATTGGTCCAAGAATATTGATGAGTCAAATCAGAAGTTTGAGAAATGCTTTGATACGAGCTTTTATACAAAAGTTGCTAGCAATGTTCAAGAAAATTTGTCTAAATTTTTAGATGGTTCATTTAATTTCACCCCTGATCCCGAAAATACTATAAAGACCAGGCGAGCTAAGAACAGTGTGGCTATAAATACTGTTGAAGGCTTCCCAATTCTTTTGGAATGTGAGCAGTTTTCTAGAACTGTTTTTGATAGGTATTTGCCTCGAGCCCTTGCCCCTAAGCATAAGTGGAAATGGGATAACCTCGATAATGACAGAAATCTTTTAAACCCTGAACAAATTAAGCGGGACTCGCATACAAACAATTGCATAATCTCGCTAGTCTCGAGTCTTGATATTTGGACTCAATTGTGCATGCGACAAAAATTTGAAGAAAAATTTCATAAATCTCCGTTAGAGAAGAAAACCGAGAAGCAAAATATCATAGGAAAAGAGTTAAAAGAGATACTGGAGAGTCGCGAGCTACCAACATCTTCTTCGCAAATCATTAAATATACCAATTCGACTTTGCCTGTACGTGATGACATTGAGTTTCCCGCTTCTTTGGGTTTAATTCCATCAGGACCATCCCACAAAGCCAAACCCGCTGTTTTAAGTGGCGAGTGGGTTCGACCACGATGTTACGTATGCTGTGCTTGCGGTGCGCAGACCCGGGACTCACGAGCTCTCTCTTCACATATTTCGGCACGACATCCAAATGCTCAAATTCAACATTATGAAATTGTTGGAGATGTACTTCTTAAATCTGATATTTTAAAACATTTATATGTGCCTCCGAGTCAACTTAATAATCGGACGCGACCTCTTCGAGGAATTAGAGAATGTACAAAGTGTAAAAAGTCAATATCACTGGAAGATTTGCATCAGCATATGTTAGATTGTGCTGGAGATACTCCTGCCGTTCGAAGAAAATGTCGTTATAGACCATTTGGTGTTCGTAAACGACGTCCTCGACTTCCTGATAACACGATACGTAGAGAAATGCGTAAAGATATTCGTACGCAACATAATCGAAAAAATATAATGCGACCCAGGCCAAAAATACGAACTGAAGTGGGTGACGGTTAGTAATTTAATTATAAGAAACATGTTTTAATTAATGCTAATTATTGTATCTGTATTTATAATATTGTATTTTTTTTGCAGCGGAAACTATACGAAAAATGTTAGCAGATCTGCCTGCCAAGCGTCACCGTGTAACAGTAAACCCGTTGAACCCTATTCTACGACCTCGAAAAAAACTGAATTCTCAAAGAAATAAACTATTAATGAAGAAGAGACCAACGGAAGAAATAAAAACTAAACCACTCTTAAATAAAGAATCCAAAGACACTGAAAAGGATAATTCTGGAAAAAAATCTCCTGAACCTGAAAACAGCCAGATTAACATCAACAATAATCCTTACGAAAAACTAATGGATCCTAGCATACTATGCCATAATGAAACTTTAAATAAGAAATATACATTGATAAAAAACAAAAGAAAAAATGTTCCACATAAAGAACCACAAGATCATTGTGATACATCTGATTTACCTGACACGAAGTCTAGATCTCCGGGTGTCCAGGGCGGTATTCAGATTGACCAACTCTCAGCACAAAATAACACAGAAAGAATAAATATTAACAACAGCGGAGGTGAAGCTTCCAAAAAACACGGGAATGGTTCCAATAATGGATCTTCTAATAGAGATAATAACAACTCGGGAAACAGTGGGCAAAACAATAATTCAAGAGATTCCTTTGGCCCATCTCAAAATATCCCTCTAAAACATTCTATAGCCAGTTTAACGGCTAGTTCTGAGACACATGACAAGTCGGTTCAATTTCATCATTTATTCTTAGTACAGCAGGAATGTAATAATGTCACTAGCCATGTCCCATCTGGACAGAGAACGCTTTTTGAAAACGAAGCTGTAGTTAGAAAGTTGGATAAACCACCCTTACATTTTAATCACCGAGGATATATGGATCCCTTATTACTCCAAAAGAACAAGCCCAGTAAACCTCGTAAAGGGCTCAATGATTGTATAGCAATGCTAAAAAATAAACTTGAGGATCCAAGCCCAAGTACTTTGCCTTTACATGTATCTGTTCAATGTGGAAGTGATGAACCTCTAGGGCCAGAACCAATTATTATAGAGAGAAGACATTCAACAACTGAATCAAACAATGAATCTGCTCAAAGGTCATTGCAAATGCTATATCCGGAGGTTCCTGCACAACACAGTGTCGAATATCAAAGTATTCCCAAACGGCCAACACGACGTAGATCAACAACTTCTCGCCAAAAACAAAACTTTGTCAAAGATAAATCATTAGAGCTACTTGCAAATAACGATTATATAAATTGGAAACAGTATTACTACGAATCTCAGATGTTGCCTGCACAGAATAATAAACGTCAGCCCACACGGCGAAAGTCTATGACTCCTGCAGATGAATTTTTGTTACAACACGCGTTTAATATTGAATTATTAAATAAAAACAGCAGGGAATTACAAAATCTATCTGAATATCATTACGCTAATTTAACAATGGCATATAAGCCAACAAAAAAAAAGACGAGAGAGAACACTCAGAAATCTAGTTCAAGAGGACGAACTGATGTTGAAGTGCAGAAATCTAAGAGTAAAGAAATGCCAAAAGTACGTGAAACAAGTTCTACTCGCTCAAGACGTACACGTGCTAATTCTCAGCAAATGAACCAAGTCAATCTACCAGATGCTAGTTGTATTCCTGTCATAAATCGTAATGATCAATATGTACACAATGTCCCTGCAAGCTGTAAGTATGCTTCAGGTCCCGAAAAAAATATGGACTGTTGTACGTTGGCGGCAATTGTAGAAGAAAACAAAAATATTTGCTTAGAACGTGATTTAAACCATTCAAAGACAATTGAAGAGCAAACGCTGCATCATATAACCCAACAAAATCCACCAGTGGCAGAGTATATTAATGATAACAGTGTACATCAATCACTTTATACTATTCCCTATGATTCAACTGTGGCAGCGCCTTTAGATTTGTCAAACAATATATCTAATAATGATAATTCTCTTCAATATTTACCTCAAACACAGTTCTGTTCTATTAATTATGAAACGTACGAAACTTTAGACTTGTCAAGCAAACATTTAAATACTGAAACTGTCAAAGAATCTGAAGTAAGTAGTGAAGATGTTGTAGATTTGAGTCTCAGGTTTTCATCTCATCCTGTTCTTGGCACTACGCCATCACCCATACGTTCTGATTTGGGTAATAATGATATAGAAGATGGACCTACCGATCTATCTATAGTACGCGTAGATGATTATATACCTACGGATTTAACCGTACGAAGAAAAAATTACCCATTTCAATCATATGAGAGAACTAATGAAGACATCTCACAAATTAATTACATTCAAGATTTGTCGCATCCTATGAGAAATGCAGAAAATGTTTGTGTATTGGTTCCCTTAAGAGAAGGCACAGAAGAAAACGAACAACCAACTGATTTATCTATAAGTAAACCCACAAGCCGAACTAAAGTAACTTCTTTATGCTTAACAGAGCAACAGGATATGTATCTAAATGTCTTTAGAAATAATCCTATCGCTGTTGACGATAATATTCCAGCCGACTTAACTAGAAGAACTAACGATGTTCAAAATGTACATTACTTAGAGTCACAGGTTATGGACGTTAACGATGGATTACTTATACGTGAAAGTATGAATAGACAGTCATCTCATGGTCTTGATAACGAACAAATTATAAACCTTCATTACAATTCGGGGTACCAAACTCCCGTACCAACATCGTATGCCGAAGACAGATTCGACGACAGGCGTTACAATATGCCAAACGAAAGAACAGTGTCTCCGAGTTCCATAATCCATGATTACTCAAATAACCCATCTTTAACTGAGCACAGCATGTCGCATTCCAACGAACTATTATCATACAGAGACAGATATTCAGATGAACCTTTGAGCTTAATAACTAACTCCGATCAACTTGACTCTAATTCTAAAGCTGTTAGTAATGTTATGCTCTCCACGCCTGTGTCAGAAGTAACTAATTATGAAGTCAATACTCCAATTTATCCATTGCCACATGATCAGAACTGTACTTCTGTCCTTGTTGTTAAATCCCCTCTAAGAGAAAAAATATCCAAATCTCCTGTTTGTAATAACACAGAATGTTCAGAGTTAAACTTATCTGAATTTACTGTAGATAACGTTGAACCATCTCATAATAATAATAAGTTATTGCCAACAAATAATACTCCATACTGTAAAGAAGATAACAGTAAATCTACTACCCTTCAAGAAAATTTAGAGCAAGATCCTGAAACGGCTCGAAAAATAGCCATGTTACCTAAGGAGCTAGTAGAGATATTAGGTGCCATGCCAGTTGATCATCGCAATCAGCTTTTAAATGTCCTTCCTCAATATGTATCAACATCAGCTACTGAGGCTAGTATAATATTAAATACACGATCTAAATCTGATGATGAAAGTTGTACGTCTCCTACAGAGCGAATTGTTAACAAAGGCGATGTTTTAAAATATGGTAAAAATCAAAATAAAAACAATTCTAATTTACTTAACGCTTCACCAACTGAAATTACAGTCTCTCCTGAAGCTCCTCATATCTCAGTATCAAGCTCGGTACTTCTGACACCACCAACACCTCAATTGTCAGATCGACATTCAATTCAGTCTCAAGATAATGACGAAGTAAAAACGGATTCAATACAGATCCGCTTATCGACAGAAGATAGAACACATTTTGATGTTTCAAAATCAGATAGAGAAAACGATATAAATATGTCTATCGTCAAAAGGTTAAAACACTTAGAAAGAGAAATCATGGATGATCGTATTATTGACTTAACTGGCGATGATTATTTACCTCCAAATGACAATGAACAAAATTCAGAATGTACTACACGTTTAAACGAAAATTTAAGGGACCATTCTAACACAAACTTTTCATGTAAATCCATTTCGCAAAAAGTGAATGATAAAACTGCTAGTTTACGAGCAGTTCGCATTAAAACACCTTCAGAACGACATCGTTCAGTACTGACAGATCAGCAATCAGTCAACAATACAACTGATAAAACAATTAAACATGCGATTGAACTAGATTCAAACCAGACTTCGGAGTTGCCAAAGCCTTTGGCAATACAGCAAGCGGAAATCAGTAGCACACAACATAATAAAATTAATAATACTAACAATATTCAGGTAAATAAAGGTTCCGAATTGAATAAAAGTAGTACGTTAAATAAACAAATCCAAAATCAATCAGAATCAATAGAAATTAAACATAATGTAAATAAGGTTAATGAAAATAATATAATAGAAAAACTCAACTGCGTCACATCATCTATTTCAAAAGATGTTCATTCTGAAACGGAAAAAGGTGCAATTCCTATTGCCGAGAAAAATTCTTCTGAAAAATGTAACATAGTGTTGAAAATTTCTTCTTCACATAGAAAAGACGGTATTACTGACTCAAATATGTCAACCAAAAATATTTTCACCGATGTAATATCGAAAAGGAAAATAGATAATAAGAAACCACTTCCATTGAACGATAAAAAAGATCATAGTAACGAAAATTATGAAGATCCTCATCTAACAATTACACCTAAACAAAAAAAATGTGATTTGAATATCCTCTCTGTAACCGAACGAAAAGTATTGGATGGAGGAAATAATTATTTAGAAAAAGATGATAATAATAAAGGTAACAATAACGAAATGGAACAATTATCTACTAAATTGCATTATGTTTCAACTAATATAACAGACAATAAACGTTCAATTGATTCGAAAGATCGTACTTCACGTGATCCGGAAGAATCTGTTATTTCCACAGATACAAAAGACAATGAACAATGCAAAATGAATGAAAATATTTCCCACAATAAACAAAAAGGCAAAAGAGGTCATCCTGAAAAGGTAATGAAAACAAAGTATGTAGAAGCTAAAGATGAAAATTCCAAGCAATCAGAAATGTACAAAAAAGAAATAAATAAGGAAAATAATTATTATTCGGAAATTCAAAACAAAGATAAATCAAGTGAAGACTCTCTTAAATTAAATGTTATTGAAAAATATGTCGAAAGCAAATCAACTACCGAGTCTAACGTATCTAATAATATAAAAGAAAATATTTTTGATAAATTGATAAGAAATGAAAATGTTCAAGAATGTTTAGATAAGCAGGCCGATTCCCTTACTTTAAAAATGAATACATCGGTTACCATTAAAGAAAGCGGTACTTCTCGCGCTAAAGATGAACTAATTGTCAATCAGGAAGACGTTTCTAAGAAAGAACATTCTAAAACTGAAATGTGTGACGCACTTGAAAATTTAAAAACAAATGATCCTCCTGTTACTGATCATGTAGAGGTTGTTTCAGTAAGGGTAAACGATGAGAGAAGTGTTTTACCTAATAAAACATTATTAAATTCTAAAGACATACAAGTTGTGGACATTTCTTCAGACGCTGAAGAATTAAATATGACTCCTGTGCGACGTAGCAGACGTGGAAAATCTATATACATACGTAAAAATAATATCGAAACTGAAACTACCTTGCACCAGGAAACAAATGAGCCTAGAGCGCCTTTAACAAAAAAACAATTAATATTTTCAAAGCTATTATTAGATGAAGAAATCCACAACAATAATAAAAATTTAAATGATGAACATGACATATCGGATCATAAAATTGAGTATAAGTCAACTAAAATCCAAAATATTAAAGAGGATAATATTCAGGAATTTAGTGTTAATAAATTTAAGAATAATAAACGTAAAAAATCGCCCCAGTCTAAAAAAAAATCTAAGAAGCATAAGTCTTTGACATCTTTGAAAAGTAAAATAGATATAAGCACTGATAAATCACAAACAAACTCCAAAAACGAAAGTTTAGAAGTCACCGTTTCTAATTTGATGGAAAGGGACAAGTCATCGGAAGTACAAGATTTAAACAGCACGAGTAGTAGTTTAACTTCTTCCAAACTTGATTGTTTTGCCACACTTGAGGCTAATAATAGTAAACATATAAAACAAAAAACTTCAATTGAAAAGCGGAAATCTAATTCCCCGCCAAGACTAGATATAATTCAAATTTCTAAACCAAAGAAATGTAAATTAAATATTGATGAAGAGAAAATTATTGGTACAGTAGAAGGAAAAAGAATCGACAATAAAATATTGACAAAAACAGATATAGCTGAAAATGAAGATATTTCACCTACTTTGCGAAACACAACTTGCTATAATAAACCAATGCGCCGAGTACGATCAAAATCCGTTGTTGAAAAATCTTCAGGATCAAAATTGTATGATCCATATGATATAGATTTAGAAGATATGGTTGAGAAAACTGAACCTTTTATAAGAAAAGATATTGCTTCTAAAAACTGTTTTAAGAATTTTAAAACATCAGTTATTGATAAAACTCTTAAAATAACATCCCCTTCTGCTGATGTAGAGACCCATCATATAGAAAATTTTAAGGCCACATCAGATATACGTGAACAAAAAAGCTTCTCAAAAAGTAATAATGAAATAATATACAACTCTGAAACTCCTACCCAAGATAGTGACACCGATGAGTCTTCTAAGAGCGACGAACCACTGACAAAGTATGCAGTAGAAAAGGAGAAACGCAGACCAGTTTCAACCTCAGACCAAAATAATGTAAGTAACCTCAAGATGGAAACAAATGTACGAGAAAAGTCCAAGACCCGAGGTAGAAAAAAAAGAACTCTCTCATCAAATACCAAAGAAGAAAAAAATATTCAGAATAAAGACAATGAAGAAGAGTTGCGATCAGAACAGTTTATGGAAAGTTTTGGTTTCTTCTCTGAAAGAAAACCACGAAAATCGAATCTGCTTGCGACAAAGAAAATATCAGAAACATTCCACATAATAGCTAATGAGAATGATGATGTATACTTTTCAACTTTAGATCGTGTCAATAAAAAAACCGTTAATAAGCAAGCTGATGAAGTTGATACGACGAACTCGACAGGTATGGGTACAAAGAAAACACCTGCCAAACGTGGTAGAAAGAAAAAGAGTCCACCTCCACCAGAACCAGCATTTTGTAATGTATGTAAGAAAACTTTTCGGAGATCGGACAACTACACAAGGCACCAAATATCATTATATCATATTTCAAGATTGTCGGAGGTTGAGCTAAACACGGAAACAATACCCATAGAAGAAGAGCCGAATTATTTAATAGTTTTTAAACAACAATTAGACCAGCTAAAGATAATGCAGGACAAAATAGCATTCCGAAAAAAGAATTGTTTGTCTACATCTCATTTAGTTTTACCAACATTACAAGAAATTTTAGAAGATGTAAAAAGAACTATAAGAGAGCAAATACTTGCAAGGCGAGAATTAAGCCGGGATGAGGCGTTGTTTGTGGATTGTTGTGAAATGTTAAAGGAATCACATAAAAATGATATTATCAACCGGCGTCGTAATTGTAACAGTTTCAACTGTTTACAAGCCTCCGAAGAAGAATTAGCTGCATTAGAGAGAAGTATTAATGAAAAATGCGATAAATATGACGGTGTTGTTGATTCCATTACAGCCAAAAATATAATGGAAAGTGAAGAAGTTCGCAATTTAGAAAACGATTTAATTTCAGGACTGAAAGAAGCAAACGGTTTAAAGGGCGCTAATATAAATTATCATTCGTTAGGTAGCGTAGAGGTGAATGTAAATAATACAAACATTATGCATCCGTCTAATTACCAACCAGTCGACGAATTTGATGTCATAGACGAGGGTATTACGATAAAAGCCAAAAAAAACTCTGATGTAAAAGACAAAATGTATCCCGACGTCGTGGAAAATATAGATATGTTTGAAGATAAATTTGACAAAATAAAAAGAAAATGTAGATCACAGGCAGCCGCCGCCAAACAAATAAAAACACTTGCTGATGCCAACTCCAGGTATGGATTTTATTATTTGATAATATCATAGATTATATATATATATATATTTATTTTGTGTTTTAATTTATTTTGCAGCTACAAGAACCGTAAGAAGTCGGAAAAAAAGAAAGCTAAACGAGGTTCTAAAAAGAACCATAATACTGTTCCTACTAAAGGCGCTTTAAAAGGTTTTGATGGCATAAAGGTGTCAATTTCAACATCTGACATAAATATATCTGCTATTGTTCCTTCTGTTGGAAATTCATTTAAAAAAAAGAAAAAGAATAGTTCTAAAAAGAAAAGGGAAAGAAAATGTTCAGATGTTAGTATTAATTACGACAGTGATCACTACCGCCAAAATATTGAGTCATCGCAGAAAAAAGTTGATGTTTATGAATTTATGGATACTGAAGATACGGAGTTATTTGAATTCAGACCATCTACCCTAATGGAGAGATTTAGAAGTATAAGTAATAAAGAAACACCAAGTACATCTAAGACACACACTCCAGTAGCTGCTGAAGTTTCCAGTGAAAGTGGGTCGGACGGCGATGACTTTGTTTATATGTCTGATGATTACGTTTGCAGCGATGATGAGACAGAAAATAGTATACTTTCTTGTGAATTTGGCAATGTTAAAGGTAGCAATGAATATAAGAAACCTTTATCTCCTCTCAAAAGAAAAGATGTAATCGAGAAAAATGCCGTCATGGGTAAGATATTTAAAAACAACGCTGTTCGAACTGAACGTAGGAGATCAAAAAGTAGAGAACCGGTTAAAACTCAAGCTAATATGGACCAGTTATTCGATAGCTTGCTTGAAGATAAACCGAAGTCTTCAATTTCACCAAAAGTAGATAGTTTTCTACTACCGCAACGGTCTTCGCCGCCAAAACTGGACAATACCATGATTCAGACAGAATATAATCATAAAAAGCGGAACGAACATATAATAACAGACATAAAAGATAACAGTTCGTTACAAAAATACGATACACTTCCGTCAACATCGACTCATTCCTCGACTTTTGTTTTGGGGTCATCTTCTAAAAAACGAAAATCAATAACACCGCCACGAAAGCTAGATCTCAATGCACTGCGTGCCCTTGAGTATAGTCTTTCCTCTTCCAAAATTGACGAAGATTCCAATACAAGTGATGTTACTTTTGATTATTATGCTCGATCATCTCAAAAACATGACGCCGTTTCTAATAAATTAACATCCTCGGAGGACGACGACTTCACCGTGCCGAAAATGAGTCACATTGTAGCTTCGCATTCTAAAGGTGAAAATGGTGCCCACGTAAAAAAAAGATCAAAAGACAAGATTAAGGTTACAAAGGATAAGTCGTATTCAAAAAAGAGATTAGAAGAAGATGAGCGCAAACACTACGATTCCTGTTCTGAGTCATTAAATCCGGTGTTAGTGACCGAGGATTCTGGCGTGGCAGTGCAACGAGCACGCCGAAAATGTACGGTCGGCAAGCAGAATGTACTTGCCGAGACGTGGAGCTCTGAGTCCGAACCGGACGGTGCTCCACCACGTCCCAGCAGCGTTGAGTCCGTAGTGCCGGCTGCCGGTCGGAAGAAGAGGGGTAGAAAAAGGGAAAAGGGTGCTGTATCTGCTGGAAGAGGCGGAGCAGTCGTGCGACCAAATGTACACTCGCAAGCGCGGCCTAGGCCCCCTTCCTATTGGTCGGAAGGTGAGGACGAGCACCCGCAGCAGCATGGCTGGATTGTGGGAGACAGTCATAAGAAACTGGTCACGATGCTGGCGCACGCAAAGGGCCGCAAACGATCTGGCGACGATAAGCGCGCCGCTGTGCTCGAGTAACCGGTTTTACCAATTGTAAATATCTTGTACATAATATTCTAATTCTTTATGGATGTCATCCTTATGGCATTTCGACCAGAAATATTTTATCTCTAAATTTTAATTAAATTCAGTTTTGTAAATACTGTATATCTTTTATAGTATATTTTAGTTAAATTTTTAAGAGCCTTCGGGCTGTGAGGTCTGTATTAATTCAATTAATTTACGATGGCCCTCGCAGTGATCTAGCTGAATTTTTAGTGTATTATATTTTATTTGAACTTTGATGTGACCTCTTCGTTATGATTTTAACAAATTATTTATCAAATAATAATTGGAAGGGTTTGGAACATTAGTGTATCTTAACATAACACGAGCTGAAAGCATAGACGTTTTTAGGATTAGTCGTAGTTATCAGCGCTAATTTAATGTCTAATAGAGGAACTTTTATGAAATATATTCACTTTAATCTTATCAGCGCTTTTTCTAATGAGTTTTAGGAATGGAAGGGCAAAGTGAGTAGTTTAATCGCGCATGCGCAATTTCATACATTTTATTCGACAATCGTATTTGGTCCAATGAGGCATGAGTGGACGGTAATGGAGTTACAGAATATAATTTAAAATATCGATATGATTTTATTAAAATTATTTTAAAGAGAAAATATTATTTTTTAAGTTGCAGCGTCATGTAAATAAGGTAGATGTGAATTCCAATTTCAATATAATAACACAATATAAACTAACGTATATGTAAGTGTTTAGTCTAAAATGCCCTTACCCTCATGTAGAACAGTCGGTTAGCGAACAAACCGATAGCCGGTCGAATTCCTTGTGTGTGTGTGGATGACGTTTTCATATTCACTGACAATTACAATACAGACGAACATCCAGTGAATTTAATGCTCCTAGTTTCGACTTAAAGTTATTTATTTGCATACATCTTTTTTAAAGTTCGTTGCGTAGAGGGGGGTGTTCGCAAGGGGCTGGTAAAGGGCTCTGGGTGTTGTGTAATTTTTGATTTTGTTAACTATTTTTATACATTAGATATTGAGTAGTCAATTAACACATGAAATCTCAGCTTTAGTTATCGTTTGTATCTAGTCCAGGGGTAGAAGGAAATTTAATAGCCGCCTTATCAGCCTCCAAGCAATGTGATGTTATTTCCATTTTGAATGAATCGCTGAAATACTGATATGTATCGTGTTTATCCATTGTGTCAAATGAATGGAGTAATTAAGTTGATTTTCTTGAAATAAAGCTCAATGTTAAAAGATATGGTTTAATTTCCCTAGCACTGCAACATCGTCAACATCAGGTTGAGTCTCTCGTAATTGTTAGTGGCGCCCTCTGTAGCCTCCCAAAGTAAATGTACTAGATGTGTAAGGTAGATTTATTTAAATTACAATGAAAAAACAATTGATTGTGTATTTTAAGATTCCATGTAACTGTCGACCGTTTGAATTTGCTTAATGGCATGGTAGAATTCTTAACCTACTACTACTACTATTACTTCTACTTGTATCTACTACTTGTACACGTCATCTAAGCAGATATTCGTAATTGTTTTATATTCTGATTTTTTCTCATGACATGCAATGTCTACGTTAAGATCTTTTTTTCGTGCCCAATAAATTTAAATGTTTTTCGAAATTCTGTTATTTCTTGAAATAATTAAGAGTTACAATATATACTTTTTAAATATATGTGGTATACCAATAAAATGTCTTTCAATCTTTTGCTGGCAATATGTTTCTCCCCTTTTTCGTTACACAAGGCGTATAAAGGAACATCAATACACAAGGCGTATAAAGGAACATCAATACACAAGGCGTATAAAGGAACATCAATATGATTTTATTACACAATTATTATTTTTATATATGTCCATTGTACTTTAATAGCGTAACCCGAGATTTGCGACGGTGAAAGGTAGGTTGTTATATTATTGTTATAATTATAAAAATCTAGGATAAGTCTAAGAAGATGTATAATATAGAAGAAGTGACTAAGTATTGGATAAGAATTTGAATTTTTCGAATAAAAACTTTGGAAAATAGAAGAATTCGAAAACAAAAATAAATGAACGATATTTAGAACCATTAGCATTGTAGACTTAATAAAATATATATTTAAATTAAAATTGAGGGATACCCTCGTGTAGAAATAGTATTTAAATATATAAATCGTTAAAAATAATATTTAAAAGCTACCCTTAAAAATATCTACAAGACCAAGGAAAGAGTTTTATAAAACAAATTTTTGTTATTGTAATTTCCTCAATTACGAATTTTTAAACGTCACAACTATGAATTTAGTTGAAAACCCCAGACATTAGTTATTTTATTAAAGCTAAAAATTTGTCAGCGCATGCTGTGAACGTCAGGTAAGAAATTTAAATCCAATAATATATAATGACAAGGAAATATAATAGAAAATGCTCATAATAAATCAGAAGTATGTATTTTATAAACTAACTGAATTTTACTGCTAAGTGTGCGATACAGCTACCTTAAACACAAATTTCTTTGAAATATTGCTTGAGTAATTGGTCCAGCTTCAGCCGTTCGGTTGACATTTAAGTCATATAAAAGTTCTCCGACGAAAGTTCGATCCTAAATTGAATTATATATATATATATATATATATAAATTTTCACACTGAGATTCCTCAAAATACAAATAGTTTATTTATACACAAATTGTGTTTGTTACGTTACGGCACGTGAACGACGTAGCGAACAAACCTTGTCAATGTAACAAAAGATGTGGAGAGTATCGCTAGATTTTTGCGAGGTAATTGGTTGATACTTTTTATTTTACGATATGCATATCATAAGCTGAGTATTTTATTTAACGCTTTTATTGATTTAAGTCTCACAACATAAGTATAATGTAAATACTTGTTATAGTACCATACACTATGTGACCATTTAATAAATTATTCTTATATTCTAATTAAAAATAAAATTGTTAAATTAGCATTTACTAGATTCTCACGAACTGTGGAAACGCTGATTAAGCACAGGTGCATTGTATCATGTTAAAATTCCAGAATGTAAATCTGAAACGGTTGTTTGTTACACTTTCTGTATTCCTTTAATTATTAATTCATTTTATTCATTCTTGTTTCCTACTTTGAGGAAGGATCACGTAGTTTGTAAATTACATGTAAGTATTAAATTTTAAGTTAATAAATTTGTATTTTTTGGATCCTCCGGTTGTGACCGACGTAATTTGCTTGTAAATATTAATCTCACTTGTTATTAATTTCTCAAAATTGTTTTTAAATTTTTATTTACTAAATATTGTATAATCCTTTTGTACATTAAAATGTAACCTTTCTATCTTTTATTATTGAATTATTTATAACTATCAATTATATTGAATCGGCAGGATGGATACATACGAGAAACAATATCCCTGAGGATATTTTGTTTTTCGTCATGCATACCTGACATATTCCTGTACTCTTGAGAGTTAAAGCTTGTAATAAAAACAACAAAATATCTTTTACAGGCAACAAATTGTCAAGCGCACAACTTATAATAAAGCGCTAGTAATGTGAGAAGTGATTTAAGATTATTTTTTATAATAATAGATTGTAATAATTTATTGACACATGAGGATATTCAAATCGCAACAGCTTTGTGAGGTACTTTAAGAACATTTTGACATTTTGATTGGAAAGGTGGAGTTACGATTTAGAAACCAAACATAGTTTATTTTTAAACGAGATATTTAATTATATATTATTTATCTACAATTGTATTAACATTAAGAGCTAAAATATTGTATTATCAACGAATTAAATTGATAGATTTACATAAAATTGGATTTGACAAAAAATACATTTTAATGATGAGAAATATTTGCTATACATATAATAAAGTTTGTTAAAGCTAAGCCATTGTACCAATAACTTTATATAATTTTAATCTATTTATCAAGTGCGTCACTAAGGGTGGATACGTCGTGTGGCTTTGGTCCAATGCTGTTGTTTCGGACATATTTAATACGAATGAGGATCGCCACTCCGGCCAGTACCACGAGAGAGCAGGCTGCGATGATTACTGGCACAAAGATGTCCACCAGACCCAGGGGGCGCAGCAATCTTGTTGTCATCATATTTACATATTCTTCTGGTAACTCCATGCCCTGTTCAAGTAAATATTACATAAATATTTTGTAGATGTCTTATGTCGTATATCGTATGTATCTAAGGCTGAAGTGGCTGAATAATTAAACCACTAATAAATTTGGCTTGCAACTTAATAATATGATTATTTTAAAAAAGTTGTGAGCGTGTATGTGAGATATATAAAATATTTTTGATTGTTACAAATGATTAATGAATTGGTGATTGTACCTCTTCAATCCAAAATATCGGCATAAGCGTGGTCCGGAGCCGCTGGGTAGAGGGCACATCAGTCACCGGGCGCATGAACACGTTGAACTGCGCACGCTTCATCCCTCGCACCACCGTACCGGTGTTCTGTAAGACACTTATACAAGAAGCAACAGTAAACCACAGCTGGTAAAGGAACCAAGATGTGATACAGACACTGGCGTGACGGAGCCTGGACTATTATGCATAGTATGAATGCTCTCATTGTTTCTCCTTCAAGAATTCTTTGTAATGCTGTCAGATCTCAGATTGAGAAGGAACCGCATATGTTTAATCAACACAGTGAAAATAGACTAAATTAAGTTATATTGTTATAATACAAGATTTATTGCATATTGCTTAAAAACAAATCAAAAATGTGAAGTTATGTTTTAAAGATTTTCAAACAATAAACGACAAAACATTTGCTGTGAATGTTCACTGACTTAGAATGACTTTTATTTTTAATGTAGTTAGTGTATGACAAGCTTCTACTGACGAGGGTATGAAAGAGAAGTGTTAGAAAGTGTTTCATGCTGGATATTCCAGCGTAAAGATATAGATAAATGAGAAGAATGTCGCAGTACTGACGGTACTCGATCCAGATATAATAAACACTTTGTATAAAAGAATTTTGAACACTTCATAAATATTGACACACAGATGTATTATTACCTAACAAAAAGTTACCTTAAAAAAAAAATGAAAAATATTGCCCGAGGTAAATTCGCTTCATATTATAGAAAACTTCGTGGTTTAGAAGATTTCATTATTTTAAGAAACAAAAATGGACACCTATTATAATAATTGTACGAAATAAAAAACTACGAAATATTACGTTGTTTGAGGAATAGTTTTTGACATGGTGACTAATGGATTCACGCAGTGGAGCCTTTTTATTTTATTTGATTACGGACATACCTATGAGAAGTTTCGAGCACTTTAGTCATATATAGTGTTCATTTAAGTTAATACTTTCATATTTACATTAATTCAACACTTACAGGTTCTAAGTCGACGAATATCCTGTGTTGTTCTTCAAACGGATGCATTCCAATTATTCCATTTCTATAGCTAAAGTCCGCGTAAAGAAAATGAGGATAGGAGAGAACTAGAAACGCACCTGAAACGAAAGAAATACATCCAACGAAATTAGTAAAATGTAATTATTTTGATTAGTCTTAAAGATTTAATAGTCTCTGATAGTATAATTGTGTTCAAAACAATTTTAGGACTTACGAGTAAGAACAACTAATTTTTTTAGACTCCCCGATGTCTGGACACCACTTAAAATAAGTTTCTTAATTAACTTTTACAATTTATTCCAACTTATGCATTAAAAAAGCATGAAATAATATTTCACTAAAATGATTTAGTTCAAAGCAAAAGGTATAAATATAATATACATATATATTTCAGCGATATATTCGATTAGAAATAGGTTCCTCACGATTTTCAGTGAAACTGTCCTGAAATAGTATGTTTTAAATTATATTATTTATAAATTATTTAAACGTACAAAACTTCAAATTTAAATGACCTTTCATTTCTAAATCTTTAACTGTCGGCAATTAAACGGGAAAACACAGGAGTGCACAGGAGTTGACAGCGATTGTACGATGTATAGTATATATCAATAGATAGATAGAATATATTCTATACAGTCAAGTCGTGGTCAGTGTTAAATGTTAGTCAGGAAAGTTTCCAAATACGATATAATTTATTAACTTCTTTTTCTTTTCAAGTTTGTATCAATATCACGATCTCTTGTGTACTGTGAAAATTATCTCCACTTTAAACTTAACGCTACGAGGTTTGGAAACGCGCCCTGGTCTAAGAAGTTCCACACAACAAACACAGTAGGGTATTTTTTTTATTGTGGTTGCCGTTTTTTAATTTGAAATAGAGAAGTGTCATTAGCAAACAAAACTATCCCATGTTTATCTTTGACAAGATAAGGTAAGTCATTTATGTAAATCAGGGACAATACATAAGGGTATGTTATAATATGTAGCCTTATGGAACGCCTATTTTAATGTATGAACCAAAAGGACGCTCCATTCACTTTTTGATTTCTGTTATGAAGTTAAGAAATTAGGGCCATTTTTGTAATTCCTTAATGAAGCAATTATTAAGCAATTTTTTGAATATAATTACTATTACAGTCGTTTAAAAAGTAATTTCACAATTGATATTACGTGTACGCTCACTCGAGGACAGTTTAAAATGAATTAAATATTATTGTTAATTATTTAAATATAATATTATAAATATTATATGAGGTATTCAATAAAAATAATTATTGACACCAATTACAAGAGTATATAGAGTGCATTTTGTTTTGTAATAAGCTAAACGTGTTAAAATAGTACATAACTGCAGCGCCCTGCAAGAGGATCATTGATGGACGATCGTGTAAATGTGGGCCGAGAAGAAGCCGAGCGACACATACGTGAGTCCATCACTGTCCAGGTGTGGCTGAGGGTTGTACAGTACTTGTCACAAATAATGCGCGGAATTTAAAACTATTTTTCTTTGAATTTTGGTGCCAACAAATTTTCTATTAAGTTTCTTGAGGCCTTTTGAATTTCATGTGGTGTTAAACAAAGTTCATCATACTCATCGTCTTTACTTGAACTCATTTATGAACATTATACAACAATTACTTTTCATAGTAAATGACGAATAACGAACAACAATAGTTCTTCAGGCGCCAAAGTGGTCAATTGGTTTTTTACAATAAACATCAAGCGACCGAGCATCAATTCATTTTTAAATTACACACAGATATGAGTTTACTTAGTTATTTATTACAAACACGACAGATATGGATTTCTACTAATTTTACCATCCGATGTTTGATTTACAGAAATTTCGAATTATCTCGAAGAAGGTTGTCAAAGTAATGGTCTAATTTCCAAGCATGTTAGCATGCATGCATGATAGCATATTGAGCGAAGCGAGGTGCATAGAGTACCGAAGTTGTATTTACAGAACGTCGACGCTTTCGGTCCTCAACTATTTTTCAAGAAAAAAAAAAAAATTAAATAAAAGAAAAAAATTTAAAAGTTGTTAAAAAAATTCGGCTGCGCATCTCATTGTAAATTTTGGCGTGAATTTTTTTCCCCCTTGTAGTCTAAGGGATTTCAGTTTTTCCGTGATTATTCCTTAAAGACATCGAAAATTTGAAAAATTATTTTTTTAAATCAAACATCAATCATGTCTCAATGCTCAAAATTTGAAATTTTCGGATATACTGTTCTTGATTCATGTTTGTACAAACAAAAGATGCAGAAAAGTCTCTCTTAGAGAGCTTCGCTCTATCAATGCCTTTGTTTCTCCATCTTTCCCGTTTGCATTTCATCGAGTTACAAATCATAAAAATCTAGAGAAGGATCACTTCAATAATTTTATTTAAACTTAATATGGCTAGAACATGTTGAGGGTTTCAAATGGCATGCACTGACGGCCGGGCCGGGTCGCTGATTTGTATTTGAGTCAATTCATTTATTTTGTGTCATTGCGACTCCGCTTTTTGGAATTGATCGACGGGATTTCTTCTCATGTTTTCAAAGATTAGAAATCATTGAGGATGCATTCTGGGTGGTAGCAAGTCTTGAGAAGAACGTTGCCTTTCTCATCTTAAGTAGTATTTTGCAGATAAGGGTGAGCAAAGATGGCTGAATACTGTCTTGTGACCGGGTACTTATTTATTATATTAAGTAACGATATTAGTATTTAAAAAGTCTGTTAAAAACTGTACTAGTATACTATAAATAGTTTAGTTTTAGTTTACTATAAATAATTTATATCTATTACCGGGATTGCAGTTTAACAATATGAAAAGACTCTACCTTTTTGAAGTAACTTTACAGCACTTTTTTCGGGTTGTCGAGTGCGGCTTAAATAGAGGCACTCCTCTGTGTTGTTCGCAGTGTAATTTCCGTATTACAAACAACTTTTTAATGTAGTATTTTCTATTTCGTGTCGTCGTTAAACATATTTTAGTTTTACGATAAATTACATAGAAAATAGATTATGCTTATTTATAGTGTACAAATTATTCCATAACTGTAATTTTCGTAAAATGCTTCATCTGCTTGGTATTAGTCAAATTATTGTATACCGCGCTATTGATACATAGTGTACAATGAAACGTTTCGAAAGATTTTTCCCTGTAACAATATTTACATATTTGTATATAATTGTACATTGGTTCTGACATTATTGATTTCTGGTAAAGAAACTACATTTTGTTGTTTCTTCGTTAAGCAACCAATTATTAGCGTGAAATGATTATACAACATCTGAGAGAGTATTGTTAACATTGCCAGTCGCTGTTTGTCGTCATAAGGTTAATCATTTCTGTAAATAAGGAACAAGAAAGGCCCTAGAATAGAGTCCGCACATACCTGTTTCGACTAATAAACTATTTTTGATTAATAAAGGGAGAGGCTTGCCATTCACGTCTAGTTTTGTAATTTTTAAATCACCAACTAATCAAAACAAAGGCTATACTTTGTAGTTCGTAATATTATAATTTCTAATTTGAGCTCTATGCTGTATACAGTCGAACACCTTAGACAAATCAGAGAAAATCCTAAGCGCATTTTGAGATTCTTTATAGATTTCAAGAAATTTTGGCAATAACTCATCCGTCGCTCAACTTCCATATTTTGTTGAGCAACCAGAAGTGGAACCAAATTATATTTCAAGTAGAAAGTTATTAATTTGACATAAGCAAGTTGAACAAAGCTTTATTTTTTCAAAGATCTTACTAAATAATCCAAAACGCTGAAAATTGGTCTATAGTTAGACGTAATGTAATGCCGGATTTAAATAATACTGTTATTTTAGTATGTTTCATTATATCTGTAAATGAGCTGCTATCAACACAGTTATTAAATATTAATACTAGTATAGCGCAACAATGTCTCTTATTGGTTTAAGTATGTTAACGGAAATTCTCAATAGATCACTGGTCTTCTTCATACTGATTAATTAAAAACCTTTATCATTTCTTGAGTATTAATTCTTTTTAAATTGATATTAATACAACATTAATCTACATTTTCTGTAAATAATGTAAGACATATATTGCCCATATCCATCACCTATCTATCGGAAACAAAAAAAAAATCTCATATTAAATGTTCTATAGCATGGTGAAGATAAGTTATTAAATAACTAGCCTGGTAACAATTTTGCATATGTTGTAACCACTGTATTATAATAATTATAATTATTTTATTATTTTGCCACCATACTTATCGAAATTAGCCCCTCTCTTGAAACACTCTACAACTTAAAGTTAAGGCTACCAGGGTTCCAAACGCGCCCTTATCTGAGAAGCACCACACAACAAACTCAGTCGATTTTTTATTATGATCATTGTTTGACAAATGTCAAAATTTTTAATAGTCTATTTGCGAACAACTAGAACCACCGCAATAAATCCGACGTGAAGTCCTAATGTTTCTAGTAAAATTAAAATTACGAACTCGGCTGCAAAACAACCAGTCACCGCAAGTCAACAACGACAGGGCGAAGTTTCTCTGTAGCGTCGTCAGTCTTCTAGGAACAGTTCTGATGACTGGCTTTGAAATCACCCAAGAAGCGCTACAGAGTATCGATGCAGAGCCATATTAGCAGAATAACTAGGATGTCTACATAAACGACTTGTCTTTTAGTCACCGCTGTGTGAAGACAAAAATACAGAATGACAAACACAGTAATACATAATTTTTTCGTTTCCTGCGCCTACGCAACAAGTCTGACGTCGAAATTGTTGCTCTCAGACCTATCCTGGAGGCTGCGGTGTGCTATCTTGACGGGGCAGCCCTTCATGGCCTTCGGTTGGCCACTGAAAAAAGTTTCAGATCCCGCTCCTATCCGACCTGGCGCCCAACATGACAAACCCTGACTCTTTGTCAAACCATTTCGCGAACGCTATACAGCTGTTCCGACTTATCTCCCGTAAACAGCATGGTATATATATATTGGTATATATTGGCGCTGGGCGGCACAACTTTTGTCGATGGATGGTAATGGAACTTGCCCGCCTTGTCTTGCCTGCCTTGCCGTTCTCGCCTTCCGATGTTATGGCTTACCACCATACCAGTACCCACGAGGTAAAAGAGTGAAGGTTTTTGTGACTTTACAGTCTAGTTATTTGTGTGTTAATACATAATCATCGCCAGTTTCGCTTTTTGAGATTAATTTGACTGACAGGAATTTTTAGTGCTGTTGCTTTGTTAAAAAACGAATAAGTTAAAGTTCGCCGGCAAAAGTCATACAATTTTTAGCGGGGATGTAATTTTTGAGGTTTTGTTGGAATGGGACGTTCGAGTTTAAATGTTCAGTGAGTTTGCGTTTGTTTGTTGGAGTCCGTTAACAAAATTAAAATTTTGAGATTTTGTAGTATTATTTCTGATAAGATTAGTGTAAATTTATTTTGTCAATTTTCGTTTAGATTTTATTATGCTATTTTTTCAAAGCCATCACGACAGAACGCTTTCGCTTTGTCAATTATCCCGAAAATGCATTTTTAATTATTTGTTTTTGTATAAGTTTTTCTGTATATTAATTAATTTTATATATGTGTTATGTTCCTGGTTCTAGTTCTTTTCATTTTTATTGGTTTGCTCTTTGAATTTTTACTTGAAAATGTTTGAATGAAAAATGACTTAAATGCATAAATATTTTTAAAGTGCAACTGAGTCGACCCCTGATCGCGATCGGTGCAAATCGATCGAATCGTCGGGTAAATAACCTTAAGGTATCGTAACTTAAAAATATTCACGCGATAATATCCCGATATATTTCTTTTGTTTGTATTCATTTTTATTTTCGATGTATAATATTTTTTTCCGGTTCATTTTTATAGTACCATAGTTATTAAAAGTCTATTTAAATTCAGTTTATTTATTAAAAATGAGTTCCATTATGATGCTAGTTGACGTAAGCTTCTTCATAGTATTTTGTGTTTGTAAATATTGCTCTAAAATGATAATATATCTCTTTTACCTATCTATAGTATAGAAGTGTAAGCAACCAGCGTTATTTTTAAAACTATTTAACCACATTTCAAACATAACGTAAAATCATCTTAAACATAAGTAAGTTTATGTAGTTTATGTATCGTTGTTCAATATGCTTTTATAATATGGCCGATGTGAAGTGAAGAAAAAAATGGTTTATTATAACCTTTGGTATTAAAATATTATCGATTTTATCTAAACTGAGTAGTCGACTAGTAGCTACATGACTCTAATAAGTCTTATGAGTCGTGATATAAATTAACATTACTAATTTAGAATTGCTACATTAAACAGTTTAAACATATTTAAACAAATCAAGGTTTCCGAAGTACCCATTCTTTAGTTCAATCGTGATCTAAGAAAAACGTAGTGCCTTCGAATACACTTCAAACCAGACGTTGTTTCCTCGAGAGTCCAGGATTAGGTCGAAAGGGAAATAAATAAAACGCTAGCCAAACTACTTGGGCTTCAGTTACAACACGACACATTTTGTCTTTCGATCTCGATTTAAAAAAGGGCCTAAGGTCAAATTTTGTTAAAGTGTTATTATATAAGTTAATATTTCAAAAGGTATAAGAATGATCTATGCGTCACTGTCCGCAGCTCAGCCGCCAATAGCCGGTGGACCTATTGGCCTGATGTGAGCCAAATAGAAATGTAATAAGTAATATAAAAAAATTAAAACTATATTTGCAGTTTTATTTCGTAACAAACAACGCCATTCGGTCTTAAAAGATATTCAAACTTCATTGCACTCAAAATCCAATAACTTTTATCAAAAAAAAATCTCGAAAATTTTTCAGTCTTTCTCTATATACGATCATATTGTACGATATGCTATACTATATGTTATTTTGATATGTAGAGCTTATTATTATATTATATGATATGATAAAGAGATATGAAGGGCTTATGATTTTAGTCAATTAATGTTGCAACTCGGCTTGCAAGACAACCAGCAACTGTTAGCAACACCCGTTCACCAGTAAAACCAAGCGTCATCCGTCACCACCCTTGCAACATTTAAGGGAGGAGTGCCACCTGACCTCTAACGCAAGGAAAGACTTCTAAGGTTTTTATGTCGCCAGGTTCTTATACAATAGGAACAACAACGTCAAACGAACTGTGCAGGTTACCATTCATTCAATGGTTGTACCGTCGTTAATGTAAGCCTTTACACTGTAATAGGGGAGGTTATTATAAAAAAGTATAGAATTAACCTTGAACGAATTACGTATTTGATACAACCTAGTTGCGGGTTATGAATTAAAGTTAATAAACATAAATTAAATTTTCATAAAAATACTGATTATATACAGTCATAATTTTATTTGTTTTGTAACGATTCTAATGGCCTCATGTACTAAATTGCACGACCAGTAAAGTTGTAGTGCAAATACTACAATAATATCTGCTGCAATATATGTATAATAATATATCGTATGGCATGATTCTATGAAAATTAGCTAAAGTAATAAACAATAAATATCCTAATATTCAACCGATTGTGTAAATAGAGGACTCCTTGACATTAACTGTTTTTTTTGTTAGGCCTTGAGTGTTGATTGCGACACACGGTCCCGCGAGCTTTTCATTATGTCACACGTGATTCAGTTATTTTAAGTTCCATATTAATTGATATTATATATTAACACAAGCCCGGTTTTGTTTGTTTGAACGATGATGATATATAGTATTTTAGTATTTACACATAAACACCTGTGTCTGTATGTGACCGGTGTGACAAGTCGCTTAAGTGTTATTATGTCATTGACAAACAAGCCTAGCTCAGCCGGTATCATAAGAATATTAATTTACTCGTATTAACCTTAAGACCGATAACCGACAACCAGCCAAAGGTCATACAACAGAATCGTCTTACTCGTATGCAGTCATAACACGTTAAAAGCTTGATTAAACGAAACAAAAAAATAAATTATAATATTAATATTAATACATTTTATTATTTTAAAGGTCAAACGGGGTTTTATAAACTTTTGATTTTCCGATTTAAACCAGTTAGAGCAAATGTTTTTTTTAATTAGCTGTGCGTATGTCCAGACTACAAACAAAGAACCTACACGAGCCCTGCGCTGCGAACTCTGCACGTGGCTGTGATAATATTATATGCAAAACTCATGTATTCAGAGAACGACTGGTACACCACTGTTACACCATTTGTAGATATTAATGAACTGGTTATTTTATAAAGGACTTGGTTCTGTTTATACTAATATATTCGCAGAAGAAGACACATACTCATTTATATAACATTTAGGCAAAATTACTTTACTTAAAAAACAGAAGTCAAATATTTGATGTTTTTATTCTTAATCAAAAATAAAGCGCAAAATGTATGTAAAAGTAATGGTATTTAAAAGTTATAACTATAATTATTAATTAAGTTTTAAGTAATAAATGCTTTTTGGATGACTCGTAAGTTAATTATATATTCATATTTCTATAATATTTATAAAAAATATAGTTTTTAAAGCGGCAGTATTTTATATATTTTTTATTCATAAACTTATTCTACGTTATTTTAGATTCTTAATTGATAATGTTTTACTCTCCTCCTTTTCAACTATAGGTAAAGGAGTAGTTCCTCCGGAAAATATGCGCAATCTGATCGGATTCTTATCGAACGGAGCAAAGCTGAAAGGCTTGAGGATAGGCCTTGTGGTGGGATTTAAGTACAAGTCAAATATGGAGTGCGTCGTGCTTGCGGCCGACGGCTTTGAGTGAAGTCTGGATGCTCGCGGCGCTGCGGTGCTCGCACCCGGCAAACTTAATATCGGTGTCTGTGTAGTTGGATGTGTGTAACGAGATATTCCCCGCGATGAAGGTTGAGTATTAATTGTATAAGGTTGGCGGATATTCTTCTCGGAGACTGTTGTAGACGTTAATGTTTTATTAAACATATGCGTAATTTCATAAACTGTACTCGATTTCGTAGTGTTGACGATCGATACATACTCCTTAGCCATTTCACTAACATTTATAATTGATGGTGTAATTGAATTTATTTCACTCAAATGTATTTCACTGCTTTTATTTGTATTGCCTTGGTTTAAAGAGATACCTTGTTTTGGCCTCGAGATTTTGAAGTTTGTATTTGTGAGTCGGTCATTTGACGAAAGTGAAGAAATATATTCAGGCTCCCTCGTTGTTACCTCGAGGACTCTAACTTGTGTTTCTTCTGGTACATACGGTGTTGTGACTGATCTAGGTGTGGCGGTTGTAACAAAAGGGAATGAGTAAAATCTAAAGCCACGGAACGCTTCGTTGCGCTCTCGAGATGTGACGGCTCCGGTTGTGTCTGGTTTAGCTGTTGATAGTTTCTGTGTTCTGTTATAATTGGGATTTTCAGTTTGTATCTGACTCATTGCCCTCAAAGTTGTTCCTGTGGTGGGTTTAACTGTAGTTGTTAGAAAAAGGAAATCTGTCATGAGGGTTTGTGCTGACAACTCTTTAAGAGTCACCTGTGGTGTTATTGTAGAAGTAGCAGTCGTCGTAGTCGTTTTCGTCGACGTTGGTACACTTGTCGATGTCTCAGTTAACGGTGACAACTGATAGTTACAAATAGTCTGCAAGGCTGAGACTTTTATAGTTCTAGGAGTAGTTAAAGTTATTGACGAAGAGGTTGGCACTACTGTCGCTTTTGTAACTAAACTATCATTTTCAGTTTTATGCGGTTCCTTTTCTAATTTCATCTTTCTGCGACGGAATTGGTTGGATTGTATCCGCCGCGGTGATGGAGGTTTTATACCTATCAACGCGGGCTCAAGTGTTGTTGTACTTCTCGGGGTGGTAGTTGTAGTGTATGTAGTGGCTGTGGCCGGTATTGCCGATTCTACACGCCCTTCTCTATTTATTACTGGCAGCTTTAGTTCGTCTATATTATCGATTTTATAACTTTGCCAATCAAACAGACGTTTATTATTATTATTGTAATAATCTCGTTCAAATTTTTCAAAATTAGTTTTTTGAATTAAAGTATTTATGGCTAAGTAAGTTGGTAGTGGTCTATTCACGTTACTCGCTTCTACAAACTGTGGTACGGTGAAATTAAGAACATCCGACTGTGGCAGGCTCTGGCTTATATTGTATAATTTCTCAGAATAATTTTTACTGAGGCGATTACAACCCTTTACATAATTTTTGTTTCCTCTACAGTATTGTGGGTAAACTACCCAGGCCATAAATCCGTCTCCTTGTAGACGAGTATGTTCCCTGTATATCTTTAACGCACACTGAACATCATTAGTAATGTCTGAATCCCGCAAAGAGGAGCAGGTAACGCCGCATGCCTTCCCCGGCCCACACCAGTACAGCTCGCTGATTTGTAGAATACCGTGGTCACCACTGTGCCTGTTCCAGGCCGCCGTGTTTAAGCGGGACTCGTGAAAAGCGATGCACACCCACGTGGAAATATGGTCTCGCGGCAGGCCGAGCCGCAGGAGGTCGTATGCGAGCTCACAACGATCGTAAACGCGCGCTCCGGTGAGCGCGAACAACGTACTCGTCCACAGTACGACGGTCAACATTTCTATATGCGTTTGCGCATCCAAGTTCCGTGCAGGCTATTTTACTTATACCTCCCGCCGCGCGCCGCTCCAACTGTGTCGCGCCCGTATCATAACGGTAATCAACTGCAGGTTAAGATGCCGATCATTTTGGAGCACTACTAATTATTATTCGAAAGTCACTGAACACACTGTATCCTACGGCAGGACTCTCAATTTGTTTTAATATCTGGTTTACATTGTATTATACGTGCGTATCACTGTACTGCTTGTACAATAGTGCGTCGTTTCTTATTTTAAGTTTGCTATGAAATTAGTGGCTACTTCGAAGTGGCTTCGCAGAAAAGCAAAGGTCAACTGGTAACAAGAATTTAAAACGACAAAACTTTATATTTATATTCTTAATCACAAGTTTGCTTTCCAAAAATTTCCAGTATTGTTTGTCATGTGGTTGCGACGCCGTGGCTGGAGGTAGCTACGGGCAACTGAAGGACGGCCGCTGATGTTATTTCCGTCTCGGGTCAAGAGGTGAGACGTCGGCCTCTACCTCATTTAGAGAGGATCGCGGTTTTACTAAAGTATCAATAGCAGATCACTTCTATTTATACAATATGATTAAGAATATTCAATAAAACATTTAGATATTTTTAGATGATAGATTATTGAATGTAAATGTAATTTGAGTCTAATTTAAATGTGTTTACTAAATAATATTTTATTGATAATATTTTTGTAAGAATCAACTAAACAACATAATATAAACAAAACTAAAAAGAAAACACGAGACCTGAATACGTATTTATCCAAGTTTTAATAAATACATATTAATAAATATATTATTTAAAATCTCACATAAAATTTGGCATTCAAAATATATTCAAAGAAACAGAATCACCTTAACTAAAATTGAAAAATGTTTCTCTATTTGCAGTACGAGAGTTAGAGTTCCTTTGTCACGCACACACCAACAAACAAACACTAACTTCAAGCAATTCATTGTATTTTTAAATATATTAATATTATGGCAAATTGTATTACTTCATTATCTAGTTGTAGTATGACAAGGGCCCTCAGCGGCATGTCTATCCATGTGTGTGTGTTTATTATTTTATCTCTTCTACTGATTTATCTCGTAGAAATATTTAACCATTTGGAAATGACTGAGTGCGCTGTTTGTACGTCTAATAGAAGTAAACTTAGAAATGAAGTATATTTTTGTCTGTTATATTAAACATTTGTATTTATTAAGGTCTCATAAACATATTGTGTTTCTAATATTGCTCTTGACAACTGTTGAATATAGCTCGTTTGATATTGTGATAGGTCGTCACAGGTCGGTTCAGCTTCATTAACCCTTATTTCAAATATATATTTTGATATAACAAGGAGACGAATGAGAGTTAAAGTTAAGTTAACTCGCAATAAATCTTACATTTTTGCATAAAATTTAATGTTAATTAATTAACATTACAATCCATTTTAATACATTCAGATCAACTGTTTATTTTTGTAGTTTTAGGTAGATTGTATGAAAAAAATTAGTGAAAGTAACGTTATTTGTTGTTAACTAAACAATAACACGTTATCTCTAGAACAATTTGATAATAAAATGGAAACAAACTTAATAACATTATAAAACAGCGACCAATACAACTTGCGAAGGCAAATAATGTAATATGAGAATATATTTTTGGACTTATTTGAATAAAAAGCGACCAGTCCTACCATCATAAAGATATTGTTTTATTTTATATTAAATATTTATAAATATTGTTGTCGAACTTTTGTTATCTTTATTACTTAAGGTACACGTCTAAAATAGAATTCAGACAAACAAGTAGGTAACGCAACTGAGGTCACTCTGTACCGGCTCAGTTGAAACTAAACAAACGGCTATCGGTGCGAACCCCATCACATTATTTTCATTTATTATTTTTAATATTTAACGACACGAAAACATTACTTTACTAAACTACTAACTAAAGCACACAAGGAATGTAATGAGTTTTGATAGAATCAAAACTATGTCATAAAATAGATCGAGCTGTCGTCCGAAGCTAAAATAAAAGCCATTATGATCGATAGCACTTTCTTAACACTTACATGCGAGTTCTTATTTAAAAGAAATTATAATGGCTAGGTTTTGTCATTTCTCGAGACTACTCTCGAGGATAGTTGACCAAGTGTAATCTTAAACTTGATAAGTATAAATCAGGGTTTATATTAGCTCTATATTAAAGGAAAATATATTCTGGTCTGTCTGGTCTGTATGTGTTTAAAATGTGAGACAGACAGACCAGACAGTCGCACAGTATTTCTGAAGAACAAGCTCGGTGGAATAAATTATTTTTGCACATATATCCACTATTTAATAAATAAAAAACAAACTAGTAGACATTCAAAAATTTTTTGTATATTCATAACGCAAAAGCTTGTAAAATGTACTTAATACAACTTAAAACATAACATCTAATACTAATTCTAACAAAAAAAAAAAAAACAAATGAGACTACATACAATACGCATTAATTTTAAAGAGTTACATATTTAATATTAAAAATAATAAAAACTAATACTGATTGTCATCGGATGGTTCGGATGATTCTGAAATGAGTGTCGTGGTCGGGACCGCTGTTGGGATGGTGGCTCTATCGCAGCTACTATATATTTCAAAACTCCTGAACAAGCTAATAAGGTTTATTTTAAATCGTTTACTTAAAAAGTAAATTAGTTTATTACTTATGAAGTAATGATCATCGATCTGATCTTAATTAAATAACAAGACGTTTAAATAAATATGAATCCTGAGAGTCGTGTAGAAATGTCACAATGAATTGTAAACAGTACAAGTAGCACTTGTTAATTTGCTACATTTTCTGAAAGGTAAAATGATTTTATTGTTTATTTACAGCTCAAGTTCTTCACTTTGTTTACTGAATAACGTAATGAGGCGTACAAGTAACACTCTATACTATCTATCTCTCTGAACTATGAACTTTAAAGACAGGCAACGCTCAAGAGATTGTTTTAATATATAAGTAAAAGTATTGGCAACATGTCACTGATAGATATTGTGTTTATTGATATTTATTTATATAATCTGTATACTAATAAGTACTTCTATCAGAACTGAACTGACTATTTATAATATTATAGCGTCATGACAAAGGTGCTTTCAACTTAGGCATTGCCTGTCACGAGAATACAACTTAATTTAAACTTGCATAATATTTATTTGGTGAATTATGAATCTCGGAAATCAGATGAGTCGAGACGAGTCGCTCGAATATTAAAAATATTTTTGATCAAAACGAAATATCAGGGATATTTTTGAAGGAAAATGGAAATTTTAAAATTACTTCGTAAATATTCAAGGCTATAAGAATTTTGCATTTTGTGAAAGTTTAAAATTTAACTAGATTATATAACTTTTCGTATCATGTCTTTGTTGGATCATTACAGGTACCTACACATTTAGTATATTTTGTTGGATCCATTATATTATTCTTGAAGTTAGCTAAAAATATTTTTGTAATTAATAATTAGTTATTAACGGATCTCAATCATTATAATGAAATTAGAAGTGTGCATTACATTTGTTATCAAGAGAAGTAAAACGTAGTTAAAATATTATAAAATGTATCATCTATACATCACCCTCAAGTTATAGTTATGTTAGGTGTCAGAGTGTGTGTCAGTTTGTATATTATAATATTATATATCATATCTTAATAATATTGAACCGAACACACTAATTTTATAATTTGCGGTTAATTAACTAAATCGATACGACGCGTGGTTGTTGACGGTCAATGCTCCTCGGTCTAATTAAGGAGTGAACACTCGGAATTTAAGAGACATAACTTGTAAATTATAAGTATTTTTTTTCAATTAAATAGAAAATTTATGTTTATTGATGTATAAAAATAATTAAAGGGAATTATGTAGTTTGGTTTTAAAAACTGATTCAACGAAGCAGGCCCGAATATAAAACACATTCACATTTTAAATGACAGCGTGTTATCATTACTGCGTGTCTTCAAGCGAACATTATGAAATATATTAATGTTAAATATTATAAATTAAACCAATTTTTAATTTGAATACAATTAATACAATTAACGAGTCTACGCGTGCCTCTACAGGACCGCGTACAACGGAGAGCCGTACGGGACCCAGTGCTCTGTAAACGGCTGGACTCTTTGGCATTGCGTAGAGGCGTGGCTTCCTTGTGCGTCTTCTATCGCATTTACAACGGGCAGTGTTCCGAAGAGCTATTTGATCTTTTGCCTGCCGCCGAATTTCATCACCGCGCAGCACGTCACCGCCTTCATTATCATCCTTACCACCTGGATGCGTGGTGTTCTTCTACTGTGCGGTTTGCAAGAACCTTTCTTCCACGTACCACAAAGATGCGGAATGGGCTTCCTTCGGCGGTGTTTCCAGATCGATAGGACATGGGTACTTTCAAAAAAGGCGTTTACTCCTACCTCCAAAGCCGGCAACGCTCTTGGGAATCTTCGGATGTTGCAAGAGTTCATGAGCAGCCGTGATCGATCACATTTGATCAGTAACGCGCATGCTCGTTTGCCCTCCTTTTACAAAAAGGACAAGACAAGTGACTCTGTAGATCCTGTATTGATGAAGGGGTATGTGTTGTTGATGTGAAGAATCTCCTAACTATGGAACAAGTTTCTGTGATTACTGATTTTTGTAATGAGATGTAAATGTTATTGTGTAGATGTAGTTCTTTTAGTTCTATATGCCTGTAGATAAAAGTAAGATGGGTATAATGTTAACTGTCTGTTGATGCCACACTTATCGTCTTTCGTCAGCAATTGGGATGTATTTTTTTATTTTTATCTGTATATTTTCTTCTAATGTTATCACTATTTGTTATAGTAATATCTATTAAATACGTAATGTTTTAGTGTTAATGTGATATCCGGCCTACTGTTTGTTGTAGTTTTATCGCTTGTTATTTCGCGGTATCAGTAGACTTTGGCTTGTTCCTTATTTAGTCAATTTTTGAGTTTATATTTGTAATTTGAGTTTAAATTTGTAATATGGTTCTATTTTATCGGTTAATTTTTAATTTACTGCCAATATCGCACATACACACACACACACACACACACATATACACACACACACACACATACACACACACACACATGCACACACACACACATACACACACACACATACACACACACACACACACACATACACACACACACACACATTTATAGAAGAGTCTAGAAATACTCAGGCCACATCAAAACGTAAAGAAACAAAAAACTTATTTTGGAAATATCGGTGATTACAATAATTTACTTAATCAGTTAGTTAATAAAATTCAATTATTAAATAATATCTACACAGTATAGAGAGATATTTACGTAACACGATTGATTATAATGAACAGGTCAAGATATTTTAGTGGTTTGATGCGTGTAAGTATCATGAGTGTTGGCACCACTCCGCTCGACACCTTACCACTTCACCTACCTACTACGTACTACGTACTAGGAGCAAGTATAGACATGTTGTTATCATTCTTCAATAAAAATAGAATAAAATTAATAAAATTAATTATTATAATTAACTTAATAATCGGTAGGTGTGACGTCGGTATAAGATTACCGTCGTATTTTCGTCACTTCTGAAACATTTGTTTATTTATTTTCCCCCCCCCCCCGCCATATTTAAGAGAGAAGAGTAAAACGACTCCCAACTCTACCGCAAGTAATGACTTCTAAGGTAAAATACAATTCAATCGCAGGCTGTACTGTACTGTAATAGGTTTTTTTATTAAATTACGTTTAATGTATAATTTAAATTTATGTGACGATAAATCTAAGACTTTATTAGGGAATTTAATGTTAAAATGTATACAAATAACCTTGACAGAAATACCTATTATATGAAGCCTAGTGACGGACAGGGCAAGATTATTTCTATGTCTATTGTTTAATTCGTGTGAATTTCAGTTTTTCTTGATTTTATAAATATTTTTATGAGCCTAAATTAAATTTTCAAAATATCTTACTCACCCACACAGCTGTACAGCTCCATGGCACCTCGTTTGAGGCAGCCGTCCTCCCTGGTGATGCCGGTGGTGACGTTAAGACAGAAGCAGCCGTCGTCGTTGTCGAGGAACCACTCATTGGCCGAGAACCTCGTCACCGGGATGCCGTTGTACTCCGTGTCGTATTGGTACCGCAACTCGGCTGATCTAAACAATCACACGATACATGGGTTATTTCTTCATCTTCTGATTTACTCTTGAATATTTCATTGGTTTAAATCAAGCTACGTTTTGGTACTGGCCCAAATATATTTGAGTTTTACTCAAAAGCAAACAACAAAACAAATTTGAATATCGAAATATTATTTCAAATAAGCCCCTTTGGATAAATAAACCTGTTATCTCAATAGCTATTGTTGCAGAGAGCACTACCAACCTGTCAATATACGATGTCCCAACTTGTTCTATTTTAAATGTATGTCAAGGATGAGTGACTTATTAAGTTGAGGAACGCAATGTGACATACTTATAAAAGTTGTTCACTGTTACTTATAAAAAAATATTATGCAGTGGATATTTCATAGTTATACTGGAAATAGTTATAATAGATGTAAGCTAATACTAAAGTGACAATAATTTTAAACTGAAAATTAAACTCCCCCTACAATATCAAAGTCACAAAAAGGTAAATGGAATTAATTAAACATTTGAGAATTAAAAAGATCTGTTTAATAATGACGTTTTCACAATGTTTCAGTTTGTGTATTTTTAGAATATTCTCCCGATCTCAATACGAAAAGTCGTTGTTTAGAAGTAAATGGTACAGTGCAGGGATGGTGAACCAATGGCACGCGTGCCACTTGTGGCACATTTGAAAGTTTTGCACGTACAAAAACAACATAATTGTAAAACATTGATGATAAAAAAAATTTAAAAAAGAATTGTTTTTATTTCTTTATTAAATTATACAACCACGCTAACATGTCGAATGAAATTTTAATGTAGCACGTTACCTATATATTTTTTTTTACTTTGTGGTAAAGTTTTCAAAAAAGTTCGGTATCCCTGCTATAGTGTTTATAAGTTATTAATAAGTTGTGTTTACTACGAGTTATAAAATAATGATATCACAGCATGAACTCAACACGGACTATTGAATTTTAACTTGAGTATGATATATTTATATTACAGCCAAGTAATAAAGCCATACTTATATATTATAAATAATAAAAATTAACAAAAAAAAGCAATAAGTTATAAAAACAGCACGACTATTTCTAAGCTTTATTTCGTACTATGTCTAATTAAAAGATCTTATTAACGTTATCTTTTAAATAGAAAAATAAATATTACATGTATAATATTATAGAAGAATTCTACTATTGATATTATTTCGTTCACCATTTTATTTTTAGTAAAAGATTCTTACTTAATACCCTAATCATTACTTAATTCAATAAAAACATAAATATTATTTAAATTTATTATATATATACGAGTATATACGAGTAGGTTTAGTAAGACTGACTGTATTAGTTGGCACTTTGCTTATTTCATATAAATATGAAAAATAAATAAAATTATTTTGTAGATAGTTATGTCGTCCCAAACCGCTGACTTAGCACCTAGTATTGTCCGCCGTCAGGCGATATTCTAAGAATAAGACAATAGCGGCACCTCCGTTGGGTGGTCCGATTTAATTGTAATTATTCATTAAATAATTATTAAGATCAGTCTGTTTAAGGTAGCTAAAGTGAATACTTGTTTAACAAATATAATTTTTAATTAAAATAAATCTTTTTTAAAAAGTCCTTCGCCGTGCACAGAACTTGACTAGATTGTAATATTTTGTTTACAAATAATAGCCGGTAGTGTTCCTTATTAAAGCAAGCAGACTCAACTCAACTATTACATATGAATATAACGTTGTTGTGATGCTAACATGACATAGAAGTATAATATTATGACGCATATATAATGATTGTGTGGAGTCAAGTTAAAGATAAGTACTTAATGTGTTAAAAGTGACTTGCCTACAAATATCCGTATTAAGGGCAAAGGACGACTTCCTTCTATCTACGAAGGGAGGAAATATCCCTGAGTCAGTGCCATTCACCATGTTGCAAACACTCGGCTTGACCTCCCCGTCCACCTCGCTGTTCACCCAGTTGGTAAGATACGCGGATCCGTTGAATGAAGAGATGATGCCCATTTGTCTAGAGTCGTTCAACCCTCGGTCGACAACATACGTATCACTGAGGATTTCTTCTTTCTAAGATAAAAAGAAACTGAATAAGTAAAAAGTATTTATATAATAATTAGTGGTACAATAAGTAAAAAATTAAGAAAAATTATCAAGATATTACTGTGTATTGTTAGAGGGAGAGGAGCGCCCACCAGTGTCAGTGTCAGGTCCCTTAACACTTGTCCATCATGAGAGTCTAATAAGGAATTGCTTGTAAGATATAATGAGGCTTTGTGACAATTTTTGGAAGAGCCTTTTTTTAAAATTATTACAATTAGTTTGTTAGTAGTACATCCTCTTGAATACGACACGGCTACCTTAATGTTTCTTTTACTACTAACTAATTATTGTTTAGTCATTCCTTTTGCCACCCTCACATATGTTGTAAGTCTTTTCGGTTCTTACTATGTTACTTTGATCTATGAGAAAAAAAAATATTCTTCTGTGATATCAACGCAATTATTGCCGTGCTCATTTTGCAGAACAAACGACTTTGTTAAGTTTATGTCCTGTACTGTATTTGATCCTAACAACATTCTATTTGTTTGAGCTTAAATTGTTTGTGGCAACCCTAGTTTCGAACACTGCTAAGGAAAGGTTGAGTTCCTCTCGGCTTCCTCTTTCTTACTCACCAGGTACAACAATTACTTCAAGATGGCTTAGCGTGAGAGTGTCTAACTGACCCAGTCGTTCTAATGACATTATTATTAATATTTATATATATAGTTTCATATTAAATATGTCACTATGTTGTATACAAAGAGGATCCTGGTAGGTCTTCTTACACTGCGACACTACGTTCTTTTAATAAACAAGTAAAACATGAAAAAGAAGAAAAGCTATTCATATGAGAAAAGATATTACTTAATAGATCACCGGCACAGGATTACAATATCTAAATATAAATGATAACTGATAGCGTAGAATGTGGTCGTTTGATTTCTAATCTGTCCATTGATTATATTAAATATCTGCGAAATTAAAGATTTTTACAATTTAAAATACTTGTGTATTAAATTTTTTAAAACTCTGAAAACGTTTCCTTCCATTTCGTATTATTTTTCCCTAGTTATTATAAATAATACATTAATTATTCATAAATAATACAGAGCTTGCACCTTGAGGGTACGGAGAGATGGAGGTTATTTTAAAGAGAGGTAATAGCAATTGGACCTTGCGGTTGAGAACCAGCTGGTCAAAGTAATAATTGCAAAAGTTAGTATGTACAATGCAATTAATTTACTTACGAGTTTATAATTTTCAAAAGATATCAATTCAATCTCCTTAGTCTCTGTTAATGTGAAAGCATCCTAAAATTAGTAGGCACTAACCATTTTAGTCAATTTTAGTTAAAATTAGTTAGTTCGTTAGATGGTTCATAAATGTTAAATATTTGTATCACTCCTTTCTTAAATTCTACTTCAATATATCTCGTGACAAAAAGATTATTTATACTTACATATTTCAAAACGGAGAATTGTAAGGAGCCATCGTCTATCTCCTCAATATTTCTCACGTTTTGACTGAGCGTCTTGATCTGATTGCAGGCAACGAAGCCAATGAGGCCTGGATTCTTGCACAGAGACAACCCTTCAAATAGCAGGTCCGCCACGCGCACCGTCATTATGGGGCCGCTGTGTTCTCCGAAGATGCCAGACAGTGCAATGTTCAAACCCCACATCAGCCCAGGGAAAAGCTGTTCCGCCATTTGAAGGACGCTCTGCAAATAATACGTATTAAAATAACTTTAAAGGCCGCAACTCTGTTTGTTCGTTGTTTGTTCACTGTACATTATGCTGTAAAACTTCCTGTATCAATAAAATCAACCAAATTTACTAAATATTGTTAATTATATTTTTAAAATTAAGATAGGATACTCGATGTAATAATTATATACATATTAGTGTTTAAAACCGTGACATGTTGTTAGTTCGTAACTGCTACCGAATGATTAAATACTAGGAAGTGGTGACCCAGAGTCTTTTTGAGGCTAACATAAATTATTTTGAAAAGCGGAATTTATTGATCGAATCTCCGGAGGATCAGCTTTTTGCCGCTAAAGATCTGCGTTCCCTTTTAATGACTTTTTTGTCCTTTCGATTAGAAGTAACAATATGTTCTAAATACGTAAAACTCTGGAGACATTAAGACCAAATGAGATGGCATGTTCCTCAGCTGATATATATACGCTTTGAAAAATAAAACTTCATTGTTTCGTGCATTGTACATATTTTTATCAACAATAATAAGAATAGCGAGGCCCGGCAGCACCATATGCATAACTGATAGTCTTGATACATGTATATTCGTCAGACAAAACGCCGGTTCTTCTCATCTGTGTTTTACGACATAGTAAAGTTTGAAATCTTTTTTTTTCAGAATAAGTTTAAACTTTGAATAAGTTTTAAGGAAGTATCAGTAGGTATATTTTCTCGACCTGTACCTTCGTCACACCGTACAGTAAATGTAGGTACTCAAAGGGTCTGAGGGTTTTTATTTTAACCCTTAGGTACTTGTTATAAAAAGTACCTAAAAATTAAGATTTTGTATAATTATCCTACAAATTTTATGTTACAAATACTTTTCCTGAATAGAACTGCACGAGCTCAAACTCTTAACAATATATCTCATAAACAAGTTTGGTCACGTTACTATCAGAACTATGTCGTCAGTTTAATCAGCTCGTCATAGAAGCGATGACAACTACTCCTCGTCCTCACGTCGGGAGCGATAGAGACATGTATTTCATCATGTTGTAGCGCTGGCGACAAACTGATACTGAACTACATCCAACTTTAAACTAACTTAGCGAAAATATTATCAACAACAACAGTGAAACTCAATATGCCTCGTAAGTGCAAGTAATGTTTATACTATCTTTATTTTAATAAAGTAAATAACAACGTGTCATCGTCAATTGATGATTAATATAATTTTATCAATTCTTATGTAATATTCCGATCCAATTAGTTAGTTAAATTGCATAATCGTCTGGACCAAACTTTCAAACAATTCAAAGTATACGAGCGTGTTTCTATTTATATGTCCATTGCTATTTGTCCGAGTGTCTGACGTGTACGCACACGTGAAACTCTCGGACGTACCTCTTTTAATTAACACCTACCTTCTAATTGACGCCTACTCAGACATCACAAAAGAACACTGTCTATTTTATTCCCGAAGCGAACATAGTATTACAAAATAAATACAAGTTAGTATTTTAACGAAGATTAATGAACCAATTAGTTTCAAATGGTAGTTTCAATTTCCATTGCACCCTAGTGACACACACACGTGCGGTGCATATCTCCCCCACCCCCTGCGCGCCACCCGCGCCTCTCCGACCTCACACCATCGTTCTCCTCGCTCCATGCAACTTCCCTGCCTCATACACAATATAGCTACCTCTCGCTGAGCTTCCTAATTCGTATATGTGAACCTGTTAGCTAACAGATAAAAAAAACAAGTTAGAATATTTAAAGAACTCCCAACATGCGGTCTTCAGTCATATTTAATTAAATGCTAACTAAGTATTACCGTTTATAAAATCAAGATATTCGATTTGTAAACCCTTGATATATTAAATAGTTTCGTATAATATATATTTTTATTTTATACACGTGTAACGGGAGCATCTTTTGAAAAGTATCTGTTTTGCAATTTCCGATCCCGCTTGTTATACCTGCGTACTATAGCGTCTCACAACTTATTATTATAAAAGTATTTTGAATGGCACTGGCTTGTTAAAAAAAAGTTGTGAGTCTATAACAATAGTAGGTACCTATTTTAACCCAAACTTCCCGAATCCTTACTGCATTTCTATGCATTATTATGGCACTTATAGCGAAAACCAGTTATTAGTTTATATTTTGTAAATCCGTCCTGTTGTGTGTTGGCTGTACTGTATATATATAACTAACGGCAAAACAACAAATTATAAACTATTGTTACTCGTGTGCTTAAAACCAATTAACTGTTGTCTCGATTTCTGTTTAAAGAATAGAGACTTGATTTCTATTAGGTACTGCACCAATATATATACTAATATATTCTACATTTAGATAAATAACCCACCGTTGATAAATTATTTCCAGGATTACGAATGTAAATCAACTTTAAATGAATGCTTTATGCATGCTGTAACAGAATAAAGAGATCGGTGATACGAAATATACCCCCGGCAGCGACGTGTGCCGATGAATACGAAATTATAACGACTCAGTTGCGCTGACGACACGGACTGACTTTGTCATTATATATTTATAATTAAACTGTGATACAGAGGCTCCTATTAACGCACTGAGACTTAGGGAGACAGAAACGTAACAAACTGCTTGACGTCTGTGTACATACAGACGACTCCATATATATACGAATTAAAACTGAAAACAGAGTCTTGGTAATCATGTAAGTTTTTTTCGTCTTTGGTACAAATTTTTCTTCGCAAAAGAGGCTTCTTTTCAAAACAGGGAAAAATAAAAAAAAAACTGTTATTGTTCTGTAATTAATATTATTAATTGTTATGTAATTTATGTTAGCTACTTGAATGTATTTGTAAATAGCAAGTCAATATTTCTTTTATATCCTTATATTTTCAAAGGGCTTCTCTAAATTATATTAAATTAAAATATGCTGTAAAAAAGATTACTATTTACGTGTGTATCATCAATGATAGATACTATAGATAAGCAGTTTATTTATATTATACACAGTCTGATATTTCTTTATTATGCCTATTGATTTAGTCAATTAGTATTGCAAACTCGGCCAGCGAGACAAAGAGTCATCGCAAGCGGTATCAGTCTACTAGCATGGCGTAATGACGAACTATGAGACATCAACCTGTAAGACATATTGGAGGGAGGAAAGCAAAAAGAATGACCATTGCATCGTATATATATTAAATATTTTATTTAATTAATTGCTATTTGTGCGACATGAGCAAATGTATTTATATAGTATGTTTAAACACCAGGTGGATGTACTACAACGTAATAATAGACAAAATACGGAGCGTCTACTAGATAAGTATATTATTTCAAGTGTTCGAGGGAAAAATTCACTTACAAAAATACAAACATCTTCACAGTTTTTATAACTTTTGAACCTTAAGCATGGCGCTCATACTGTTTACGTCGTGGCATGGTGCGGGGTGCGGGGGACGGGCGGTACAGTCATTGACAACGGAAGTCACAAGATTCAATCTAACTTACCGATAGTCTTTTAAGACAAAAAAAGACAGATAAAAAATATTTCGAAAATTTCGAAAAATTTAATTGAATAATACAAACCAGCTTGGTTTTAATATATATTTAACACTAAACACGTTATCATATAATAAATAAACACCTGAATCTCCAGAACAATAAAATACTTTTTAATAAATTTTGTTTTGTTTTTACATGATATGAGTTGAACTTTAAAAAATTCGAATAATGTGACTTCATTTCTTGATTAAAGAAGTGACTTTAAATAATCACCCAAAATGAGATTTATTTTAATTCCTTTACGTTTTTAGGTGTCCTAAGTAATTATATAAGCTTTTAAAAAAATTGTGTCTATGTTTGCGTTTTTTCGTCACTATTTTCTGGCGACTTAATTATACAATCGACGTGTATTCACGTGTGGCCGCAGTTTATAAAAAACTAAGCGCTCAATGCACCCTGAGGTGGTTTTGTTACCAATGTCCATGTCAGCCGAAAAAGATCACAAACGGATAAAAATATCTCTCATATTATTTTTTAGAACAATTTTAAACATAAATAGTATCAAATTAATTGTTAAAATTTATATAGTTATGAAACTTGCTTATTTTGCAAATAGGTGGTTTTAATGACTGGTGAAGTGGTTTGGTGGAACGGATTTTATTAAAAAAATAATAAATATAATATTTCTCTTATTCAGGAAGTAAGTGTGATAAATAATAATATTAAAGTAGACGCTAATTTTATATGTTTTACTTAAATTATTAACGAACCAATATTTTAAGCCGATTACATATGTAGAGTGGTAGTAAGGACACTACACGCGCACCACAACACTTGTACTCAGCTAGGTTACTTGTAGTACAGTCGAAGTAGCGGTGCAACACCACTGATCTACGCCTGACCTACTGCCGTCGGCCATGAGTCCTCTACTCGCATGTGTCAATCAACACCAGTCGGTGGCTCGCTTAATACATAAACATAGATAATTTAATTTATAAAAAGAGTTATTTTAATTTATAACATCTATTTTGTTTTTTTTCATTTAATCTTAATACTTTAATTCTCGACACGATTCTGTCAGAACGGACACAACACTCAATGAAATGTAGAACATGTCGATCGTGCGTCGTGACGTGACCTGTAACAAGTCATAAGTCATACACACCTACAAATTATGTAGCGCGAAGAATTAACAAAACACATTTTCTCTTAGTTAACATCCTAAATGTAAAGAAATAACCGACCAGAACCAGTACTTGTTTTTGAGAATTACAACGAATTGCAAAGTAACAAGATTAGAAATAAGAAGTAATTTGATAATTTGAAAATACTTTAGGTTTCAAATGCAAAAACTTCATAAGATGTTCTAATTTAAATCTCCCTATAACTTATAAAGTGAATGATCGACTATCTCTTATTATGCACGCAGCGAAAACAACAAAATGCTATCGCGTATCTGTCGTATCTTATCTATCAAATTTGAGATACATTCATATATTTGATAACAATCCATTTCAGTATGGAATGATAACAGTCGTCCAGGTCGTCTATTATTTACTCGTAAGACTTGCAAAGTCAAGTCAAGTCGCTGAGGATGAGCGGCCGAGTTTCACTCAGGACGGTAATGAAATTATTCTTAACCTATTTGTTCAATTCGAGGCCGGCGACCTACACGGTGACCTGGCGCACTGAGAATCTATATATCCTGAATAATAAAGCTAATAAACAATTGTATTATTTTTGTACTCCTGTTGTGACTACTGGTACTAAATACAATCAATAGATCAGATGCCAACTGATCAAAGGATATTGCATATTATTAGTATCAAAACTCAGGTGTTAGGACGAGTTACGTGACAATAAACAAATTCAATTGATATATTAAATTAAAAAAATGCAATAAGAACAAAAAACTATACTTGACTAAATAATAATTTATAAAAGGTAGAGTGTAATTAAAGGTAATGTCGGCGCGGTGAGTGCAACAGATGATCTGCACCGCCGACCGTCATCGTATTTCACGAATGGGAGCTTCGATGCGTTTGTGGAGAGCTCGATCGATCGCCGTCAGCCCAGCGGTGCCCTGATTACACTAGACTGTCTTACTATCTACATTACATCTGTTTTGAACATAATTAAAATTGATAAATACAATAACCATTACAGTTTTACAGATACCAGTGTAATATAAATTGAATATGATATTTCTCTCTGATATTTCTCTCTCTCTTCTCAATAGAACAGCATATCCGAGCTGGTGGTAGCTTAAGGACGGACTGACTACTGACATTTTTATAATGTAATAATTGACGATTCAAAAGTGCGTGTAAATGCCTATTTGAATAAAGATATTTTGAAAGATAAGTATATTTTTAGAACTAAAATTATTTTTAGCTTTTGCTACGATTAATGTTTAACATTTCGTTAGATACATCTTCAAATAAAACATTTATCATTTTTAAATAGCAAAGTGAAGTTAATACAATTTGAACTGAATGGTTTTATACCGAGGGCCTCTTTCTCAAGACAAACAAGTCTCAGAGAATCTTATAGTCACGTTAGTTTTTTTCTAAAGTTTAAAGCGTTTGAATCTGCCCTTCAGAAAGGCTTTCCAACATAAGTTCCCCCCCCCCCTCCCCCTTACCCATCTTCTTTCTCCCACCCGGGGTTTGCGAAGCGCAGTGTGCACTTTATTGAACAAAATTAGTGTGTTAGGAGTTTTCTAAAATGTCGCGCGATCTTTAGGCACACTTTAAAGGCGACAGGATTTCTTAATTACTTAATGTTGGCAAAAAAATAAGCTAAATTGAAATGTGTGGAAGAAGTCCATACTTTATATAGTTCCATAACTAAGTCCGCCCACACCGACGAGGATTAGAAAACCATTTTATTTTTATCTACAAAGACGTATCGTGTTATTAAAAAAAATGGTAAATATGTCACCAGCTACGTTCTTGTAATAAGTTAATCCATATAATAAATACTCAGCGAATCTTTTTATATCAATGACAATGTCATAACATATAATTTAGACGCTGCTATAAATTTGTTAAATCTTATCAAATATCTTGCATACAAGGATTCAGCGAGCGTCTTAGAGTTATATATATTATAATAGCTGAGTGTAAATAATATCATCATTACGATATTTAAAACGTTGTCTACAAACCCTCCGTGAGAAATTGTTTGAGGTCTTAAGATTCTTAAATAAAAGTCCGTACCAGCAGTGGAGGTGTTCTTATTAATTATTTATTTACCTCCCAGTAGAAATATCCTTTGATTCAATCAATATTGTGAATTAATTATCTTATAATGACAATGATTTAATTTATACTTTTATCATAGACATTTATAATGTACTTGTGCGGTGCGTGTTATATAAGGCAATGATTTCATAAAATAGTTTTGTCATTCGAAAGTCATTGTTCAACAGTCATTTATGTTAATAAAACTCTGACAACGCAATTTATCAATAAATTGAATATTATTTCAGCCGTAGATATAAAAATTAGTGACATTAATATTATATAATATGATAATTATAAACTGATAATAAAAACATATTTCACGTCTTTTAATCAATATCACTAATAAAAATATACATGATATTTGTCCAAATTCGTATAAGCCACAGTAGTAACATAATTTCGCACTGCATTTTACAACTTCATCAGTTTCTTTTTCATTACAGTACATGATTTATCAAAGCTATTCCGTAATGTTTTACTTATTTTTTAACTTGATACGACAGTTTATGTAACATTAGTTTTTATAGCAGCAGTATAGGAATAAAACAATTTAATAATACTTTCATTGGTTCCGTCGTGTCGCCAGCAGCGCTGGTGATAGACAAGATACAAGTACTAGTGTGTCGTCGTCGGGTGTGGTCTGAGGCATTATGAGACGAGAAGAGTTAAATATAATTGTGTATGGTTATAGCAAAAGAGGGTGAATTTGATGTGGCACAAAAGAAAGTCTCAGTTGAGATAGTGTATCGTGGATCTTATAATTGGTCAAAAGCGGGCGGATGATGAGTTATAATAGCGACTGCGACGATCCATGTACACAGCTATATATTATAAATAAGATATTCATTAAAAATATTTTTACTTCTTATCTTTATTAAGAGAACCGATAAATTTAAATAAATTGAGCAGCCAACAGTCAGCGCTGCTCACAACACGTCAACAGCACGTTCTCATGAAAGTGACTTGAAATGAAATGTGAATACAATACTTAGTAATGTGTTCATATTTCAACAATGCACAGTAATATAAAAATATAATTCTTATTTAATTCGCCATGCCATTAAATATATCATGCTAATTTGCTAACATATCACTTATAAGTAGGTACGAAGGACATGAAACCAAATGCCATTGAGTGAAGTTGAACAAACACAAGCACACGGAAACAGATAAAATAATCGCCTAAATATAAATTTGAATCATCACTTTACAGATCTGAAGGATCTTTTAACGTTAGTTTGTTACTTGTAGTCGGTTAGTTCAAGACATTATTGTGTGCCTTCTTTTATCTTTTCTTTCGTCTTCTTTCTTATTTAAATGTATTAACGATTTCACAAGAAATACTATAACTACAATATTTCGTTATAGTAATAATTGTAAATGATATTACCGTTACTTTTCTTAATTCATCAAGTATATATATATATATATATATATATATATATATATATATATAATATGTACATGCAGTAAGTTTATACGTAAAACAGAGCCGCGGGTATCCTCCCTCATGAAGCACAGCAAAGCACTTGACGCATATAGCTCCGGCCTCTGCCATCTAAAGCGGCCGGGAATTATAAGACCTGTTGTCCACCGAAGAGCGGAACTTTTAATTCATGAACTTAAAAATAACATTTTATATTATAGAGTCTTTGAATTTGCAATTCAGAATTTTTCTAGAAAAGATGACAATTGTCTTAAAATTTTGTCTCTATGTAATATGTATTTTAATGTTTTTAAAACATTGTGTTCAGATATTTTTTTAAAATCAATTCTATAAAATTAATAATAATTAGAGATAATATGTGATCTCCAATCTCCAAGTAATGCTCGGAATACATTTTGCGTAGGCTTAATATAAGACGACTCAATTTATAGATTCTATACATACAAATAAAAGAGCAGACTCCATTAGAAGATGCAGCATCTCACATGGTTTTGATTTTTGTTATTTTCTAAAGAGTCAAGTTTCATCAGCAAATTTAAGATTTTTAAAGTAGCGTTTTAACAGCCTCATATTATTTACCTAATTTAATCAATTTATCACATTTTATTTTATAATAAAAATTTATTTTATAATTAAAGATTTATTTTATAATAAAAATCCAGATTCAACCATAGACGTAGACCTTATGGATTTTTTAAATGATAAAGGAAATATTAGTATTAGACTTGAGAAACATAAAACAAATCTTAAAAAGCTAATAGACTCACATGGAAGGCGACGTTGGCGATGGTGACTCGGTCGTTCTCCGTGAGCGGGAAGGATGCCTCGTCGTCGAAGTGGAAGTTGTCTCGGCGCCGGTACCAGATGCTCTCGTCGCTGATGTTCTCAATGACGCGGCTCTGATATACCCTGACACAATGACAATTAAAATTAAACAGGTGATCGCTCACTGCGTCAGTCTATAAACATACCTACAGGAGGAAACCTTTACATAAGGTTAAACAAAACCCTCTATTGAAATGTCGTTCTAACATTAATTTTTTCTCTTTGAACTTAGATAAAATATCAATGCTAAGTTTCAATACACTAAATCTCATGGCCCTTTTGCTCAAGTGGTTGCAGACTCTTCCGTCCGAGATAACAAAGGTGGGTTCGAATCCCATCTGGGGCAGATTTTGGTATGATCCACAGATTGAAGGATCCATGTTTAAAATCCGGGTGTTTTTTTCATTGTTTTTTAATATTTCATTAAAAAAGGAATAAAGTGTATTTTTGAAGGCTGTGAGACTGTCACCAACTGATGGCACTCATACAACATATTGAGGGTATGGACTTAATACAGATAAAAAGAGACGTTAAATAAAATTTCTTACAAGTCATGAATGATTATTGTAAATCTTAGAAAAACTATTCTGGGATCAAAGTTTTATATGTTAATAGCTCACTTGTATACATAGGGCCCGGTCTCCTTGACGACGGGGACGCCTCCCGCCAGCACCTCGTCTACGTTGGATACGTTGAACAAGTAGACGTTGAAGACGATCGGAAACGGCACTCTCTCGAACCGTTCAAACTGCTCCGTATCATTCACCAGAATCACTTCCTGTAGTTACCACGGTCAAATAATTTACCAACGGGACAAATATGTTTTTTAAATTGATCTTCAATAAATACTTCATTTTACATTGCTTCACGACCACAACTTATTATTTTATTTCGATTTTTATATAACAATTTCGTGGTACTAAAACGCTAATTACATTTTTGTGTTAGAATTTTAAATTAATTATTAAAATGTATTTTTCCAACCAACCAATCCTTTTTTATTTTAAACAATAATTTTATTATTCAATCATAATCTATTCGTATCGCCTGAATCTATACTCAAACTTTTTGCGAATCATATCAATTATATAAATATTAAATACGATGCGTCTGTTTTAAACGTTACATAGAATAGTGTTTCTGCTAGAATTCTAAGTATCATATAATACTGGAAAAATAGTCAAAACTATTCTCCTCCATCAGATGTATATACTCACGCTCTCAATGATGCCGTCAATAATGCCGGGCAATAAACCGAAGCTCACCAAGGAGCTGACAGCCACCAGCACCACACCCACCCCCAGGGTTATCGCGCCACAGATCAAGGTACACATCCTGACCGTCGGAAAATACCTCGCGTCGCGAATGCAATTATGTGATTGTCAATAATATGAATGTTGTAATTGTGATAGCTGCACGCTAATTGATATAAATAGGGTAATCCGACCTAAGGTTCTGTAGGTGAGATATTAACTTAAGTTTTCCCAAATTTCTTTATCGATAAGATATATTTACTCGATATTGATGGTTAAAGTTCCGCTTTTACCGACTTTCTATATAAAGTGCTTTGTACAATTGTTTTTTCTTAATTAACAATTTATAGGTTAATAAGATTTCAAATTTGATATTATATGGCCAACGGCATCTCTTCGTGCCACAGTACGGAACCACGCAGATAATGTATCAAAATAATCGTTACATCGGATTATTGTAATCAATTACAACATTAATTATTTGCTAACGGCGATAACGAGACTTGTGAATCGATTGCTTAAGAAAGTGTTACATTTTTTATAAACAATAATATATATCACGGGCACTCAATGTTTGAACGGACAGACAGCTGGTGAGCTCATTTGAGGTCCTCTGTGCACTGCTGAATATAATTATGAAAAACATGAATAAAATGTTAGCGTGCTAGGGAACACAGCTATTGCTTTAGCGGAGTGAGTTATTTGTTATCATGCAAATAAAACAGCCGGAAGCTTTAATATTACTTTACACATTAATATATGTTTCTATCGATTCAATGAAAAGTTTTCACTCGTTCGAAGTGAAATCACAATAGGTTCATTGTAGAGCGTCTTATGTGTTCTGTTACACATAATAGGCTTAGTGTGTCCTGCATGAGTTCATATCGAGCCAAAGAAGGAAACTTTCTTTTATAAAGGATCAACTTCCAGCTATTATAGACTAAAAAAAATTACCTATTTTGATCTTCATATTCTTTGAATTTGTTGTATGACACAGGTTTAAGTTTATTGTATTGACACTAAAACCTATTATTGAAATTACTGCCGAGAGAACATTTTAATATGATATCGGAGCTTTTGTCACAAGGGCCGCTCTTGGTTTTGAGAACATCTAACAGAGTCCGTCCCTAATTCTGATCCTGGGTGTAAATTAAAATGGACAAAAATTTTGTATTTTTCAGGTTATCTTGTTTTCTTTTTAAATGGTTCAATTCTGGTTTCGATTTTTATTTTATCTTAAGTTTGAAACTTAAGCTAGTTTAAAACCTATATATGTCTTAGTAAAATAAAAATGGAAGGTTGAAGTTTAGATTATTGTTTTTTTCTTTTTTTTCTTTCTTTCGTGGCATGAACAGTTTTGATTCCGCCAAACTCCGCTCCGCCAGCTCAAAGTGATTCAGGTTTCCGTATGAGTTACAAGCAAGTAAATATTTACAAAGTAATGATCTATAGACTATAAAAAAATAATATAATTTAATATATATTGAATTAAATATTTAATTTTTTAATATATAATGAATCCAAGAACATTACACCTTTACCTGTCCGGAAAATCTTATAGAAATTTGTCACATAAAATGGACTGTGTTTTAATAAACCTACAGTAGACATTACATTCTGATGTATTAATCAGATGGGAAAATGTGTTTATTTGTTTGTCTATGGGTTGTTTGTGTCAAATGGCAGATATCATAACTCAATACATTACGTTCATTGCATTATATATTTTATTTAAAGGTCTACACCTGTGCATTGACCTCAGATAAAGGGTGTCTGTGTGTGTCTTCATTAGAACTCTTTGAACAAGACCGAAGACACTGAACAATAGGTATTTGATGATATTATTACCTATAATACCTATAATTACTATATAACATATGTTTATAAGGCCGGCTGTACTTTAGTGAACGTTGTCTTCGGACAATTCGTGAAATACACGATACAAACTAGATATATCCTTCTTGTATTTTTCTGAGTATTTTTTGGGCCTAGTAGTACATAATAGTTTTCCAGGGCCGAAAGTACCTACAGTTGGGTGAATATTATAAAAATTGAAATACGAGAACCTCCGGACTTAATATCAAATATAATAAGCAGCTATTATTATTTACATATCTTAATTATCATATTGTTTTTACTCATTAAATAACAAGGTTGCTAAAATTAAAAGAATTTGATAAAATTACATTCAATAAAGTTAGTTCATGATAAGAAGATTAAAAGTTCTTATCTCATTTAATTATCACCATTAGCCTTAAATCGCAATCGAAGGTGATAAAAATACTTTCAAAATAACATATTTTTTTTATGTTATCTTAGAAAAGTGAAACTGAAAATATATAATACTAAAGTCAAGTATACCTAAACAGACGTCTCGTTTTGCTACCGAGAATAAAGAATTGTGCGTAAAAACAAAGTTAGATGAGCGACATAGATATGCAGTAACATACTGTGTCTTGACATTAATATTGTTACAACATATCTACAAGTTATTTTCCCTTTTCTTTGTAATCAATAATTATTATTCCGTCAAAATCCCAAATAATAGTAGCCATCAACTTTCCAGCCGACTCCGACACTATATTGCTCTGCCGGTGGAGTCCCCTTTTTATTGCTTGGACTCAAAATAATATAAACTTATGTTTCATCTCCGGTAACAATCCGTTCAAAAATTGTCTCCACAACTCCAAAAATTGTTTTGACTACGTATATCGTCCACGCCCCGTGATGATACACGGGTGGCTGCGAGAGAAGCACCTTGCCTGCCAATGACACTGAGGCATCTCTCTACTATAAATGATTTCATAGCAATTCGTTGTCGATAATTCGATTTGCTCTTATTTGCATCGTTGAATTAACCTGGTATTCCGTGGTACTGCAATTTTTAAATTTCCGTCGTCTGCCGCCTACATTTGAAAAAAAATATTTAGGACAGAGTTGAGCTTGTGACTAATATTATGAGCTATGCCTAAATATTTTCTACATCATTTGTCTTCTATTCACATTTCAGATAATAAACCATGTGTCTCTTTAGTAAATTTAGTAGTCTTAAAAAATCTCATTACGGTTAGCTTTCAAATACGAATGCGACATCGGCCTATTGCTAGTTTTTAAAAAGTTTTCTTCTCCTATCATCCATCCAACCGGTTCGAATACTGGGTATAAGTTATTTTTGCGCGGGGATGTTGTAATAAATTACTAAAATATCTAAGAACAAAAAAAAAGTTATAAAAATATATTGAACTTACTTGATACTACATCTATGATATATCTATATACCTTAATGCAAATACTATTCAAAAATATTTATTTTTCAGACTCTCCACCTTCATCTTTATTTTATAATGTTTCATTGTCAAAACTGTGTTTCCCGCTAATGGCGGATCTAAAAGAATATGTTACAATTTTTTATCTCATTATAGGTAGTGGCTTAGTCTATTCATCGTTGTAGTAAAAAAATTTTACATGTATAAACATATGTTTATATTTAACAACAACTCGAAAATAAAAGATCATTATCTTATAGCAGATTGACAATTTTAATATTTTATTATATAAGCTGAAGCATAATAATTAAGTATACACGTTTTAAAGTTTGGAGTCACAATAACCAATTAATATTCTTTCACAATTTATTTAAATTTTTTACTTTTATAAATTTAAGGTATTACTTTTGATTTTACTTTGGATTTTATTTTTTATGCCTCTGTGCATTAACTAAATTAAACCAGTGTCTCGGCCACAGTATTGTTTTTTCTTATATTTTGATTCTAGATAAATAGATTGTTTAAATCTTTTAATTTATTGAACGTCTTTTCGGAACCAACTCGTATTACTAATATTTCTGCAACTTGTATTGATAATGTGCTCTGTCACTGTAACATTTATGAAGAGATGATAATGGCCAATTTAAGTTCAGACCACTGTGGTCAAAAATTTTCTCTTTTAATTGATCATGAAATTAAAAGGCCCCTAAAATATAGTTGCAGGCCGATTACAAAAAATAGAATCATTACTTTTAAAAATAATATTGCAAAAAAAATAGATAAAGTAAATTTAACAGACAATAATCCAAATAATCTATATAATTAAGTATTCGAATTTGTATTACATGAATTTAATAATACTTTTAAATCAAAAACAAAGATAAAATACTTTAATCTTAAATTTAGTGATTGGGCGACCGTAGGAATATATAGAAGTAGAGAAAAGTTATATGATTTATATGGAGAGAGGCAATGGAATCATGATCCGTTGTTCTTGAATAAAGTTAGGATATTTTCTAAAATATTTAAGAACGTTTGCTTACGAGCCAAGTCGATATACATTCGAAATAAAATCTTAAATTCAGACGATAAAATAAAGGCAACTTGGGATGTTTTATCTAGTGTTACGGGGAAAACAAGGGCTGCTAATGAACCTATAAAGTTAAAAATTAATGATAAAGTAGTAAGTACAGATATAATAGTGGCGACCATTTTTGAATCTTTTTTTACTGAAATTCCATTAGCAGTCACGTGTAATTTAAATTCTTCACCATCTGACGCAATCATGGAACTAACTAATAACGTTAGAGTCAGTAATAAATGTTTTGTTTTTAAGTCTGTTTCATCTGATGAAATTGTTAAAACGTTTAGAACCTTAAATCTGAAAAAAACCGGTAATCTTTGGGGTATATCAGTTAAATTACTTAGCAATATTATAAATGAAATTGCCCCACAACTTTGCTTAATTTTCAACAAATGTATTGAAATAGGTATTTTCCAGATTTGATGAAAAGTAGTAAAATAGTTCCTTTGTTTAAAAATGGCGATAGACAAGAACCGGGAAACTATAGGACTAGCTCTGTTTTACCGACCTTAAGTAAGATCTTTGAAAAGATTATTTTAAATCAAATGTCAGAATTTGTTTCTAGCAATAAAATCATGCATAGTGAACAATATGGTTTCACCAAAGGTAAATCAACAACTGATGCGGGTGCCACGCTTCTTAAGCACATTTACGACGCATGGGAAAAATCGCAGAATGCAATCGGGGTGTTGCGATTTATCCAAGGCCTTTGATTGCGTTGACCATCAAACGTTACTATGCAAACTATGGTGTGCGTAGTGTTGCGCTTGATCTTATTGCCTCTTACCTAGATCAAAGAGTCCAGACGGTTGATGTAAATAATTCTAAATCGGCTGGTTCTTACCTAAAGATGGGTGTTCCACAAGGATCTATTCTTGGCCCCTTTTTATTTTTACTTGATATTAATGATTTGCCCTTTTTCGTAAAGGGCTTATGTGACATTGTGCTTTTTGCTGACGATACCTCGCTTATTTTTAAAGTCGGGCGTAATAGAACTAATTATGACGAAGTAAACAGCGCTCTGTCACGTGTTCTTCATTGGTTCGAAATAAATAATTTGGTCTTAAATACAAGGAAAACCAAATGCATGGAGTTTACACTTCCCAATGTAAAAAGTCAGAATTGTAGCCTGCTCCTTAACAATGAAGTTTTGGAAATGACTGACTCAAAGGTTTTCCTAGGTATAACTTTAGATAAAAAGCTCCAGTGGAACCCCCATCTCTCAACACTCGCAGGCACACTCAGCTCCGCCGTCTATGCAATTAAAAAAATAAGAGAATTAACGGATGTCAATACAGCTCGACTTGTTTATTTTAGTTACTTTCATTGTATTTTGTCTTACGGTATTTTGTTATGGGGCAGTGCTGCCAAAGTTAATTCTCCATTTATTTTACAAAAAAGAGCTGTGCGGGCTATTTATAACTTAAAAGCTAGAGATTCCCTGAGAGAGGTTTTTAAAGAAATTGGTATTCTTACGGTCGTTTCTCAATACATATTTAATAACATTTTATTTGTACGTCACATTTTGGATACATATGTAAAAAACAGTGACAGACATGCTATAAATACTAGAAATAAAAATAAACTTTCAACGCAGATATTTCGTCTGCAAAAAGTTAAAAAATCCTTCATGGGCATGAGTGTTCGCATATATAATAAGCTTCCACAAGATATCTTAGACCTTCCTTTACTTGGTTTTAAATCTAAAATTAAAAGTATACTGTTAAATAAAGCTTATTATAGCATACAAGAGTTCTTAGTTGATCGTAATTCGATCAAGTAAAAGGTTAGGTTGTGAAGCTTTAGTTGTTGACTCATTTGCAGGATATTCTAATCTGTACATCAAACATTGTTGACTTATTTTAAAAAGAGCAACTGTTAAGTTTCTGGCCAGCTCTTCTCAACAGAAAAGCATTCCGAGCTGGTGGTAGCTTAAGGACGGACTGATTATACTGATATTTTTATAATGTAATAATTGACGATTCAAAAGTGCGTGTAAATACCTATTTGAATAAAGATATTTTAACTTTGAATTTAGATATAAATTATATTATAAAATTCATGAAAATTTAAAATATAATGAAATTTAATTTCTACACAAGCTTCAAGAAACATAAATAATAATCTAAATAAATAAATTATGAATTAAAGTTTCATAATATGTACCACGACAATTAGTCCATAATTGTGTGACGTATGCTGTTGTATATTTGGGGCTCAAGTAGTTTGAGGATCTTTTCAATTCATTTTTGTTTCGTTACGTCCGCCAAATAAATATGGCCGAATGAAATTAACATTTTCAACAATGACTTTTGCACTTATGGTATTTTCGTTAAATATTATTTTGTTTGATACTCGTGTCAAAAAATATGTCGCGACCTTGTTATGTCCGCAATATTGGATTTTCAATGTTATTACATAACCTGAAGTATTATTTCTATGTTGGATTTTGGATTCTAACTTTTCACCTATAGTATTCGGGTCATTCAAATATTTCATTTGATGCCCACGTTAAAAAATATGTCAGACGCCATTTTGTAACGTCAGCCACGTTGGATTTTGGATTCTAACTTTTCACTTATAGTATTCGGCTCATTCAAATATTTCATTTGATACCCATGATAAAAATATGCCGAACCCTTTATTTTAACGTCAGCCATGCTGGATTTTGGATTCAAATTTTTCACTTATATTGTTCGGCTCATTAAAATCTTTTATTTGATACCCATGTTAAAAATATATCTGACGCCATTTTGTTAAGTCCGCCATATTGGATTTTCAAATAAAAAATTTTGCCTATATTATTCTATTTATTTGACATCCATTTCATAAAAATCCTGATTTTTTAATCCTCCATTTTGATTTTAAATGGGACCGTTACCCATTATTTTCAAGATACAAGAAGTGTGCAGTTTAAATTCAATTTGGTCACATCAAATTGAATTTAAACTATAGGCTTACATTTCAATTGCTAAAGACGACCCACTACCACACACATTCAATATAATTAGGCTGTGTATATACTAAATTGTTTATCTAAGTAAATAAAAAATAAAATAAAATCACAAGACTAGAACAACCTGTATAATATAGCAATCACAGGAATTCATTTTTTGCAGAGCGCAGATCTACGCTCCCGACAGACGACGGAGTCAAATTTTGAGCGCATATCTACGCTCTCCGGCATACGAGGACTTAAACACAGAAAGAGTGCTTTCATAAACATAAATAGATAAAAAACAAATAAAATGCTATTCAAATGAAATAAAATAGAGCAGAATTGATAACTCATTAAATACGCAAGGCATTTTACTATCTCTTGACCTAAGCCGAGTGGAGAGCTACTCTCCTCGAGACCTGCTCCTCGTTACGCTCTCTCCATACAATGATAGTCCGCAGCGTTGGATCCTACTCGTGTATTCCAAAAAGTTTTGTATGATTGCAAATATGTACATATTTCATTATTTAAAAGTTATTTTTTTTATTTATTTTGACACCAGATAACTTCATGTTCTCTTTATGAAGCCAGTCGACAATTGTAGTTCTGATAAATAAAATTTATCATTTTAATTATTTGAAACATTATAATGACTGTTTAAAATCAAAAATTTTAATCTCATATTGTGTGCCAATACCATTTTTTGCTATAAAATAACTGGGATAATTTTCGGGGTTGTGATAAATAGTAAAAATAAAAAATCAAACGACACTTAATACGTTTATTATAGGTACTACAGAATTCGGTAATTGACAGATATAGACGCGTAGTGGAAGCGACAAGTACCGACAACACTCCACTGAAATATCCATATGTTATATCTTCATCGTATGCTCTAAGCGATATTATTTAATTAATATTAACATCGATACAATAATAGGTATAACTTAATATTAAATTATCCAAGCATTATGAATAATCCTTGTGCGAAAATAATATAAGTCTTTGTATTTTGCAAACAAATATATAGCTATATATAAATAGTTATTATAGCGGACAGTGGTTCGTGTTGTCTTCTTAACACATTGTAATTAAAGTTGATAAATCACAAACACTGAATGCAACTACAGTAACATCGACTAGTGTGTTAGTGTTACATCTAACACGTCATTCAACAGATCGCTCGGTACTCGCTACTGACATACACACTGAGCGGCGACCGTCCACTGTCCATTACTATCCATTGTACATTTGAGCAATCGACCCTGTTAAAGTTACTTACTATAATTTCAATTGTGTGTCGACGTGGTTGTGATTTGTTTTCATTAGATCATTGGCTAAATTGTTAACGAAAAAAAAACATTGATACGGTCACCGCGTTCTTAGGATAATATAATATTTCTATACTAGAAGAGTTGTCGATGCGACAGAGTACACGGTGGTACCGGCCGGTGATAGAACTACTACAACACTATAATATATCATGAGGAAACATTAAAAGTAATATAATTTAAAGTATACAGTATAAAATATTTTTTTTGGCTCATAACAACAAATAAGTAATGTTAAAACTATTAAAATAACTAAATTATGTTTGTCTAAAAATTGTGATATATGTTGTAAATATTATAACTACCCTCGCGACGCTCGCGGAACATCCGAGTACGAACGGGTAAATATTAAATACGATACACTGAGCTCGCACGACATTGAGACACATTGAATATTACGGTATTGTTTACGTTTTTGGTTCACCCTCACTATACCGTACTCCTCCTGGTGGGCGCCAGTTCGGTGAATCCAAAAAGTAAACTGACGACTCGTATACAACATAAAGCGGTAGTATATATCATATTGACACGTAACATGTGAATATACGACTAACACAACATATAACACGATTATCGATCTCCGTCTAATAACTATAGATCCGATCGACCGCTGGATCGATGTCCAAATTTCGGAACTATAAGAATCATCAAAAGTATTCGAGTGGCTCCGACGCGGACGCATAAAATTCGGCAACGTGGCCGTTCTTTTCCGTTTCGATCGGCTATTTGGTGACACTTGGGAGCGCAGTCCGACAAATGCACGGTTAATATCATTAATTTAGAAAATCATCGAGTATAATATACCCGATGATATTTCCCGTCGTCTCGTTCGGTGTCGTCGGTCCGTGGGAGGTTTCCCGGCGTCGGGTTCGTATATCTTGCGTCATACTGCACGGGTGCGGTCGTCTGGCGTTCCTCGAGGAGCGGCCGTGCTATCTATAATATCCGAATGAAAAATAAATGATGTAACCGGTGTCCTACGAAAGATGAGGGACCACTCGCGCCGCGCGAGCAAGTACCGGCCACGCCGGGGGGAGGGAGGAGGGAGGCGCTCAGTAGTCGGCGGCGAGGATGGCGTCGATGGAGAAGTCGTGTCTCGCGCGGCGGCGCTGCTCCAGCACGATGAAGGCGCGCACGGTTCGCAGGGCGCCCGGCTCGCCCTCGCCCGGTTCGCCCTCGCCCGCTCGGCCCGCTCCGCCCGCCTCGCCAGCCTCGCCCGCCTCGGGCGACTCCTCCACCCTCCCGGGGCGGTCGATGCCGCTCGGGCCGGCCTCCTCGCTCGCTGCGCCCGCGCCGCCCGCCCCGCCCGGCGGTGCGTTTCAGCTGGGCTTCTGCTGCATCTCGCGCATCATGAGCTGCGACGAGAGACAGGGTCACATCGCTCGTAAAAATTCCATAGGAGTCAAACATTAAAAACGCGAGTATCGTGTTCGAGTGTAGGGCACCTGATGGCGGTCGCAGGCGACGGCGTCGGCGGGCCGGCCTGCGACCGGCGGCGCGCGCGCCGACGAGCCGCCGGCCTCGCGCGGACAGCGCGCGGGCTCGCCGGGGCCGCCCACCACTGCGCACATTAACAACACTCACTACACTGCACACAGCACGAGAAAGAAGATCGGTCATCGGTCATTTTACACATATATCTTAAATAAAATCATAATACACTTTTTCTATTAGTTTAAGATATAACGTAGTCGATTATGGCGCAATAGAACCTCGGGGCTACAGATTACAATCATTATTTAAAATTATTCCCTTGGGGGGAGGGGGGGACAAATACGATAATTTTATAAGGACCACTTTGAATTTTATCAAGTCTAATAAATAAAGTATCGATTGTCGAATTAGATATATTTTTGTTAAATTTGGGACATATTTTTCAAATGTCTAGTCCTTTATAATAATAGCACTCAAACACTTTGCGTTATTTTAGTGTCTATTTCAAAATCAGCGCATCTAAATTATTTTATGTAATCTAAATTATTTTGTTAAATTCTCTCCGCAAAGAAAAATAATAAAATAAACTTGATAATGTCGAAAAGCATCGAACAAGCGACAAAAGGATGCGACCGGGAGGCATGCTCGCGTGATCTTAAAAAAATGTAGTCGTTTTAAAACAATTCTGGCTCTAATATAAAACGTCAACTCGAGTATAACCCGACATAACATGGAATTGAAGGACCTCAACGCGCCAGAAATGTTTAAATATAATACCACTTAAAGCGCTACATATCGCATCAACATATATAATAACGACGACTCGAAACGAGATCATACCAGGTTGGGGAATAAAAACATCCGGGCCGGTCCGGTCCGGTCCGGCGCACTCACCGGCCAGCGGTATGGCGAGGCGCGCGTTGACCGCCAGCAGGTGGTCGCGCCGCTGCAGCAGACTGCCCACGTGCTCCTCCAGCCGCACGTTCTCGGTGCGCAGCTGATGCAGGCACGACAGCAGCGACGCTACTACGCACACGCACACGCTACCGGGTTATACACCGTACACCGACCACGTGCGACCCACGACATGTACCACTTCTAACATACAAGTGACGCCAACAATATTACAACAATACAATTTTATAACACATAGACACACAGTTCGAATATGTTATAGTGGTATTCTACAAGCACATTTGTAAATTTCATGGATTTTCAAAATGTGTAAAAAATAAAATATATATTTTTTAAAGCCAGTCGGTTACAAAAAAAAACATTACGACTAGTTGTGTCACTAAGATCAAACCTCACAGCGTATTATTTGTCTAAACGAAACAATACCATGCAGTCTTCGACATCAGCCCGACTGCAGTAATTATTTTAGCATTAACTGGACGGTTTACCTTTTAGTGCATCGACTGCTGTATGATCGGATGATATTAATTATTCTTATTATTACTTCTAATATTTTGTTTTCTTTCTATGTTAAGATTTTTTTGTTACATGAATTTTCTAAGGAATAGACGTTATTTTGTAATATTGTTGTGATATTTTTATCGCCACCAAACAAGTAAGCGTTAACGCCGTTGTATAGAACCATTCAATTTATCATTCTATTCGACTAGCGCTAGCGCCACTCGTCTAAAAACTAGTCGACTACGACAAGCGAGGCGAGTACGGAGCAGATTCAAATCATATATTTGAGCGGAGCGAGCGAAGCTCTCTGAGACACTTTTTGGCATCCTTTGTGCAAGCATCGATCAAAACGTAAATCCGAAAATTTAATTTAATTTTAATTTTTTTATCTTTTAAAAATTGTTGAGGACAGAATGTGTCGACGTTTTGTAAATGCAACTTCGATGCCGTTTGCACCTCGCTTCGCTCAATATGCGAGTCCAGCGAGTCAACATTGAGGTCTGATTCGCGCTGCTAGTTATTAAAGAGGTAATAATTCGATTTCTTCATCAAATTTTAATAAAAAACAAATTCTGCTCTATTCTCTTAAACTATGTATCAGCGGCTATTACATATACACTAATATAGAGAAAACAGTAGGTCTACAAAGTAACTATAACCCACGACGCGTTGCCAATGCAGCCGCTACTACTACTGCCAGTGAGCGAGCTCGAGGTGCGGGGGGAGACAGGGCGGGGGGAGACATCGATTATAAAACAATCTAGAATACGGTCCGGGGCGCCCGCGGGGATGCCACTAGGCTACCGAGCGACGTAGCGGCACTCTCTAGGGACAGCATGAAATTGACTAATAGGGAAAATAGTTTTAAACGCTTCGCCGTATGATAATTTTATAATAAGAGAGCTAACATTATCCCGGGCCTTACTGTCAAAGTGCTGGGCCTGCTCCATGAGAAACTGCGATCCCTGCTCCCACTGGCGTTCCAGCAGCTGATCCAGGCTCTGCGCTCCCGACCTCTGCGGAGACGGGGGGGTCAGTAGGTAAGCGGTGGAAGTTTCGATTGGCTCACAGGGTCGCAGGTCTCACCGGCGCGGCCTTGTTGATGAGCGGCGGCGGCACGGGCGCGTCGTGCGCGGCGGCGGCAGCTCCCGCGGCGTGCGCGGCCAGCTCGGCGCTCAGCTGCTCCTGCAGCCGCGCGGCCGCGCCGCTCGACGGGTTCAGCTCGTTGCCCAGCATGTGGGGCGCGCCGCCCACGCTGACGAACAACAGACGACGACCATTATTATCACAAATGACGCCCTACATATATATTTAAATGACCTATAATAAGATAACGATAACTCTTTTCCAATCATCCATATTTAATAAACTAGTTTCGAGCGATGAACTAAAACGATCGCAACCGATTCAATATTTCGTCAAATTCCTTTTATGTATTACTATTTAAGTTTATTTAATGTTTCACTGAAGAGCGAGTTCGTTTTTCTTAATTATCCTTATCATGTTATAGTGTTTTAAATAAAACAAATTAAAATTTTCTTTTATCTTCGTTTTTAGCAAATTACACTTAAGTGCATCCATAATACATATATTGTTACTCACTTGTGTTCCAATTTAGGCTTCAACGGTCTCTCCGAACCTAAATGAAAATAAAATACAATATAAAATTGTAACGTTTCAACCACACAGATACACGTGCTTGCTCGTATCGTACGCACCGGGTGAGCTGGGCGGCGAGTCCTTAATGATCTCGTGATAGGCGGGCGGCGGTGTGGGCTGCGGGGCTCGACGGACGCTACTCAAATTCTGCGCTGTGGCCGTTTCTGCAAAAGAATTTTCTTTCTCACCGGAACATACGGACCTGATTTTGAGTACTCTTTTAACTTCTTCATTAATTTAAATCTATATATTTAATATTGTATATTTACATTTAATGACGGAAATCAGTCTCACGTAGGTTTTAAATTTTTTTAAGAGTACTGATATAAATATAATGATTGTATTATCGTTGGTGGTCGGTAGTTACACAATTATATTTTATACTTTAAATAGGGTAGAGAACTGCTATATGACGTATGTGACGCGAGCGGTGACTTCAGAGAATTCATACATTTTTACAGACATTATGTAGACGACACTTTTTAATATTTTTATGAGAATAGAATAGAATAAAATGGCCGACACTGAATCTTACGCTGAATAAAAAGAGTAACCTTTAGAGCCTACTCTTTTTATAAAAAATGAAAGAAAAATATAAAAATGTGATGAATACTCGTTTCTGCCATCTTAGTACCGACCACACATTCGATAACTTAAAAGAGAAATAATTCAAAATTTTTACATTTTTCAAAGAAATTCAAATTATATCCAATTAAAAAACAACATAATATAGATTTATAGGATGCAATATGATGTTCTCTGTTTATAAATACAATTACTCAATCACTGTCTTCTTTCTACCACTTTTATACAAACGATCTCCAAATATATACGCATGCTAGTGTAACAGAACTTCCACTTGCTGAAGCTAACTGGTGCCAGAACCATGGTCTAAGTGTCAAACCCTTCATCACTCAGGCAATTATTATTGGTAGTTCCAAACCTTTAAATAAGATTGAATTTTTACAACTATTTTATTTTTAAATGGTCCGTCCGTTTAGGTCCGTTTAGGTCCGCATGTAACCGAAGTCAGAAGGAGAATGTTTGCCGCGGCTGCGTCGTTACGCAGATTTCGTAACTTTCTTCCAATCCCTACTAAGGTTATGCTTGCACAACGCCTCCTTCTACATTCTCGAACACGTCGACGTATGCTGCCTGGATAGAAGTGAACAACTTCTTAAGAAACTTGAGAGCCTACAAAACTTTTGTATCCGTTTCACTTTTGGTCTACGCAAATAGGATCATCTCTCCTATTTTCGCATGAAACCCAAGTGGCTTCCGATTCGCCGTCGCAGGAATACTCATATACTTAATACTCTTTTTACCAATTTAATGTTCAATTCCGCTACTCCTTCTTACCTCAAAGAAAATTTTATTTTTTTGAATACGTCTCATGACCGTTCTCTTCGATCTGAGGACAACCTAACCTTAAAAATTCCTTCTCACTCGTCCTCTTTTTACACCAATTTCTTTACCATTCAAGCTGTCCACCTATGGAGTTCCTGTCCGACATCCGTGAGGTTTGCAGTCTCAGGCCTCATTTAAAATCAAAGTTAAGGAATTTAATTTTGTCTCCATTGCCTGTCGTTGAAAAAAAAGCTTTTCGCTTTACACATTACCTTCCCATGTCGTTAAAGGCCGTGTCGTTATATGAATATATCGATATTATTTGTAGACATAATTTTATGTTTATTATATTAAGTTATACAATTTATCTAGGTATATGGTACTATAGGGATACTATATAGTAAATGTGAGAATGTATAGTATTATTACTTTTATTGTATCTATGTCAATATAACCTAAGTCCACGTTCTAAATGTATGTCCTCTATCCAAAGATTGTGGAAGAGATTGCTTTTTAGCAATAAGGCTGCCTTTGTACTTGTTTTCTTATTTTGTGTATTTTTGTTGTATTACCACTTTAGTTCAATAAGAATATTGAGTATTGAATATGACCTTGAAAATACAATCTTATTACAGCGCGTTTTGTGAAGTATCAGAATAGATGCGTGTTAAAATACAGTGGTTTATATTGTAACAGTATATAGTATTAACTACGTGACCCGCAGGCGGTACAGGCTTGTGACATCTTGTGATCATTTTATTACGACATTAAATTAGTTCATATGAAGAAAACAAATACCGTATAATACAAGGTATTTATCTCCTTCAAACGAGTTTATATTTGAAAAGGTACATTCTTCGCAGATGTTATATTATTATTAAGTGACAACATATAGAGCACGTACGCAGCGGCGGCGGCGGGGGCGTGTTGGCCATGGACGTGGCCATTGCGGCTCGCTTCTTGTTTCTCATCGCTGGTGGAATGCCCATGGTGGGCATGTTGGCTATGTTGGCGCCCACGAGTGTCTCCTTACTGGTTCCGGCTATACCGCTCACACTGACCGAACATGTATATTATTATTACACAAAAAATATGATTTCGCATGTTCTAACAATATAAAGTTTGCAGTTACAATACATTTTAAAATAGCTTTAGATATTCGCTTTATTTAGTAACTTATGTTGAGGCACTAGTACTGTAATCTAACTGAAGCACACACACACATCATATTCAAGACAAAATGTAGTTTTATTGCAGAGCGACACACACATATATATAGTACATAAACATATTTGTTGACATATATCCGTGCGGGTGTACACTGTATCATGTCACAAGCTGGACACACTACCGGCAACTCTACTATTATATTATTGATATGTATTTCGATGATGGCACAGCCTGTCCGTAGTTATGTACTACTGGACAATATCCGGTGTAGTAGGGAACTCCTCTAGACCAGTCGCTATTCGGAATCACAAATGCGGTGTGTATACCAATATATTGTGACCCGCGAGGTTCGTTATCTAATTATTCATTTCTACATCTGCTGTCAGCATTACTAACATATATACATACATATACAAAACTATCAAACATTTTTTAAAACATTCTTTAAAAATAAGAAAGTAATCCTCTATAATAAAACGCACAGCACAAACTCACATATATATAGAAACGTATAGTCATATCTCACCCTGGTTTATTGGGATCCTGTAGCTCGTAGGAAACGTTGAGTCCGCCCCAGGAGCGAGCGTGAGGTGAGTGACTCAGGCCAGGCTCCATCGCCGCCTATTAGATAACAAGCACACCATTAGATAAAGAACTCCAGCGTTTCCTCCAGACGACACAGCTCCGACTATAGTGGTGTGTTAAGTCACCTCAGATTGCAATCTTTTGTAGTCTCAGACGTATATAAAGAAAGCGAGATGTAAAATAAATGAATACCGTCTGTCACAGCCTTTAGAAAACTGAGGTGTGAACCGTCTCGCTGTTAGCTTTCAGCTACTGTATGACTCGTCGATGAATTCGAACTTAGAAATAACATACATTTCATTATTAAGTACTATAAATTTTAACTAAAACATATCAGAAGCCGTGCGTTCTGACCGGACCGGACCCGCCCGTTGACACCGATGTCTTTAGGGTGTAGTATCCGGTCCGAATTTTTGTACGATACTATAAATATGACAAAATTTTGCGGATAAATTACGAATATACACGTATCGTCTTTACAATGAACTCTGCTTTAGATCTAAACAGACTTTCTTCATCGCAGTTATCAGGTGCAGAGCTCAGGTATTGTAAAGTTTTGTTTTTAAAAGAGTATCAAAATAATTATTTTTTGTTGCTGACGGATCGTATTGAGGCATCTAACTAAAAGATGTCAACTTGTTATATTATTTTATTATCAAGCCAACGATCAAGTGAATAGATCACGGTAAAGAACACAAGTGTAAAATACGAACTTGTGCACAATTTAGCATATCAGTGGTCACGTGTGTCATATTAAAAGTTGTAGGTTATTTTTAAACACGAAATTAAACCATAATAATAATTTGATATTAATGTTCCTACTCTATAAAACGATGTATATAATTAACACGTGCGAGAAACATACGCAAGTTGTTATAAAGTAAGTAAACTCACCATATTTATCAAATATAATATCAAGTATCACAACACATCACGCGGCGCACAGTGGGTTCTAACATAATACAAGCAGATGTCTCAACCGACGGCTCCGGAGACTGAAACTTGAATGGCGGTCAGGTAGTCTCCGCAGGTAGGGTGTTTGCACTAGGGTGCAGGGTGCAGGGTGACAGATAACTCACTTCGCGGAGAGCGTTGTGCAAGCGGTGTTGTTTTAGATGATGACTTTAGTATTTAAGTACTTGCTTAATTAATTTCTAAACTAAATTATATTCATTTGGTTAAAAGGTGATACTCGTACGATGTCCCGTCGTACTAGAGTTACGTTTAATTAACATCTAATATCTAATAGTATGTATTAATACACATTTCAATATAAAATGATAAGAGATACTATAAACACCTATAATGAAATAGAAACTTGCGAGCGAGGTCGGGCCCCGCTCTGGCGATCCTCAATAATTGGGAAACTTTCAGAATTAACATTTTTAAAAGTGTAATTTATCTCAACTAATTTTAAATTGTTTAAATAAAAACAGTGAATCAAAATACAACACTGGGCCTGACGCTATAAAAAAAACAACAATATATTATTTTTGTGAAGGATATGAAACGTTGTTCAAGTCGTGAGGTGGTAACCGTATGGTTAATGCCATGCTCACTTCGAACAGGGGTCTGATGTAAACAATATAAGTACCTGTTTGTGAGCCTGGTGGAAGATGTGTCCCATCTCCGGCATCGGCGACGGCAGAGGGATCTATAACACACGCACACACACACATGTAGTATATGAAACATATAAAAGCAATTATTGTGTATTATTATTAAAAATGACACTGTTTCTAAGTAAAAATAATAAAAATAAAACCTTTACTTTTAATCAAAACAAGAAATGACAATTAATTATTATTACAGAAAACAAAGAAAATCTTTATATTTAACAAACATAATTGTTTGATTGATGTAGTTCATGTAAAACTTCAAGTCGTAAAATAAGACAGTGCTTTGTAAATTGACTACCGAACTATCAATATATGTATTATATATTGTTATGATATGCCCCGTCCCCGTACGTGAGAGTTCGACAGACTACAGATGACACTGAACGGTTAACCTTGTACATTAGAAACACAATTAATTGTTTAAGCCGAGGGTCTCTACCCCAAGTGAAACCGTAAGCTCATGCGTTTTGTGGCCGTTGTCAATAGCTCACTATCCGAGATAAGTCAATCCGTCCTTTAGTAATCTTTCATTCTTATCCATCGATAGATGAGATATTAAAATCGGCCAGTAGCGTGTTAGTTGGCTCGCGACCCAGTAGCAGTAGTACACCTCTAAGTTGGAAATGCCAGTCGTGCCAGTGGTGCTTCTACACTCGTCTATAAACTATGGTACTAGGTCAAATAGCAATTATACTATTTCAAACCATTAATTTAACTTTTATATGACATATGCATACTTATGAATTTATACAATTATTAATAGACAACAACAGACAAAGAAATATAGTACATTATGGATACACTGTGTTTTACAAAATGTCAAAATTACATAAATGGTTGTAAAGAGTATAAATGTATTTATCCTCTACATGTGTCGTCCAGACTGAGAGATTTGTTATAATGGGTTGTCTTAGTCAGTGAGGAGTGAAGGTTAGAATATTAAAAAATGGTATTTTTTTTGTTTAGGCACAAAATAAATTAAATAAAAGCAACTTCAATATAAATATTAAACCACATTAAAATCGCGTCCGACCCTCATCAGACACGACATAGATACGTTTGATCACAATATAGCACTTATATAAACAAGATACAGACTGCACATATTTTATTTACTATTAACTAACACTTCCTTCTTCCTTCAAGTAATAATTAGGAAGAAAATAAGTTAAGTAATAATAATATGCTTTTTATTGTACACCAATTAAAGACAGACAAAAAAAAGTACAGTTACATTTTAAAATGACGGAAATAAAGAAAAAATAATAAGAACAGGGAAGGAGGTGAAGGAGGTGTACATAGTAATAAGCAAACAACAATGAATATAAAACTCTAATTAACTACATTGAAGTATTAAATAAACATACAAATAAATACAATATCAATAACAATATAAATATAAGCATACATATGAATGTAAATATAAATATAAGGATTTTATTCATTAGCAACAAAGTATTCCCTCACGAAGTTTTTAAAACTAACTAAAGAGTTTGCTTGTCGCATATGTAACGGCAGTGAATTCCATAAACGAATTTATGTTATGGTGAAGGAATGTGTATAATATGAAGAAGAATGAGAATGCATCTTAAGGATACGTTTTTCTTGGGAGCGTAAACTTCGGTTATGGGTATGAGATAAGTATTCAAATCTAGATTTCAAATAAATTGGAGTCGAAGGATTGAACAGTATACAGTAAAGAAGATTAAGAATATGAGCATTCCTGCGGAGACGGATAGGGAGCCACTTGAACTTGATACGAAACTTAGAAACATGGTCATATTTACGAAGACCGAATATGAAACGTATACGGAGATTTTGAAGGCGCTCAAGTTTGTTTAATTGGTGTTTTCGTAAATCGAGATAACAACTGTCGGCATAGTGAAGAATAAGCAATAATAAAGATTGTGCCAGCAGAATTTTGATGGGAATGGGAAGAAAATAACACAAACGTCTGAAAGACCCTACTGAGGCGAAAATCTTTTTACTTATTTCAGATATTTTCGGCGCCCAAGATAAGCAAGATTCTATAATTATACCTAAATTTCTTACGCTGCTACTAAATGAAAAGCGGTAGACTGAGCGATTTGATGTAAGCTACCTGTCTTGGACTTCCAATTATTATAGCCCGAGTCTTATTTGGGTTCATTTTTAAACCAGACCTTAATACTTAATACCCGGATTATAAACTTTCATACAACAAGTATGTAATATCTAAGGTCTGTCTATACCTAAGGTCTCCGGTACAGTTATTTTGGCGACGTCAGTTGTATCAGTTAAATGGTAACGAGTACAATAAACAGTAGGGACGGGACGGTCAAAGCGCCCCTCGATCGTATACAAAGAGCCGACGTGTCGTTCAGCAAAAAAAATAATAAACATTCTAAAGGAAAAATGCTTATGACTTCGAGGTCTGTTGTCGTAGAGGCTTGGTTCTATTCTCAAAGTGCATGGTTCCTTGAATCACTTCTTTTATTTGGAATTTGGTTTGCATATCATTTAAAGTTAAATTTAACTTAACAAGTAAACCTTGGAGAGCGAACACTATCCGATAGGGATAGTTTTGCCCCGTACATATTTGAGAACTAAAAAAATATTAATAATAAAAACGACATGACTTTATATTTTATTTTTTGTGCCTATAAAATTTTCAATTCATTAATTTTATTGAAAATTCATTCACGAGTTTGTATTTAGTTTTCCTGTAATTTTTAGTCGATCTCTCTGTGAGTCATTCTTTATATTTTCAATAAGACCTTGCTAGTTACATTTGATCAGATTGCAATTTTTAGAACGATGTTAAATTTTACATGCATATCTCATTTACAAAGGTTGACTAACATGTTAATAAATAGTGTGTCTACTGCTACAGATAGATGATCCTGTACATGAGTAAGATTAATTAACTGAAATGGAATTAAGATAGTGTGATGCACGGACACTGATGACAGTGTGATGAACAACTGCAGGATTTGAAAGAAAAGAAAATAATAATGAAGGTTAGGTGCTCTTTTTGTGGATAAAAATATTAGAGTTAGACCGACAGCCGGCTGATGAGTTCATCAATTGCAATTCCTGACAAATGTGGAGTGACAAGAAGTGCACCTCAATGAATGGTGTGTATACTTCCTCCCCTGAGCTATTCGCTTAGAAAGTTCAAGGCGAATAGAGTAGGCAGCGTATCACTTTTAATATTATTAATAATTTTAAGTAAAGTACTGATTTTATATTTTTAAGTTTTAGAAGGTTCAATAAACTCATTCCTCATTTTTTAATCGTCCGTATTGACTGTCTGTCGTGTGTCAATGTGTCTATGTTGCGGACCTGTGCGTGTGCGTGTGCGTGCGCGTGTGCGTGCGCATGCGCGGACAGGTTGAGGCCGTGGCTGGCGGACGGCAGCGGCACCGACACGAGCAGCGACGCCGGCCCCGGAGCCTCGCGCTCCTTCATCTACACCGCAACCGCATTACTGTTAGACGACACTTACAGATCCTACTGGCATCATCTACTGGTTCATCGTACAATTACAATTTAAGCTCTAAAACTGTTTGTGTCATTCGGTTTTCAATATCGATGGGCTCTCTCCTTTCGTCTATTCCTCGTCTCATGCTTTATGTGACATGTAATAAAAACCATATGCTCCGTGACCGAGGAGCACTTGATATTAAAGTATGTTAATATTGGTAGATGTTATGATGGATCAACTCTTACACATACCACAATTAAACATTAACCTTAACTTGAAGCCATCGACAGATTTAGACTGCTGTTTGTCTATTTCATGTTTAAATATATTATATATACTATAATATATTAACGGATATGGTTTATGTAATTATACGGTTCATGTAATGAATCTTACAATATTTACGTTACATATTTGCCTGATTAACTGAGATATATAATTTAAAGTTTACACAAATTCAAAGAGCACTTATTTTTTTCATAACCTCGGCTCTAAATTAGCATTGTTGTTTGATCTCTGTTTGAATTAGTGTTGTTTACTTTCGTAATTACTGATTTCTTCGTATCTTTTTATTCTGTTGAACAGACTCTGAACCATATCCTCTATATCATAAAATAGACCATCCTTTATTTTAAGCTATTTTCTCTCGATTTAGCAAGACCCTGTGTCCTCTGGTCACGGTGAGATCATTAAACTGCACTAACATATCGTCATGATCATATATTCGTATTATATGTCTGTGTATAATTATTATGTTGCATTAGTTTTGATTTTTTTTTTTTATAGTAAAATAATAGTAATAATTTTGTAAACATGCTGTATTCTAAGCTTATGAAGCATGATATTTTTTTAGCGTAACTAAACACTCGTTATATTGAATTTTTGTTTAAAATTTGCCGAAAGCGTAGATCGGAAACCTGGCACGAGTGATACTGTATGGAGTGTAATGTGAAGTCACTGACCTGGTGCTGCGAGGGCGATCGGATGTTGGAGGCCTGGTTGATACCGCTGGGACCCGGCATGGGGCTGGGGAGGTGTCTGCGGGGGACACACTTGGTAATAGGGTGTGACACATTTTATTAATTAATCCTCTGTAATGATTATTTCTTTAAATATTGTTACGGATAGGACGTGTTATGCTTGGTTGTGTGAAGTAGAACAGTATGTGCGTGTGTGCGTGTTCGTGTGTGTGTGTGTGTGTGTGTGTGTGTGTGTGTGTGTGGTTCACCGAGGGCTGTGGGCGGGCGGGGGCGGCGGCGGCGGCGCTCCCGGGCCGCTCTCCATCACCTCCGTCTTGGCCTGCACACACACTCGGTTACGAAAAATTAAATACAATTATAATTTTTATTTCGAACTGAGTCTGTACCTTCTTTATTATCTTTTCGACTTCCAAGTTAGGCTCGCTGGGGCCGTGGCTAGGTTGCTGTTCCCAGGCACTGTTTCCGCCCGGAGTGCTCAATTCCACTGGCTGAATATTACATTCACAAATTATAACAACTAATTAAAATTTATTGAAACATTTTGAGCGATTTTAATCAGCGCCTTTTTTAAACTATATAATATCTAATTTCCTCATACATTTGCCGCTATAAGACGTGTGTTACGAATAAATGTTGTCCCTCACCTAATTGTTAGCGATGTTATATGTTTTTTAAATCTTACTATATAATGTATTTAAATAGTAAATGAAGAGTGATCTTATTAGTGAATAGCCGCCTAAATGTTAAATGTATTTCAGGGAACAGTAGTGACCACAGGCGAGGTCGCGTAGTCCACGGGCGTCGGGATCCCGCTCACGGCCTTTCTTTTCTTGGTCTGCTTGTTGTCGACTGCCTCGGTGTTGGTGATCACTGACTCGTAGGCCTTCGACGTCTGCGTCACCGTCGTCGTCGACGTGCTGCTTGTTTAATTGTATTATTACTAAATACTTGTCCCTTTCCTTTCAAATTACATTAACTAACTAAGAAATATTAATAATGTATGCGATAAGTACTAGAAATAAAAACAACTGAAAATATAGCTTTTAAATTTTGTGATTAAAATAAATGATCTAACATCAATGTATTTATAAACTGTAATATAAAAAGTTAAATTATTTGTAACAACAATACAGAATTAGATAAAAAATATGTTTTGTATATATATTTTTTTATTATATTTTTAAAAAGCACCGCACCTCGATACTATCAGATATCAGTTCCTTTCATTAACTCTAGTATACTATAAATATTACAAGACTGTAAAAACAAACTATTTTGTTTAAATTGTTACAACGAAAACGTACACACCTGGGAGGTATAGGTATAGCGGCGATCGCAGCCACGGAGCTGATGACGCCCTCCTGGCCGGGGGACTCCGGGGGGAGCGGGATTTTCGCCGTACTGATGGGAGTCGTACAACCTAAAGGGGGCAAGATATGTAAATAATACAGTCACTTATTCAGAAATCATGTATTCTTTTACAATATACTCTGTCACTGCCATGTCAGTCTGTACTTGAATGTTTTAATTAAAACTAAACACTACGGTGTATGAGCTCAGTTTTGGTAAACTTACACGTCATAAGCTAAAGTGCTTAAAATTAATGTAGATCTCGTGGTACTCTTTATTAGTACTTCACTCTTTGTACACACGCTACGTGGCCGCAGTGGGAACTGCAGACCAGCTCTCCGACTGATTATTTTTACTATATATTTTTTATTTCTATTATTGCTATTGCTATGTTTATAAAAGTTAAACAGTGGCCACTCCTCTGTCAGTATATTCCATTTATTATAACTTAGCTCTTCGATAGAGTTGTTAAATTGAGTGTTTCTCGATCTCTATGTTATAAACTAAATCGTAATAACAAAGAAAGTAATTATTAATGTTCTCTCTAATATTCAGTTGAATACTATTGTTTTAAAATTATCAAAACCTTGTGGTCGAGGGGAAAAGTCAATGAATTATGTCGCCTCGAGCTCTTTTCAACTTATTTGAATGTAGTGTGTCTTAGCAGATATGTATTTTTTAAATATACGAGACATCCTAAACAACTATTTTTTGTTCAATGCAAACTTGCATCAGGTGCGGCCGACAGCTACTGTCATGTTACTAGACGCTGTGATTATATGTTTGCTGATAATTGGAGCCGAGGAAGTCACTCTAGCACTTTGTGTATAAACTGAGGAGGTCCGCAGAAGAACTCAAAGTAATTACCCAATTAGAAAATAAGTATTATAATTGAGTGTTCTATTGTGAATTAGATACACATACGACATATAAAATAATACACATACATCTTCTCCGGCGGCGTCTTTTAAGAGGCACCTGCGACTCGGTGTCCATTTACTATCGAGTCAACTCACCCTTCTGTTCGGTGGCGTGTTGCGGCGAGGGCGAGGGCGCCGGGGTGCTGGCCTTGCTGCCGCCGCCCTCCGCGCACGAGCCGCGCCGGGACGGAGACGGAGACGGCTTCTTCTTGTCTGAGGACCACGGCACACATGTACACACACTACACACACAAACACACACACACACACACTACGGACACTACTGACACTGAAGCTCTATTATTAAATACAATGTTAATTATAATTAACTTCAATATCGATTCTAATCATCTAATCAAGAAATAAAAGCGTGCATTGCCAATTAAATAAACAACATTAAAAAATAAATTTAATAACACATACACTCGCGCGCACACATTCACACACACACGCACAAACAAAAATGTTCAACCAAATGAAGCCATAATGAAATAAAGAAGTACGATCAGTAAGGAGCGCGCCGGCTCACTACGACTACATCTACACGCTACAACACCAGAGAGACCAACTTTTGTCGTAGCTCTTATGCTTTCGAGGCGTCGGCTCTAGATCCTGACACGTCTCTGCGTCCAGATATGAAACACTTATTAACTTTTAGTAAAAATAAACAAAGTAGATCAATAATAAAAACACTATCACATAATAGTCAATATCAATTTTATATTATTTATGAATTAAATATTATATACAATTTTCTGCACCTCTGTATATTTTACACAATTTTTTAAAAGCTCGAATGCTTCATTCACCCTCATTTTATAACTTGCAATTATTTTCAGTTAAGTGACCAATATTTATGTAAGAGTAACAAGGTAAGGCGAGGTGACGGGCCCTCCGACATTTACCCATGGGCTGGCTAGAATTAGTGGGCGTCTTGGCCGAGTTGGGAGTGTTCTTGCCCGATGCACCGCCGCTCGAGTGCGACGACTTCCGCCCGGGCTGAAATCGCACAAAATCGAAAATATTCCAAATGAAAAATCACAGAAGCGAGTAAGTAAAGCTAATAATATCAATATCATTGCAATTCGTAATATTCCATTTTATATATAAAAAAAATACTTTCAACGGAAAGAAGATTATATCGGATAAACCAGAGTACATGTAACCGGCGTAAGTTAGCAAGGATGTACCAAATTATGCCGACTACACGCAAGCCTAAGCCTAATACTACCCCTCGCTTGCAGTGCGGCGCGCCCGGCGGCTCGACCTCCCGCTCGCTCGAGTCGCTGCGGCTATCGTGACTCACGGGCTTGTAGGGCGGGATCGTCTTCACGTTACCGCCTTTTTTCTGCACAATCAACAATTCCTGACTCCACTCTCCCCACTGGCACCCGCACGACTACCCGCTGACCCCCACAAGCACGCTACCCGCAAACGCCTACGCGCACGTTACCCGCTAAGCACCACGAGCACACTAACTTCCACACCCACGCTACCCGCTACCCGCTACCCGCCACTGTTCGAATGATGGTCACCAGGAAAAGTCGTGCCCGTACCGTAGAAGGAAACAGGATGCTATATTGATTATGATGGTAGGTATAGTGCGGCCGCTCGTTTGTTATAGTTTTTCGTTTATAATCTACTTCCTGTTTGTTAAGTATGAAATATTCTGTACCTTTGCGATGATGGTGACATCGTGATAGCGGAACTAAAAATTGCATATGTATGATAATGATTACAACTTAACAAAAGATATAGAAAACAATGATTTCGATATTGACACTTATATTAACATCTCGCGTGTGTCGTCACACGGCGACTCACCAAAAAGCTCTACAAGATATCTAATAACGTGAAAAGAATATGAAATGAGAAGTACAACCGAAGTGACATGTTAACAGATATGTAACCCAATGACCGGAATGAGAAGTGCACGGATAGTTACTTGTGTTATTGCAATTAATAGAAAGTTATATTACAATACAATAAGGATAATAAGCAAACAAAGTAATTGTAAAGGGTATGTCTTATTTCTGATCTTGTCCTCATAACTCGTTAGGTAAATGTTCATAATTACAGTGAAACGTACAGCAGCGCTCCTATGTCGATGCGAACTTTAGCTACTAGTAATAAAATATAAAACAGGATAAAATAAAAATAGACACCTCCCGAGTCAGTCAGTACTGCAGTCACGACGAGCGACGAGGATCTCATACTTCTTCAATCAAAATCAAATCATCGCGGAAACCTTTTTAATATTTGTAGCTATTACTTACAACGCACGCACCAAATAATTAAAGTAAAAATATATTTTCCTATTTAAACGCGTCAGAAATTGTAATGTAGCCTAAATAACACTTTTAAAAGAGGCCTTAAATTGGCTCGCAGAAGGTATTAATAAAGTTTCACTGTAATTACTCTGTACCTACAACTACAATAATAACCAGTACTTACCAGTTTGCTGTAGTGATGCTGGCAGTAGCCGCAGTACTTCACGTTGTCTAGGTAGTTCCCCGCCTCCTCACACAAGAGACCCAACGACTGAGCACAAGTCACGTGGAACTGCTGTTTACAGCCTGTGAGAAAACATTCATCACTTTAATGATCTGGATGCACAGAACTTAAATTTATATACATCCCATTCTGAAGGATGCACTCAAATGTGATGTCAACTTTATTTCATGGAGGCCTGGTGGTTGTGCGACCTGAACAATTATAATATTATAATTGAGCTCTAAACTAGTAGATGTTTAATTGTGAATCTCTCTCTAGTGAGAAACAAATACCAGATTTATTGCATTGCATGCAGGCGCCTGCGTTGGCGCGATGAGTCTTGCCAAGGTCTTGGCAGATGTAGCAAGTCTGCAAACAGTTTATCTTATTAGAACTCAGCTCCTTGACACTTAAGTAGTAACAGAGAGAGAATAATATAAATAAAACATTACATGTTATTAGGAACATAACAAAATAGTTTCCTAATATCAAAAGCACCTTGTTGTATCTCTCCGGGGGAATAAGTCTTAGCACAATAGGCTCCATGGACGTCACGTTCCCGAAGCGCACTTCTGGGATGTAGAGTGCACACACTACGTGGGCCCAGCCACCGGTGTCCGAACGCTTCAACGCTCCAGACTTAGACGGGCACAGCTCGCATCTCTGCACAAATAACAGCCTATGCAGGTAGTACGCGAGATAGTAGAGTCTATGCAGCCTTTTCAATTGAGAAAATGTCATAGAAACTCAAAACAGGCAGAGCGACGGGAAGGTATTCCAAAGATTGCAGGCCAGTCTTTCCCCTTTCGGTAATTTTTCTTTAGATATTTATAGAAAAAGTTATATGTGAAAATGTTAAATGATACTCACCACTTTTCCTTTTGTCTCAGGGCTTTCGCACTTCCTGCAGTACCAGGGACCAGTCGGTACAGCGATAATTCCATAGCAGGCTGAAAACATTCACTTATCTACAATCAAATTCATGGGGACTAAAACTAAATAACATCTGAGAAACCAGTACACAACAATATGATCCAACGACACTCACCTTGGTGAACTGCAACAGTACAGCCATTGCCATCACAGTAGACCAGCGGGTTGTCAGGCCAACCGCGCTCGTCAGAGCACACACAGCAACCACCAACCATCTCCTTCATCATCTCCTTCATATTGAAGGAAGCATTATTGCACTACACCTGTGAATGAAACAAGGGTTGTTATTATTACACTGAGAATCAATATTGTCAATGAATAAACACATTTTTTATTTCAATAACTATTTTAGCTTTTAATTAAACACATGAAAAGAATTTAATATTAAAATTGACTACTTAGTTATTCCTTTTTATTAACATGTTTATTAATAAGAAAAGAGTGCACTATTATAAAACATTCAAAAAATACCAAGATAATAATAAACATTTAATAACAACATTAGAACTTAAACATTTAAACAATAATTAAAAATTTAGTACAGTATAACAGACATCTAATAATCAAAAAATAATCAAAATAAAAATCAAAATGATAAAATGTATGAAGAAGCAATAACAAGTAGCATGCATGAAGTTTGTGACACAATTAAAATGTAATATTCAATAGGTTTTTAATAATATGCAGAACATACTGTACATTACATTATTTTTTTTTATTTTATTGTTTCTGACTAGGACTAGTGTCACACCAAGGCATTATACAATGAACGTGTTTTAAAATATTGTATATTTTACATTACAAGTGTTCCATACACCAAATATTTTTACAACCATTCAAAAAAGAAGAACAGATGACTGAAAAGTGACCAATGTGATGGCCTAATAGTGCTGAAAGGCATCAACAAGGAATGTACATGTACACAAAGACAGTTCAAATTGTTTTTAGTTAAATGCAAAGTACCTCACTTTTCTTTACTTTCTTTTATCAATGGGATTAACTAGTACTTTGTAATCTATTTGATCAGTTATTAAAATACTTAATCAGTTATTAATATATGGTCTAGTTATGGAAATGCATAACAAACTTTTAACTACAATTTTAGCATACAATGATCCCGTGTGGCACAGATAATAGTTTTTGTATACAACAATATAATAACAATAGTTAAGATAGAATGTAGAAATTGTTATGGATATTAAACTCTTTTTATGATTTATGTATATATGAAAATAAGATATAGTTCTCTGACAGGCTCTAGACTTTACGACTTTATTAATCAAATGCTTGGCAGAATTTATAAAAAAATGTAAAGGTACCAACTACATTTACATTTACCTGTCTATTCTATTTCCTTCTGTTTTTACAGCTTTAAAATATTATTGTATTGAACAATAAATTCTCTATATAAATTACAATAAAATCATTTGATGTGTTACACTTATATGTATAACACTTTCTCTATAGTAGCAATAGTAGTAGTCAACTGATTTGATAATAAAATGTCTATTTTTTTAAAGTATCATTCTATTACCTGTAGTCAAATTCCTAATTGTTTACAGAGGAAATACCAATGTTATAAATATTTTATTTTACCTTATAACATTTTTGTTAAAATTTTCAATAAACTTGTTTCTTACCAATATTTTTAACACTGTCAAAATGCTTTTGATAGTTTTGAAATCCAAACAAAATTATTTAACAAATTATTTAAGCTTCAAAAGTTTCTAAAGCAATATTTTAAAACACTAGAGTGCCATTTTATTATAAGACAACTGTTGCACGGCCTGTGTACAATATAGAGCTGCACTAATCAATAACTAACTATGGACCTACAGACACACCTACTGCGCCGATTACATAACATGGAACAGCAAAGGAATATATTTTATTGGATGAAGCGTTGTTATACTACTACAATGCCGCTTTATCAAGAGCAAAACTACTTATACTTCCGATACAATCTGAACTGGCGTTTGTCGAATGAACTAAGTAAGATGATAACGATAAAAATACAATTGCTATCGAATTAACAGTATTGTATATTTACCACAAAATAAAACACATCCGTTCATTGTTGAGGAATATCAAAATCCCGGCAATACTTATTCAATCATCTTTTCTTTTGATTATTGACAAGCATGTCACCTCACCTGCTCGTAGCGTTATCGAGAAAAATGAAGACAACACTCTCGACACTATATATTTAAATTAAAAACAAGATAAATACAAACAACGACTATGTAAATTGTCAATTGACAAGCTTTATTAAAAGATTTTTTAGCTTCCACTAGACACTAGCCATGTTGATTTTCAAATGCTTAATGGATGCATTTGCATTTTGTTTTGGTGTTGAAAATGCGCGCAGGCGTTTACGGAGGTAGGTAAAAGTCAATAATTCCCGGGGAAGCTTTCGATAGTAATAGATTTTTCAGTAGTATTTAATTGAAATAATTTTATAAAATATTAAAATTATAAAAAAAATTGTTTTAATACATAGTTTATAGTTTTACAAATAATGTGATGGCAGATGATCCGATTCCCATAGACTCGGCAACCGAAACATTTACTTTCTAAGATTGAATGAATTCAAATTAATAATATGTATATAATTATATATATATAGATAGGGAGTCAGAACTTGATTAAATAATTATAACATGATATTTTTTTTAAATATTTATATAATTTTATATATATTTCTTTAGTCTTTAGTAACAAGATAATGTTTCACTTTACAAACCCGTCACCAGATGTCGCTACTTGTGTGTCATAATACATTTTAGACATTTAGAATATTATATTTTTGGTCCTAAATAAAAACCAACTGTGTTATAATATGTTTAACATATGTACATATTGTTAGTCTGGTTATTAATGCGGTTACAAAGAAAATAAACAGTGGAGGTAGTCATATGGACTGTCGACAGAAGTGAAAACTGAACAGTACATTTTTAAAATTTCAAACTAATTGTAACATTAAAAATTGAATATTAAATATTAAAATTCTATAATTTCTTAATTTAATCAAACTCATTATTAAGAATTTCACATCTATCATCTTTTTTATTAATTAAAACACATTATGGTTTCCTAAACAAACAATATGGTAGAAAATATAAATAAGTAAAAGTTCAACCTTAATAGTATTTATACATAGTAGTCGTATTTGTATAAATGCAAATAATGTAATAAACTATATGTATATATAGTTTTTAACATTATTTGCAGTGTTTGTTACAAAGATACAATAGCTTTATGGGACTGAAGTAAGAGACAAAAATGTTTTATTTAAATCTATATAATTGTTAGCAACGCCCGAGCCAGTTATTTCTTTATGTACATATATTTTTCATTTTTAATCAATATTCGTGATAATTCAGATTAACAAAAAAAATTAGTGATAATTCAAATGGAGATTATAGGAGGGTCTAATTTTATAAAATACATATCGAAAAAAGCCCTTTAGTAAATATACTTTCCAACTTAAAGAAAAATTGACGAGAAATTCGTACGCGCCGTGGTCTTGAACAAACACAACCAACTCAACTTGTATTTCTTTAAAGCGATCACTGTTTCACATCAGTTAATATTTAATAAGCAATTTTCGAACAACTACACTTTCGCAATTCACTGAGAGCATTTAATTTGTATTTCTATAATTTTCTAGAGAGTAGACTATTAGCTAGTTTCACTATTATAAAAATACGAACTGCCTCGCCTTTGGCTTTGCTTGTATTTACCGACTCATAAATTTACAATTACTAACTAATTGTATATGTCTAACTTTTAAACAAATTCCCATATTGTTCTATATATAAGCTATAATTTTATAGTCGCACGTCCAAATTCGTCAAGTTTAGAAAAAAAATTACAAATGTGTCTCTCAGTGATTTCAAAAGAAGTGTCACGCAACAACAGGAGTGTGTTTAAAGACTACCGCAAATGAATATGATGTTTACAAAACAAAATATTTTCTATTCTTCAAACCAGCATCAACATCTGCTTAGTTATTTTATAGAACAGATTTTAGATGTAAAATAAGGTTGTTCAAAGCGACAATTGTCCTTAAACATTTATAGTAATCGAATTATTCTTAATGTTAAACGTTTTTTCACATGCGATAATATATTTTTTTTTTAGCGAAATCTAATGTAATGACATGTTATACGTTAGCTATGATATTTTCTACAAATTTTTATATAGAATTATCAAAATCTACGCTAAGTGTAACACCACACTATGCTCATTACATGTTATGCCAATCATTGAAACCTACACGATGTTGCAGCAGTGTAGTTACAGGCACATTATTACAGGTCTTATATAATTTGTTTACTGTAAACCGAGCCGAAGCTACTGCGGCTCCGCCAAGACTGGAGGCACATTGTTCTGGAGTTCCATTAGACGTACTGATAGATTATTTATTCTACAGATTGTAGATTAGACAACTTCTGTGTCTAATCGCAATTCCAAAATACCATTTACGCTTCTTCCGTCTTTTCTTATGTTAATATAAAAGTATGCACGTGTTATGTATTTTTTTTTTTTAATTTTTAATGCTGCGGGTTTTTTTTTACAAAAAAAAACAAAACCACTTCACAACTGCATTCAAAAAATGCCTCAAACAAATATTAGATATTAATTAAAAATTTAGAATAATAGAACATAAATATAAAGATAAAGATAAAAGAAAAAAATACTCTTTCAAAACATACTACTATGAGATGTTTTTCAAACTGTTTTTTTAAAGTAATTTTTATTTAGTGCAATCTTATTAATGGGACTTTTATTTAGATAATAAATGTATTACGTTTGATTTATTATTGAGTTATTGTATATTATGAGTAAAATAGTTTTAATACATATTATGTAATTAAACAATTTATTAATATGCTATGTATGAACCAGAAAGTGAGGTTTCAGAACAAGGTATACTTACGATATCAAAGTTTTTAGGTTTGTTTGTTTGTTTCTATGCTTAATAATTGTTCACGAAATTCATAAAAAAATTATAATCCCTGTGTTAAATTACCGTATTTCTATTGTATTAACATATTTTATCCCTGATCTAATGTTGAGCGTCAAATAACGAGCGGCGCCTTTTGTTTACTAGAATGACATTAGAATATGCAACTTACGTTTTAAACATATACCTACTGCATGCATTTACAATACAACCAGCACAATACCTTTAGCTGGACTGTGTTCAGGTATCGCTGAATTATCAAAATACAAATTCTCGCTTGTAGCATACCTCTGTTACACACACACACATAACATTATTTAAAACATAAACATGCTATATTAAGTTTATTAATTTATTGGTAAGTTCAGAAGGAATCAATTTATAAGAGGTTTCGAACCACACACGAACCCACAACCTCTGGAAATCGTCGAAATGTTTATTTCTATAATTATTGCAAATCTTGTCTTATGTAACACTATTAAATGTCAACATTTTAAAGTATTATAGTAGCCAACTTATCAAAATGAGGTTATAATACATTAACATCCTGTCTTCTCTATTGACGTCAAACCGGGACAGACAGGGAGACGCCGGAGCATCGATTGGGCACCCACGGTCGTCTCCGGGCCAGGGTCGGCGCCGCGAATCACAAACATCATGGCCTTGAAGACGGAGGCTGCAGCTTGAGATAGTTACGTAATTACTATTTAAGATACTTTTATTTGATGACTTAGGAAAGGATATGAGATAAAGAATAAAACTGCATATATATATATATATATATATATATATATATATATATATATATATATAGTTAGTAAAGATACTGCCTTCTTTCTTAAAATATTTAAAATTTTAAACTATTTTAATATTAATAATATTTGCTTATTCTGCTTGGATTTCAATATTTTATTATGTCTCACTTGCTTTGCTAAAACTGGTTGGTATTGGGTATTTTCTGTTTGATATCGAAATTTAATTGTCAATAATTAGCTTTAAACGGTGTTGACAATTGTTACCTTAACATTTCTGATAACTTAGTATTTTAGTTCTACAACACTTGTCCACTCAACGTGACGTCGGCAATGAGATGCTACTTCACAATTATAACCAGATTCTATAACATGCAGAAATGTTGAGCGAACTTATAATGTTATTAACCGACTTCTAAAAAGGGGAGGTTCTCTGGGCAGATTCAATTGTATTTTTTTAAAGTTCGTTTCCTCAGAAATTTAGACTGGGCAAACCGATTTCGATGATTCTTTTTTTTATTATAAAGCTAGTCTCATTTTAATTTAGTCAAGATCAGATCATTATTAGTTTCGGAGACAGCCAACGGAACTCCTCTTGCTTGTGAATTTATATTTATACCATTTGATGATATTAATAGAGAGAAATAAAAAACTTTTAACAAAAAGTAAGACCGCTTTCTTAAACAATAAAAGTATTTACTATTTTGTTACCAGTTCTTTATATATTACAAGCAGCACAATGTTTGTCTTTCTGTTGCCCGGGAAACTGCAAGGGGCTTCACCCTTTGCGACGGAAAAAATTGAAGATTTCACTACCCTATATGAATATTAAAAGTGAAGCAAATACTTGTATGTGGATATTATTTACAAAGTATTTTAACTCTATTAGTGTGGAACTTTACACTGAGATCGACAATTAACTACAATAAGGCAGACTATTCTATTTCACTATAATTCTCTCTGTTGGCCTACTGCTCGTTCCCTGGAGCAGTAATCTTGTATATTACTTTAAATGGTCGACTCAATTATTCTTCAATGAGAACGAAGTCTCTTTTGAGTTTTTAATTATAATTGAGTGCGCTCGTCATCTGGTCCACCTTTATTATAAAGATTAGTTTTAAGATGAATAGGAATTACAACATATTTATTTTAGTCACACTGATAAGAGATGTAGACTCACAAAACTTATTAGCTGATAAAAATATAAGTCTTATGATCTGACTGATGCGTAATAGTGTGCGTCAGAATAGAGTGTGTAAAAACGGAAGAAGAATAGATATTTGTATCATTTGATAAGAATTTACACTAATTTAAGAAGTCAGTAAGTATTGTGCTTGAATCTCATTTAAATATAAATCATCTCTATTACTAGTGATATCTTAATGAGTATTTGTTAGAATTGTCTTATCCGTGATCCAACAAGAATTGAGGAATTTTATTAAGTTTTTCGGAGACTACATCTTCAGCTAATGAGTGAACTTGGGAGATTCTTATCACTTGCTTCAGGAAAAATAACTGAATGATCATGAGTCAGAGTTAAAACAAACAGAGACACGCCCACTTGAAAATGTAAAGCGAATTATCTACGAAAGTAATGACAGCGTTTTATACTTATCAGCCAAAGGATACTTACCTACTTACTCTGATAAAATTGTGATACGCAATACGATTAGGCTTTTTATGATTGTATTTCTTATTGTGATGGTATTAGGAGTCAGATTGGATAGTTGTGCCTTAGGCTTACCGAAGAGATGTGATGTCGACAGTGGTTGTAGTTTCTAATTTAAACATCTTAAGTTTGTGAAAGAATAACATGGTTTGCGTACTGTTAAGTATATCCAAATATTATTAAATGTTCTAATATTTTGACTAGCCTTAATAAATTGCAAATGTGTATTTTTTCAGAGTGTTTTAAATTGTTATATTTTTTCGGATTTAATTACGTTTAAATCTTAGCTAACGAACTAATGCATACATTCCATTTGATGGATAGTGGAAATGTTAGAAATGGAAATTGGTCGTACGGCATATTAACTTAATAGAACCCTATCCGAGCCTAGGATGAGGGAAATATCTCCAGTATTTCCTGCGCAAACTCAACAATACGTGTCCAATACAATACTGAGAGTCTGCCGATTCGACACCTTTGTTCGAGGCTATGCAGCTAGGCATCAACCAATTTTAGATTGCCAATAAGTCTCTTTGCCCACCCCTATACAGTCGAAAGCTGTAATATTTATTAACCGGTGCTGCAAAATATCATCCTGTACTCCACACTCCATCGGACATGTTCTTTGTATAATTTTATAAACTGCACCGGTGTAAAGTATTGTCGGATGTTTGCGAGAACGCAAAGCAGTTCTATCTCTGGACTCGATGCCAACTGACTGACCAAAGTTAAAATTTAGGAAAATGTATTTTTCTAAGACTTAAGAACAGTCACTGTATTACAAAAATAAATTTCAGAAAGTAGGAGCCAATGTAAACGAGATCTTTTTGGCAGTAAACATAGACAGTTGCGTGTTGTTGGCGTTGTATTTAACAAGACTTCCTGAATTTTCACGCAAACGCTGCACCATGGTTTCAATTCCTGACTGTACTTGGTCCCTAATGGCCTGAACACACGGCATATATCTTTCTACATCAGTGCTGTCGTCTGCATACCCATAAAAATCGGACTTAAGTAGATTATTCACATTTAGCGGAAAAAGAGATGCAGGAAGGTTCGTTTTTTTACGCCTCTTTGCCGTGAGGCCTAATATATGTGTAGCTTACACTAGTAAATCCCCATTTGATTTAGTTTGATAGAACCCGTAATGTCGATCACTGAAGAGATTGTTAGGTTGTAGGTGTGAAGGCGCGAGTTCACGACACTACGGAATATGGAGCTGTTTGAAAGCAGTCTGTAATTTGTTAGCACGACTGCTTTTTTTTGGCGCAGATTTTACGTTAGCAAGCTTCCAGGATTTCACATAAAATTGCTATATATCAAACTGCATCAGGACTACTGACCGTATTCACACATCCAGACGATAGGGGTTCACTCACATCATCCCGGCGCTTACCATAATAGCTTAGGGTTACTTAATTAAATTTCGATTACAATAAGTTATCTAAACTAAAATTACGGATAAAACGCCATGAATATTCTTTTTTCATCTGAACCAAGCAATAACCCACCCTGAATAAGTACCTCGAAGACGCTATATTCAGTCTAATTTCTCAGTGTAAGAAGCTTTTCTTTTGTACTAAACACCGTTTAATATTTATTTAAATTGATATTTCAAAACTTTTATCAGTGTGTCTAATTAATTATAAGCTAAATAAAGTTTGTAAAAAAATCAAAATTAATTATTATTAGTATGTGTTATATTATAAAGTTTGAATCTCGATAACTCACACTGAAAGATATTATAAAGTTAATATGTACAGAATAAATGGTAAAAGAAATATTTACAATAAAATTTATTTAAAAAAAAATAAAGATGTATTATTCGTACAGTTAATGTTTACGTTTATAGTTAAGTTAAGTCTCAAAGTTAAGTTCACAAAAATTAATGTTTTTGAGTTCGTCCAGGCGGCACTGGGTGTCCGTTATACGTCATCAGTAGTTGCATAGCGCTCCGCCCATCCTGCTCTCGGTATGTTTGAAAGAGGACTTAAACTATGAATTCCTTTGACGTTGAGTTTTAAATAAGTAAAATTCTTCTTGTAGAAATATGGTGTGACCTGTTTATCATTCATATATAGATTTATGTACCTATGTGGAAGTCTCGCTTAAAATTTAATTTAATATATATTCCTGGTCTATAATTATCAAAAATTATTAAAATAAATAAATAAAAACCATACATTTTCAGTGTTCCGAGTGCAGACCGGCAGACCTGCGGGGACGAGGACGAGAACAGCTAGTTCTGTATGTGTGAGACTGTCGTATTAGTATATAATACGAGTTGCTAAGTAACACGTACGAGTAACAAGAACAGTTCAAAGTTGTGATCACATCACAAGTCACCCGGCGACGACACGACAAAGCCACTTCTCGTAACAACAGTGATCGGTTTGTAACAAAGTGGCGTTAGTGAGATTTTTCTCGGAATTGCGACGTCCTTGACAGTTACGTCCTCGTGACATGTGGTCGGACGCACGGACAGTCGTGCGAGCGACTGAGGGATCTCTTCTCTACTGTATCGTCATCTATACTAATATATAAAGAGATAGAGATTGAATTTACTTGTTCGGAGTAATCATTGGTACCTATTTACCTCGTGCAACCTATGTACCTAATTCTTTCCTGTTTTCCTCTGACTCAAATACATATTTTTAATAATTCTATCTCTCTATGTTTAATACCCCAAAAACAGATTTAGAATTTCTTTACAAATTCTCATAAATTATTTCATCGAACAGAAAATAAATAACATCGAATCAGTTTTCTTTTTCCGTCTACATTGATATCGGTCAGAAGATAATGCAAAAACTACAATAAGCCGGTAAGAGTCGTCGCCGCCGCTGGTACTTCCTAGTCGCCAGGTGCGGAGGGGGAGGAGGCACAGACGAAGTCGCGGTATACAACTACTGTTTAATAAAACGACGAGCACTATACATTTTGCGTCGAAGTCCTGTTGTGCAATGCGCTAACACTAGGGATTGTTTTATATTTAGTGTTGTAAGATTTTTGGTAAATTTCTTCTGTGGCAGCAACCATCAAAAATAAAGGAGCTGATTCTCTGAAGAGTTGAAAATTAGCAATATCCACAATAACGACATGTCGGGGACTGGCCGTAGAAGATACCCGTTTACCTGCCGTTTATCTAATCACTTATTTAGGCCAGCTTACAAATTTAAGGCGATTAAAATTATAGTCACGTTAATTATTTTAACCTAACCTTAACGAAAATTGTAATCTAAACGACAAGATTTTCGCGTCTCGTCTTATTTTTTTATGTTAAAAAGTAAATTGGTAACATTACCGTCATTAGTTTGAAAATTTGTTGGATTTTTTAAAATATTAGTGACGCAGGCGTGCGATAGATGTAACTATTTTAATTCGCTCACAATGGTGATTAGCCTTCGGCCTCGTTCAGTTCTTGTTGCTCGAAACATACTTGAGATTCTAGGAGTACAGGCATGGGCCGAAATACATAAAGTTTTATTGTGATTTTATCTAGCGCCGGCCGACTGACACCCGCAGAGAATTTTAATTTCTATATATAACATATGGTAGGTATGTTTTAAATTATATCCAACCTGATATATTCCAATTTCAATGAGTGACTACGTGCAAAACATTAAATAAAATTATTTATTTATTTTGCCGATTTATTATTTCCTGTTTGCACAATGACCCAAAAATATAAACAAAAATATTAAAAAACAAAAAGTGTAGATATTGTTTTGATTTCATTTTGTCGCGTCGGTCATCTAATGGCGCGCAAGGCACATACGTACACATACGTACGGCACATTCAGCATCATTTTTTGCAAACAATTTAAAATAGGTTAATAATATAAGTTACTCAATAGCCACGTTTCTTGTTTAAAGTGTGTGTGTGTGTACTCACACACCCGTGTCGTGTTACATTATAATACTTTCCACCACGCAATCCTATCAATGTTACTTTAAATATTTTTACAAATAATAATTCCTTGTTTCAAAGTAAATTCGAAAAGAACGGATCTGATATAAGTTAGTAATGTGAAGTGCCAATACGCAGTCTCTGCTCGGTGTCGCAATACCTTTTGTAATTTCTACCTGTATATCTGTATTTCATCGAAATATGTTCATGTAATTATTTTTAGTTAACAAGCTAATACCGACGCATACAAGCACAACTTTACTTTTGAAGAGACTAATCTTTATCTAATAATGCAATAAGGGTTATTGTCCAGTATTTTATATTTTATATCTTCGGTAGATACGTTAAGGCTGTGTGAGTATTTTTTCTTAGTAAATCTTAAAAGAGTATTGTTCTTTGTGTGCATTGATCCTAAATCTTTGTTAAGAAGCCAAGGACATTTGTATGAGGATTTTATGGCGGTACCGCTATCCTTCGACAGCAGTCAGGTAGAAGCGTTTCATTGAGGGGAGCGATGCCTTTCACAAAAAGACGCAGGTTGTCTTAAAAATACTTACACCCTTGTAATATTTTTATAGAAAATAATTACATTATTGAGGTAAATTAAATGGCTCATTCATGATTGTAGAGCAGTCACGAGTCATGTCAGTACAACGTAGAGTCATACAATGTAGAGACGTTTAGATTAGTTATCTGAGCATGGAGTGTGACTTATAAGCATTTTATGATAGAAAAGAATGTCTGAAAGTTTCAGGAAATAATATTCAACAATCGTGGTCGCGTTTAATTCCCTGAGCCATAGATGGTATGCCGGTGTTGGTGGTTTAAGAGAGCGTCTCCTCGTTCCGCTCTCCTCGGGGCTCCTCCTGCCCGCAGGAGACTCCTCGGCTATTGTGAGGAAGAATACAATTCAGTAATTCGAGTACGTAACTCAGAATGTCGAAGCGCCCGCGAGCGCCCCGCCCGCCGGCGAGCGCGCCGCGCTGCGCTCATTGCCGATCCGTCCGCTCCGGTGGTAACACGTCTCTCCCGACGCGTATGGTTCTATTTTTTCTTCGCCGTACACGAGTTCTCACCGAGCGGTCGCACAAAATTTTAGAAATTTTTTAAAGACTTTCGTAAATATATTTCTCTTTTCGAATATACAGTCGCGTCGATCTATGAGTATCGTATCGAGCGAGTTGCCTTCGCCGTGCGACTTGTGAATTTCTCGACTACATTCAAATACATAGAGTAGTTTTTTTTTTTTTGGTGCTGATTACAAATATCTTTAGACCGGAGTCGGGAAGGAAACAAAAATGTCGAAAAAACATCTTCACAACCAAGCCGCTATACCGCTGGCGCCCGCCGTCTTTAAGGTGAGTTTCTCTTTTATTTACTTACTAAACTCGCGAATTAATTTCTGTAAACTATTGCCTTGCGATATTTATTTATTATTGTTGTTCAGTACATACATAAATAAAATAAAAATAAATTAATTAAGAAACTAAAGATATATTGTCGTAATTAAATGTGTTTGAACCGCGCTGTGCGACTTATTTTCGAAGCAAACATAAATTGTCAAGGCTCTGTGCCCGCCGTTCAGTTTCGTGGTTCAATGATGTCACGCGCGGAGGTTTAAATGCGCTCACCGTTATACGATTTATCTACAGATAGACGAGTCTGTTATTCGACGACCAATAAGTTTTACTTGACTCGATATTAATTCATATTAACTTTTTATTCCCATTTCTTTTCTTTGGAATAGGTTTTTTGTCTTATTTAAATTAGTAAATTTAGAATTGTTTTTTCTACGTTTAAATATATATATATATATTTGATATAGCGCGTTCATCGTTATAACTTTACAAAAAGCAAAGCGTGGTGTGTAGAGCTCGTAAGCGCTCATTAAACACGCAGAGAGGTTTTTTTGTGCTCCATCATTCCGGAGCTCGTCCTCAGCGCCGACACCTCCGCTGTACGTCTACTCCTGCAAGAACTTTTCGATCTACTTTTGTTCAAAGTCTTTTCATCGCTTCATTAAAAACATTCAATTAAATGATTCCGCGCTCGTTTAATTCCTTCTTTATTTCAAGACAGGTCGTATTTGCAAGCGGCTGCTATTTCAATAACTATTTTCGGGAGAAGGAGTTCGATGAATTAGATAAAACCACATTTACAAATAAAATCCTTTCTCTAATCTATATTTCAATGCAGGAACATCGCCGATCTCGCAGCGGTCGGGCGATGACGTCATGTTTTAAAACAACTAAAGTCCAAAACCTCAGAGACTACCTCTAGCAATATATTAAACATTCACAGCTATTCCTTCTTGAAGTACGTGTTGGATGGAAATGAAAGACAAAACTTTAAATATAAAAAGCTTAAAATGTATGAAATTCAGTAAATAAAAGTTGTTTTGTTTGTTTGTTCTTTTGGTTAATACTTATATATTTATATTTTATAAATATACCTCAATCTGAGTCTACTCAGATCGTTCACTGTAGTGAAAAACTTATTAGATGAGATGATGAACTCCAATGAGAGCTGCCTACGAATACTTAAAAACAGAGTTCGTTTAGTAGTTTTTGTTTTTTAAAATTAGTACGGGCTCTATGATCATCCCCTTCAGGTAGCCACGTCGCCTCCTCGAGCCTGTACGTTTTAGGTAATGTAATATCTCAGATGCAAGTTGCTCCGCTAGTGATAAGCTCAAATGTCTATTAATACAGCAGGCACGTATTTATTAGTAATGTACAATTATCGTAAGTTAAGTCACGACTCGGCCGCCGGGATCTAGTTAGGTTTTGATGTTTTATTTGAAGATGTATTACAATGTCTTAGTTTATATAATAATTAGCGATGCAGGGTGTGAGTGCAATGATCAAAAACCTTTCAGCTCAGTTATATAGCTATAACACAGAGCTCAGTCCGGCCCAGCTAAAGCCTATAAAAACAAATACACTTAAGACACTATAACTGCTCGCAGTTGTTGCTCCAGCGGATACACATCCGACTTTTCATTGAAAAGAAGCCGACCGCGACGCCGCTAACTATTCAAATCAGTCGTGAGATAGTCTTCTGGATATAGTTCTTGTTTTCCTCTAACTTCTATTAATTCATTGTTAAATCTACGACTTAGGTAGAATGGTGCCGTCGATTATTTGGAATATAATTCAATTTAAGTATGAAACATCATCTATCTCAACGTGTCTCGCTCTGTCAGTAGCTGTAGAGAGTGCTCCAGTTATATCATCGGATCAATCTTAGGCGTGTCTACAAAAGACTCAAACGCGTTCCTGGCAAAGGTTCCTCGAGAACATCTTAAACTTTACATTGGTTACGAATTTATTATTTAATATACTTAATATGTTATTAACTGTTTCATTATAAATTATAAACATTTAGTAACTTCGACTCCATTGAACTTGACTCCAATGATGTGATTTAAATATGTTGAGAACAAGTTATATGAGATTAATAGCATAATTATTATACATTCGTTCATTACCTTCAGAATGAGGTTTAACCTTCAAAGATTATTTATTTTATAAACTGATAATAATCATAATGAAGTCACAAATAAATACTTCCAACTAGTCTACATTATTCTACATTACGTATATAATGTAAATGAAATATTTCCAAACCACTTAGAGAATTCTATGAAATATAAAGAGCTGATTCAAAGTTTCATCATTTTCCTTGTTTCATAATGAATTGTGAATAAAATCTAACAAATCAAACTCATAACTACATTCAATCGTTGCAAAATGAGCGTCAAGTTTAAGTCCACGGCTCAACACGTTAGCCTAAAGTGAAGTAGAGGCATGCCCGAGGCGGCGGTCGGCGGTCGGCGGCGGCTCGCACGCGGCGCGCTCGGCCGAATTACCAGTCGTGGAAATTTCCACTGGCGCCCCCTCGCCCCCCGGGCCAACCGCACCCCGCCCGCATGGCGCTCCCCACCACTGCACGTCGCACCCCCCCGCCCCGTCATGGCGCTCCCATCGGATTACATACTACAGGATTCAACAGAGTCCGCGCTCGCGCTTGCCTTACGAAGAAATTTGAATGTCATTTTATGATGTTGAAATTCAAATGGTTTTCATTATCATTTTAAAGCTTAGGTAAATAAGGTTCTCGAATAAACACACGAACGTACGCATGTGCTATATAAGCAATCGACATTCCAGATATGGTTTTGATGGCACTTCATTGTTACTATCTGTGGAAAATCTAAACGATTGACGGAAATGGAAAAGTCTAGAATGATTAGAAATGTATAGAAACTGTTCTAAAATAAATTTTAATTAGTCTCCCTGACAAAATAGTTCACCCTGTGACCCGTGCTAGGCGCGCTCGTGCGTCGTCCAGTACAGATCGCGGCGGGCGCGCGCAGTGCGCCGCGCTGTGGCATTCCTTACTATAGGAAATTTATTTTTAGATTTTTTTTTTAACTAAAACCGGATTGCGGTGGGAACATTTGGTCTCTTTTGGCGGTCATCACGGCAACGTGACTAATGGTTTCTATAATTATGTATACTATGGTACCGATATGGGGTCTAATGTTAAACATTAATTGCAAAAAACTTCAAGATTAGTTATCACTTATATAAATGTTACCACTTGTATTAATCTCTGCAGATTATTATTATCAATAATAATAGACTTTAAAAAAAAAAGTTGCATTGATTTAAAAAAAAATAATTAAAAAAATGCGGTAACATGATTCGCAATATTGTGATCTGAGTATTTCTATCAATTTACATTTACACTGATCAGATAATTAGATAATTTAAAAAAAGTTGCATAATATTGATATGTTTTATGTTAGATGTTTCGTAAGTAACAGTAACAATGTAATTATCAATATAAAAGTCATGTTTCTATAATGTTGTAAGACGCTGTGTTCGGTGGCCGCACGGCCGCACGGCTGCACGGCCGCACGGCTGCACGGCTGCACGGCCGCACGGCTGCACGGCCGAGGTGACCGCGGGCGGCAGATTACCGTTTGCCGAGCGCTAAGCGCTTTCACGTCCATTGTCTTATCTCACTTGAAACACTCGACCAATGAGCTCGTATAAAACAAAACAACAAACGTTTGTAAGAAGAGAACCTATTTTAATGGAATGCATTTACCTACTGTAATAAAATGTTATATATATGAATATGAATATACGTCTTACATTCTTATTTATTGTTAAGTGCGAAAGTTCTTAGTTATGCATTTTACACCATTGTGTGTAACTCTACGACTTTTGCACAATTAGTGTTCGAATGAATTGCTGATTGAATCATTTTGCAGCAAATCACGACATCTGGCGGGGTTTTACTAAACATCGCATCTTTCAAATAATAGAATACAGAATACAGAGAAATAGTAATCTCTGTAGTCTGTATTGCAGTCTTTGAGGAAAACTAAATGTAGTCGTTTGAGGGACGCAAATAGCTCAAACCGTTAAATGGTTTATGCTTTATTGTTTCCTTCTCAATACTGTTAAATTGTTAATGTCAATTATCCCTCAGTAATTAAAGCTGTCACCGTATTGCATAATGTATCTCACTGAGCGCGGCGCTGCTCGATGCACGGCACTTTGTTATTTTGAACCGTACACTCTCAAAGAAAGAATTTAATTAAATATATATCCTTAGTAAGACGAGTGCGTCATTGATATTCGTATTAATATTCGTTCTTCCTGAAACTTCAACGGTCATGAGTTCGTTGCATCGATTAGCTCGCGGCGAGCCCGCACGCTGATAAGATAACGCGTCCTTGGCGAGGTTTACTAATAAGTAATAACTAAACTTTACTAGCCGCTTACTAGCGCGGCTCAACTTTTAATGGATATGGAAACAATACTTCAGAAACACTTCCTTTTGACCCGCATTATATGAGTTTGTAGACTTCTGCAACCAAAATATTAATAGAGGCTCCTAAATTACAAAGAGTATCAACTATTATTGAAAGTGTGGCCACAACGTCGACTGAGGCGCCAAACTTTGTTTAGAGTTCTAAGTCGGTTCTTATCTACGATCGTTAAAACCGTTCAGCGCTAACCATTACATAAGATGTAAAATAGCATACGAGGAAATAAAACGTATATACATACAAGTATGTTATCAGCAAATTGTAATGACAATGACAATACACCATTAGGGGCCCGCTCGTGCGTAGAGAATGCCTTCAGCCGCTCCCGTAGAGACATCGGAATACGCCATTCTAACTCTGCTAGCTGTTTAGACTGCACTTATCCTATTTTGTACTTGTGTATTGATGATACGTAGTTATGCTTGTTGTTATAACATTCTTTTAATAAAGATTTCAAAATCTGTTTATTAAACGGCGCGAACGACCAATTATAAATAGGAAAAATTTTGATCGTCACTTAATTATCTCCAGTTACAAGATATTATAACCGTATTATTTGTTTTTATTTGTTTTATAAATCTAAATATAGAATCAAACAATAAGTGTATCCACGTGTTTCTTTAACAAGTCAGGATCTAGTAGTTTTGTGATGAGAGCAAACGCGGAATGTTAAAGACGTCACGAGTAACGGCAGTCAAAACCATAGCGGTCGTTGATCTCGTGATGAACACCACACCAATCAAATACTTGATGCTTTAAGATAAATCCACTCTAAGTAGAATTAGGAATCGTAAATACAGTCAGTGTATGAAACACATTTTCTTGATTTTGTAATTCGTTGATTTTGGTAATTCGTATAATATTAACTCGAAAAACAACTAAATTATTACCGGAACCTGAAGAGACCATGGCACGGAGCGGACGGTATCTTTCCAATCCACTCAACACCCCACTTTACACATTTACAACCTTATAAAACGATAAGGACGTACTAGATACACGTTCAATTCAAACATAAAGCCCGTTTGTCCGTCTGTCTGACTTGTATCAATAATAAATATTACTTACGTTTTTATCTTCTCAAGTTATACTTACACGTACCTATATAATTGTGAAACAAAAAAAATTTTTTTTTAACGTCTATGAATGTCAGCACGGAGACTAACATTCCACACGTAATATAGTAAGAAGTTATTTTAGACTCTAAAGTAATCCTATATTTATTATGCAAACTCAAAACTTTTGATAACACCGACAACACACACACCCACACAGTTTTCAGTTGAAAAATTACATTCCTGAAAAATTAAAAATTATATTTGAAGGAGTTTTCAGTTTTTACTTAAAACTGGCTGATACAGGTTTAGAACGAGCTTATCAATATACACTTTTATTTTTTATTCAAGGAAAAAAATGACTATTACTAGATATTCAGTTTCAATGAGGTTAATATCCGTCGCATAACCATTATATTTATAATAATGTACATTTTTTTAATTTGTACCCATACAAGGCACTAGAAAGCTGAAGTGTCCCCTATATTTTATTCGGTTTATTCCGTCTCCGAGCCTGAGCGAGACAGCAATAGAGATGTGTGCTGTATTTACGAGTCCATGTGCTTAGCTTCCTCTCGTAACCGGTTCGAACCAGTTCGCGAGTCTGATTTTCGCTAACCGGCGGTATCGGCATATTAAAGACGCATTGTGTGACCACAGCCGATGATTCCCTGTTGAAATATGACAAGGTGCAATTTAACACCGCCATTGTTTCAGGAGTGTGAGCTTTTTAAAACGTTCATATTACTTCCGTCATGTTTGCATTTCGTCCATCGCTCCATGCCTTGTAATATTTAATAGATGTCCAATAGATATTATGAGATAAACAATGACATTATCTAGGGACACTCATCAATCAAAACAGTCCTCCTCGAGGGACGCCATGCTAGAGTAAAACCGAGGTGTGTCACGTTATGCTCCGTTTTGAAAGTGTTTAATGTTTCTTATCAATTATGGGTGCGGAGTGCGGCCACGGCGACTCGCGACTCGGCTACGAACACTACAAAACCGTCATAACCTACCTACAGTATCACCACAAATGATACACTTACGTGTTCTAGCTCCAATGCGTTTGGTAAATAAAAATACAATTACATTATATTGCGTTCAGGTATTAACAATAGACAGTAATGTATTTATTTAATACTTCCTACATGTGTTCAAGACTGATCGTGTAATGTTTATCAAACACGTAGGGCAGCCATTGTATTCAGTTTCAGTTGTTCATTATTCTAACGTTTTGTTCACCTACCAATGAATATTATATTTATTCATTACGTATACTCATTACTGTCTTTATTTTTTCAAACTACGAAAAATATATATTTTAATTTGAAATTGGTAATATTTACTTAACAGCACCATCTAGCTGATTGAAAGTAAAATCTAAAGTTTTCTTCCTGAATCGTTACAATAATATTAAAATATATATTTTATTACAAAACAATATTCTTAAAGCAATGAAGTACATTTCATCGACTTAACATATTTTATTAGGAATTAACTCGTGATTAATGTTTATTGTATATTGCATCATAAATACATTGAAGGATGGAGCTGACGTCATGGCAATTGTTAGTTTCAATATTAGAAATGTATATCAAAGACTTTCCAGATCAAAATAATAAAATTCAAATCCAATGTGCTTATACTTACTTACTATTTTTTATAAAATGTGGAAAGCAAGTGATGATAGAACCCGAGCACAAGCGGCCATCACGTGCTTTGCGTACGCCTAACTGTCGTACGGACGATTTGTCTAAAGACTGTCGCTAGTTAAAAAGGTTTGAATATTTTTTTACTTATCATATACGAATATATTATAGTAAACCTTAAAAAAGTTATACCTAATAATAATATAAAATCTTATACAACGATACAGAATTTTATTGTTCTTTGAACATTAATCTTTGTATAGCTTCATTTAAGGTATATTATATTAAAAACCGCAGTTCACAGTTACGCGACACGAGTAGTCAGTTGGATACACTCACACATACGCGGAACGTATGTTTACATACAGTTTCTTAAGTGTGTCGTGTACACAATCGCAGTATCGCCAAGATTTTTCTTTACTTTCTTTAATACTCAGGCTCACAAAAGTGAATAAAAATTCGCGAATGGTTTTTATTGTCAAGCAACTGTAATCAGCCCTCATTTAATCTAATTATTTAACTAAGCACTTAGTCGTCCTTATATAATATAAAAATGTACTTAATTGTAGTGACTTTTAAACATTACAAACGTACATTTTGATAGTATTGCTAATGTTGTTAATTACACTCAGCTCTACGTATTACAACGTACGTAAACCCTTGGCCCTGTGACGCTGCTTCGACTTCCTCGTCGTTACTAACTGCTCATGTTTATGTTAATAATATACAAATATAATTCCCCTTGTTTTCTTTTATTTGTAGAAGTATTGACATGTTATACTGATATTGAGGGGCTTATGTTATACAGTAGATTCCTTTATTTGTGTGTGTGTGTGTGTGTGTGTGTAAGAGTATATATTTAAAAATAAAATGATAGATGAATAACCGTTATCACGTGTTTTAAAATTGTTTAGTATAATTAATAAATTCAAGTCCTTCAAAACATCGGAAGAGGAATACGTGTAAATCAATTATTTTATTAGTATATTTTAGTATATATCGCTTCTATTACATTGATTTATATTCTTGTATTTAGCCAATATTAGTATAAAACTAAGAGGTAGTAGTTAGGTCTTGTTAAGACATCTGTACTTCCGCCACGACAAGGCCGTCTTGTAATCTCTATATGGGTCGAGTGTAGAGTTGCGCCGGGCCCTTATATCATTTACCGTTTCCTTCGTATGGTTTAGTCTATATGTAGGTGCTCGGCGGACTCATCATACTCGTCACTGCTCTAGTCATGAGATTTCAGCTCGTATTCAAACAGCCGGATGTGCTCTCTTCCCACTTTAATATACCCTTTCTTAAAAGAGCACATTTTTGCTCAGTTAAATCTTTTGCTCATTTACCACAATATGAGTAATACAGATGACATCTCAGGAGTAACTTCAGATCGCAAGTCGTTCAGTAGTTCCAACATCACTAACAAACGCACCAACGATTAAATTACATATAAAATGTATCTTAAACAAAATGGATGAGTAAAATAATAAATGAAGAATGAGAAACATGCACACGGGTGGGACTTAGGCCTGCGTCTTCTTGGACATCGTCCCCGCAGCGCTGACATTGCATATCTCGTCATATCTCTTCAGTTTTAGGAGATAGCTTTTGCGTTACGACAGCTCCAGTGCCCCCTCATTAATCTAATTACTGCAGTGCATTGTCCTTAATCACCCTGCTCTTCGATGTGGAGCTCGCGATTTCTATTGTTCTGAATTGGGGTCTTGGGTTCGAGCTGCGTAGCTCATTAACAACACCTTGTTTGCTACTTTATCCATTCTTTATTCAAAATAACTCTTAAACATATCGTACAGCAATACATCGTTCAAAACGGTTCCGTTTGCGTCGAACAAGTGTGTGAAATCCCACATACTTTTTCCCATAAACTTGTAGTACAAATACAACGAGCAATACTCTCCACACACAGAGGTCCAATCGTTTTGTATTCTTTTGCTATTAAAATCCCATACTCTACAATTCCTGTCTAAGAAGGTTTTGTGAAACCCCGTTGGTGGTCGACCGAACGAGTCAAAGTACTGGAGCTGTCGTAACGCAAAAGCTATCTCCTATACCTGAAGAGATAGAGCAAAAAGGATCGCGGCAATCTATTCAGCGCACCCCAAAACCTTTTTTTTTTTTAGTTTGGGAAGTTCGGGTGGCACGATTTTGAGGGTGAGCCAGAACTCTCGAATCCCTACTACTGTTATGTACTACTCCACTCGACTAAAATCCAACGGTTTCTGTTGATATTCGATGGGGACGGACCAGAAGTCGTACCCCCTCTTTTCTTGTTCTCTCCAGATAGGGTCGGGTCTTCTCGGAATTTTAGCTAAGAGTGTTCAACTTCTGCGCCTTGATGTTATATTTATGAGAAAAGAAACACAACATATACCTATTTGTACATGTCTATAGAAAGTTTTAAATAATAAACATGATACAATTTCAATAGAAATGTACCGACTTATCGAGTCACAGCGATAAAAATAAAATTGTAATTAAAATATACGTTTAAAAATATACATAATAAAAATAGAATATATGAAACAAACTCTAATATGGTAATTTAAACTACAGTTACCGATATAAATATTTCATTTCACCTCACAAGTCATTTCATTACGACATATAGATATGATACTATGCAACAAAGTTCTTAGATATCATAATTAATACCAATGTGTTTATACGTTTGTAACAATGGTAACTGTTAGCAATATAACATGTCTTATTTAACAGTTTTTTAAACAATCAAGTTTACAATTTATTTGAAACAAACGTCTACTCGTACCTTTCACCTTTATTAGGTAGAATTGTAATTTCCATGGATTTATTAGTTATATAATATAATTTATATTTTTAATTCAACTCTATCGTAGTTAGAAGATAAACATAAAATTGTTTTTATTGTAATAAATTCGATATACGAATTAGTATAGTTAAATAAAGGAAAACGAAAGGCGTTACTAGTTCGCTCTGTCCCCTGAGTCTGTCAGTGCTACTGAGTGGGTGTCGTGGGTGTCGTGGGTGTGTTGGTTGCGTGACCCTGTTTCGGCTGGCAGGCGCCGTCGCGGGGAGGCATCCAGACTGTGCAGTCATTAAGCTCTTTCAATTCATGTTCGTATTTGTGAATGACACGACTTTTTTGCATAGATCAGTCGAAGATAGTTACGACGAATATCTACTTCATTCCAAAGTAGCGTCTGTAAAGTTTAATTCTTGGAATAATAATAAATTGTAAAAGCTCCGAGACTTCTGTAATGAAACTCTAAAAGCACGTACACTTCGTGACGTATTGTAGCTTCAATGAAGACCATCGTGAGATATTTTCAGTACATAACCCATATACCCATACAGTGAAGTTTATTATTAGTACAAAATTCGCAGCGCGTCGTACGTTACAACTCAATTTGTAAAGGTTAAATGATAAGCCTCGGAATTCATTAGAATAAAAGAAACTATGATGATGGCGTATGACGCTGAAATAGATAATATACTCGTATTTTAGGAATTAAAAATACAATATTATATAGCTACAATTGTGTAAATTAATTGTGTAAATATTGTTTTTTATATTATTTCCAACTGTTTAGTATAATAAGTAGTTGTGAATATAAATAAAAATAAGACTTCTAGTAGACTAATAACCTTGAATAATAAATTAGTTAACAACAATTTGCTACTCTTCGTTAAACGCTTACCGAAGTGTTAAGTAACAGTTAACTAGAACCCATGTAACAATTTTTCCCTAATGTTTACTCCTCAGTCTCACTGCTGGCGCGTCCTTAGTAAAGCCAACCTGTCATAGAAGAAAACCTGAAGGTCCAACCACCAACGGCTTTTCTCCTTTATCTTTTTTTATGGGTGATCACGCATTTATATTTAATTTTTAAAAAGTCCATAGTCGATGGAACCTCTTTGACCTTGGTGGTGTCTTCTCGATTGCCACAATGTAAAAAAAAACTAAAAACTAAAACCTAAAATAAAAAGAAAAAAAAAATGTCGATACCGGACGGAGCTTGTTAATTCTCGTCCGCGAATCAATTCACTTTTTAGTGGTCTGCGAGTGACGCGGTGGCGATGGTCAAATGGTTTTAAATTAAGCGATGTCATGGAAACAGTACACTGATTGTATCGGCCTTGAAGTCACTAGGAAGTCTAACGCGTCGACTTGAGACTTAGCATCCGGTGTTCTCAGCCAAGACCTTAGATAATGTTTTATCAAAATCTTATAGGTTACATATATACGACCTTATGAGACTCAATTAATCAATTACACTGTTTACATTAAGATACCCTGATATGTACTCGTTCTAATGTTTGGTAGTGTAGTGATATTAGAACGAGACGAATCCATGGTCACAATCCCAGCACACTGTAACCGGGCGACTATTGATACTTTATTTAAAAAACAAACCACTGGCAGCTTAAGTAACTCTTCCGTCGTATGAAGGTCGGTATCAAAGTAGCGAGGGCGCTGTGGTTCAGTCGTGTCAATCTCAACTACACAATCCCTATCTCACGCAAAGCATATCCGCCATTTTTAAAGATTCCCATTTTACTTCAGTCAATACACTTGATTGTTAGTAAACATTCATACTAACAATTGAACTCAGAAGTGGTATTTCTTGAGAATAACGTATAACTACATTGGCATTGTTATTTCTTTTATCTTTAGGATTCTTTCACCTCTATTAATATGAAAACCAGCAAACGGATATTAGTAGTTAGGACTAAACCGAAAATAAATGTATTTTTATATATTTCTATATTGCGTCCGTCAATGGAAAAGTCTTTAAGTTGACCTTTGAAAGCGTCACGTGAAGAGACCTTTCTAATGGACTCAGCTAACAAATTCCAAAGTAGATCTGCAGTTAAAGCATATGTTGGACGTTGATCAGAAACCAGAACGACGGAGAGAAGAATGGAGAATTAGATTAATAGAAGAAGGAGGATATAAGATACAAACGAGAATTTACATTTAAGATATGCAGGAGTAGATGGTTTGAATAAGAGAGAATATAGAAGGCACAAAAATTAAAATTTCTGTATTCAATTATGAAAAGCCATTTTATGGGGTCTGACTACGAAAATGTGATCCAATTTACGTAAACCAGACTCATTGAATTAAACCTAAAAGTAATAAACAAGGTACGTACTTACGTTTAATTTAGTTACGTAACACCAGGCTATAAATGAATGTATTAAAAGTTCTACGCGGCGATGATGAGAGTCCACCGTCACGTGCGTCTTTATATTTTTAGCTCAAAAGTCAACACGCCGGCCGCTCAAAATATGCCTAATCGTGTGTACAAACAATATTGATAAATATAGACTAAAGAATGTTGAATGTCTAATAAATCTACATTTAATATTTTTGAATATTTTAAGATATGTGACTTTTAACAACTTATCATTAACTTTAACATACACCTTACATTTTATTATTTATTACACAAAATAGTAACACGCAATGCGATATTGAGGAGAAGGTTTCGTTTACTTGCCGTGTTACTCAACTATAAGAATTTGGAGATTTTGTACATTCATCAAAAATAAGATATTATAAATGTAACATTTTCGATCGCGAAAACATATTATGCCTCACGGCAGTCAAATGGTTTTGGAAGCGCTTCACATATTGGAGACACTCCAAGTCACTCCAAGTTCGAACGTATGAAAATAAGTTTTCAACAACGGAGTGACATTGTTTATGATTTATTAACAATATTGAAAATAGATAATCAGTATTTAGTGACTTGACTCGTTTGATGTTCGATGATTCCGTTCAAGAAACAAAGATTAATTTAAAGAGTGACATGAATGTATACTTCATAAGTTTTAGTCGCTCGGGCAAGTATTGAACACCTTAGGATCAAAGATCCCTGAGCCCCGACCGTCCGGGCCTCCCTCGCGGCCCACAACTGCTAAATGAATATGATCCGGTTCTCAGACACTTAGTAGAAGCTATTCGCAACAGGGTACTCCGAATTCTCACACTTATCAATAAACTGAAGGATGTCTGGGAAATCAATTAGTTTAAACTCTAGAACAACGGACAACAACAACAACAACAACTCGAATAAGGACGTTCAATGTTTCTAAATCTAAAGAATATTCTTACAGCTGTAATAAACGTCTCCTCTTAGATCCGACGTAATGAATGTCCTTCGTTTAGTCGAAGGTCAATACAATCTATAGTGAAAAGTATTCCATCAATGGCAACGAACCACGGCTCACACTAGTGCAACTACGAATAATAGACTTTCAGTAGGAATACATAGTATAGCTTGCGTTCGGTTCTTTAGAAAAAGATATAATATACAGGCGGATTCGCAACTCTTGAACCATATCGATATTATAAGTGAACAAAATCAGTTCCAACCTCCTAATTGCCTGAGCACACAGCGATGACGCTGAGTCCGATGTCAGCCAATTATACACGCACGGTTAATGAAGTAAGTCAATATGCAATTTTTGTTATTAAACTTTGTAAATGTATACAATCGACAAAAGAATTATGCGAGGAAACGATAATTTCATAGAGATTTGATAACAATAGACGAACGTTTTTTTGCAAAAAATTATAGACTTTTGAGTTATTTAAAACAAAATACTTTCACTAGAAATATTTTTATCTGTTTGCAAACATGTAGAAACAATTTGAATTTCCTGAAAATTATCTATATTGATGCGAACAAGGGCTCAAACAGAAAACAATAACAACAATAATGATGACAAGTAGACTTGAAAAGACAATTCTGTAAATTTTATTCAAAAATACACATAAATTTTGGTGTCGAGCCAAAACTTAGTTTTTCTGTTACATAAATAATTTTGCGGAGGAGGCACAGCTAAGGGTACGACCTTTAGGAGATTGACTGCTGCAAATTGTTAAAGTATGAAAAGAATTAACTCTTATTAATTAACGACTCCGGGAAACATATTACTCATATTTATATTACTGTTTATTTGTAAAACAAATTATAATGCCTACTCACACGTCAAACATTCTGATAAGAATAATAATAAAAACAAATACTGGGGCAAGACAAACAAGACTTACAAAATATGCATGCAAAAGACAGATGTCGACAATATTTTAAAATACAACTCTTACCTTTCAGTTTAAGCTAGTCTAATGACGACGAAATCTTGTAAACTGAACAACACACACTGCTTATAACTTCACACGTATTTATAAATATTGAAATTAAAAAGCAATCAAGTTGAAGGAGTTCAGAACCATACATCAGTTCATTGAGGGAGCAGTAAACGAATTCCCGCGAAAACTAGACCTAGATGAGCACTTTTTTCATTTATCGGTCCCTGGTAGCTGAGAACTAGAAACAGTTCAATACTTAGGTTCTGGATGGTGTTTAGCTCAAAGCGCATGTGTAGTTTCCTGCGCATTAGGTCTTACAACCTCCTACGTGCTTCATCGAGCCTGGTACCTAGCGCGGGATAGGGCTCGTTGCAGGCCCGGGCACCACGCATGCCCAGATGCACTACTTGCATGTACGTGCATACTGTGCTTTTTATATTTTATAACCATGAAGTCAGTAATTAGGATTTAACAAATAACAAGAGATACATTTTATAATTATAATTCTATAAATTTTTACTAACTAAGGCGGCAGTTATTATACTATACTTTGCCATTTTTTTTTTCTGTTCTCACTATTTAAGTTAATAATTGCAAATAAATAAAATGTGGTGTGATGTTAAAAAAACTATTTTTTTTGTATTATATACTTTTTTTAATATACTTTTTATATATTTTTTTAATATGCTTTTTTAAGAAATAAATTACGCTGTTGTATGGGTAAACGGGCTGTCTCACGACTTGTATTCCATACATGTATTAAAAATTTATTGTATATTTTAAAGTCCCAATAAATGTTTAATAATATTGCTATATATATAATTTTTAGAAACCCCTATTGCTCCTTTTTGCATTCCTGGTGACATCACCGCACCAACTCAATAGACCAACTCTTTCTTTTTTTCAAAAATTTAAGTAAATTTTTCGAAACTTTCCATACAGTTGTAGATTTTTGCAAAAACAGCATTCAAGTTACTAGGATAACATTAGTCTCGAAGAGAGTGAACTGCATGGCTAGAATGCAGTATCAATAGAATGAGGTTTCTCTTTTCAGCATTAACATTCACATACGTAATGAAAGAGGATGAAACCTCTTTTTAAAAGTGAGGGTTGCATTGCGCATGTTACTTTTAATTTCATTTATAACGCATTAAGTCCATGCACATTAATGTATAATATATATGCATTAGATCTTTGGAGCTTCGAACATCGCCTAACGGTTATCGCGCCCTAGTACTACATTCTATTATAAACTATTATTTATAAATAAATAATTGTTCTTATTCTTCAGGTATATATATAAAGCCGGAAAATTGCAATAATGTTTCAATTTGATTTAAATGTTTTGTTTTGGACACGTAAACATCTGAAGGCGTGCCTCAGGAGTTAGTTGACTCAATATTAGTCGCAAGTGACCTTGTGAAGCAATTCAAGTAAAATGCGCATCGTTAAACCAAACAATAGTTTCTTGTGTCGTCATAGATCCTAAGCAATATAACCTATTAGCGCCTCGTGACGAGCAGGACAATACAGAATTACCATTTATCTCAGTCGTGCAATTGATTGTAGACTTTATTTATAAATATAGAACAAATATTTGACAATCACAATTATCGTCTGACACTCGTCGGTCGGTGAACGTGTTTCAGATCAGATGTAGCCATGTTGGCGAACTTGTACTTTTGTACCAACATATTAATAAGCAGAAAAGATAACCATTATACAATAACTTAAAAAAAGATTACAAAAAGGTTTAATCTAGTATTTTATAACTTACAATTTTATAAACAATTTTGTAATGTCGCTAAAACAAGAAGGAATTAACTTTGCATGTAGAAAGGCAGGTGTGACAGAAACCATTTCAGAGGAAGTGATATGTGGATAACTAATTTCTATAATTTTCTTAACAAGTTCGAACTAGTTTATACCACGGATAAACCATTGAAGACTATATTATATTAAACAAGATCTTAACCTTTTCAATTTATAGAACAATATTGTTAAAAATATGTGAAACTAAGTAGCCGGTTACTTGTATACGTTAAGGGGAATTAAACGGTATCCATACAAAGTACTATAACGAGGAGGCCCCCTCTCCCCCCCCCCCACCATACTTAGATTTACTCCTGCTACCCCGCTACAATAGAATCTGAATTTCGGGCATGTGTTTTTTTAACTGTCTATATATATCATAAATATATCTCTTTTGGCAACTTAGGAGGTATTCAGTGGAAGAAGTAGTCGGAACTAACCCGTTATTTCTCTTTAATATTGTTTTTTTTCCTGATCTGAATCTGAATATTATTAATATGTGAATCTTAACTTTGAAACAAATTTTTTAAATACAATTTTCTATTTAGAAAAAAATATATTTTAAATATTTAAGATATCTGAGAATTTTCTTAGATATCTTAAATATTTATAATTCATTTATAAATAAACGTTATGAGGTTGTGTTAGTTCCGAGTACGTAAATAAATAAATGTTATTAAATCTATTATAGTCATTCTGTGGTATAAATATCTAAAAAATATATGTAGGTTTGAAATTGTTTGACATAAATACCAAATATCCATGTTTAAAATAATCAAAGGTGAATTTACCTTAAATGAGGACTTTTAATATTGAACGGTAGTCGGTGCAGCTCAAATCATCACCGCATTTGAACAATTCGCAAGTCGCTTGAACTGTGCTGGAGCGTTGGTTATTAATAGAGTACTGAAATAGCGCTCCTGTCACGTGGTCAGAACTGACACCGAGCCCCCGCGAGCTCGGACGAGGCGCTCGCAAACCTAACATATCGCAAAATATAAGAGGCTCCCAAAATAATGCATGCAAAGATTTAACTACGACAATGGTCTTTTTTACTTTTTTTTTTTATCTTGATTACAATATCTTTTTTTTTTTAGAAACCCCAATTGCGGCCGATGATAGCCGAATATGATCCCAAGAAAAAAGGAGTCAAAAATGATTTGTCAGATGTCGTTATGGTCAAGTAAGTGAAAGCGTTTATTAGAGGGTGCACCCTCAGCATCAGTCATATATGGATCAGCTTTAACTGCCAATGTGTAAATAATAATTCTTCTTCAGTTGGATCTGATACAATTTATGTTTTACTGCTTCTAAGAACAACAAGAGCATGCTTCACAGCTTAATTATTTTTTGGCCAGTTTTTTTTCTAACCATGGAATATGTATAGTTAAAGGGAAGAAAATATTGTAATAATATTGACATTTTTGTTCAACAGGACATTGAAAAAACTAGTCTATTTACTATCAAGTTTCAGAAACGTAGTCGATAGTCGAGTAGTGCTCTACACTTAGGTCTATTCGACCTTATCTTTACTTTTCTATTGAAAATGTTTTGTCGTTAAAATGGTATTTTATATTGTATGTTGACTGTTAAGTACTTGCTCCTTATTAAGAGCTAATAATTACGCCCGACGCCGTTCGGAGACGATCCGGGAAGACGTGAGCAGCTTCCACCAGATTAAAGTCGTTCGTCGACCTTGATCATCTTGCAATGGACTCATACACCGGTACATCATTCCATTTTATGGTTTCAATTTTGTTTATTTATTTTATTTTGGTACTGGTAATTATTTTAAAACAATATGGTTACCTGGGAGTCGCGGCACACACATGTCTCGTGTATGAACGGAGTGCGGCCGCGCTCCTTGCGCCATCTCTGTTAAGGCACGGGATTGGCTCTCAATCTCTTTTTTTTTGTACAAATTTGATTTAGCTTTATGTCTACACCTCTATATACATTGGTAAACTTCCTTTTCTTTTACTCGTTCAGAATGGTAATTGTCCAAGTCGATGAACTTAACCTTACATTTTTGTATTTAAGATAAATATTACTAAAATAGTAAAGCTGAATTAAATTTTACGGTTGTGCCAGATATTTGTAAATGCCGAGGCTTAACAGAGTTAAGCGCAATATTAAAAACTTTACATTTTGGAGACCATAATGAATGTATCACACTTCACCCAAAAACACTTACACAGATACCACTAACCAAAAGTATAGATATATTAAGAGTATCGCGAGTAATGAATAGTTGCCACAACTTAATATTCGCGTCCAACTTAAGATCATTTTAAAACGAGTACACATCGACGCACTCACACTCGGATTCAATCACCTCTAGGCTTGAAATGTGGCGCTTTCTGTGTTATCACTCCAAGCTACCATTACATTCCTGTGCTTGAGATCAGTTAGTGAATAATTATAAACTACACTTCTATACCCACTCACTGTTAACCTACATCATATTTAGATTACTATATGTATTTTATGGTAATGCTTTCAATAACGCCACTGTACAACCGGATCGCAGGTACAAAGTTGATCCTAATGAGATCCCGGTGGAACAACAGGCGGGATCCACCCTTCCGCTCATGGAAATACCGGGTCGGGATATTGAGGCAGATGAGGATTATAACCCCTTCGAACACAGGAAACTGGCGCACCCTACTTCGTAAGTTCCTTTCTGCTTATATTGACTAATTTAATATGATTGTATATCTCATACATCTAACGTGTATGTGCAGTTTGTTTATTATAATCAACTTTTATTTTATCATTTATAGGGACATGGACACACTCATTCACTTGCTCAAAGGATCTTTAGGTAGTGGAATATTGGCCATGCCGATGGCATTTATGAACGCTGGACTTTACTTCGGTCTAGCAGCAACATTCCTCATCGGCGGTATTTGCACCTACTGCGTGCACGTCTTGGTGAAAACTTCTCACGAACTCTCAAGACGGATACAGAAACCTTCTCTGGGATTCGCTGAGACTGCCGAGGCTGCCTTCTTATCTGGACCTCCAGCAATGCATAAATTTTCTAGACTTGCCAAGTAAGCTATTCGATATTTAAATAGTGGATGTTGTTTCAAAAAAGACAACTACAATTAGAACTACTTAAAGAAATAATCAAGTTTCCATTGTTATAAAAATTAATATATCAAGTTTTAACGCAAAAATAAAATTATCCAATCATTAATTAAAACGAATAATAAATTGTAGTACATTTACATTTACCTACTCTTACAATGAAATCCAATAGTCTATAGACCTTCTTTATAAGTGACGGAAGTGCAAGTTGACATGCTGCTATTAGAGCATGTGCTGCAAAGCTGTAGTATTAATAATGCCCAGATCTTTTACCTCATTAAATCCCATTTCAAATAGTTTGTTCCTTACGAAAGAATTATATTGCTTTTTCTAACTAGAGACGGTTATTGTAAAAATAAATAGCAAGTTTATTCAAATTAGCAAGCAGTAAAATAAAATATTTTGTCGTGTTTCAAATTTTTATACATTTTTATAGCCAATTCTTATTTTTATTATAATTGTCTACACATTAGTATGTGTTTCGTTTTCTGTAAAAGAATTATCACTGACTGATAAATTCTCTACCAATGAAACATGAATACTAATGAAGACAATCCAAAAGCGGTTGTAATAACGTTATCGTAGAGCCTGCTGATGGTAAAATAAATAGTATACATTTGTTAATCTTTTGGTATGACTATTTTCAGGGCTATGATAAACTGGTTCCTGGTGGTCGACTTGCTCGGATGCTGTTGCGTCTACATCGTGTTTATTGCAACTAATTTAAAGCAAGTTATCGATTTCTATGCAGAAAAAAGTGACTGGCTTCACCATGATCTGGACCTTCGTATCTACATGCTAACGCTCCTTCCCTTTCTCATAATGATGAACCTTATCAGGAACCTTAAGTATCTGGCACCGTTTTCGATGATTGCAAATCTGTTGGTCGGCACGGGAATGGGCATAACCTTCTATTACCTATTCCAAGACATCCCAAGCATTAGCGAACGTAAATCTTTTGCTGGAGTAGAACGCCTTCCAACCTTCTTTGGCACAGCTATCTTCGCTCTTGAGGGTATCGGTGTCGTGATGCCATTGGAGAATAACATGAAAACTCCAACCCACTTCATCGGCTGCCCCGGCGTTCTCAACACTGGCATGTTCTTCGTGGTCTCACTATACGCTATTGTAGGATTTTCTGGATATTTGAAATATGGCGACGCAACTGAAGGCAGTATTACATTAAACTTGCCCCAAGACGAAGTGTAAGCATCTTTCATTAATTTAATAAAATGTTTGAATAACGTTAGTTTTACGAAGAAAAATATTCCTGCAAGAAAACTATGCAAAATTCTTAAACCTTTTCAAAACAACTTAAACTCATAAACACCAGAGAATTCAAATTGGTGTGTAAAAGATGAATAAATTCTTCTTTTTAAATCAACTTGTAATGTTTGTTTGTTGTTTTTATTTTCTATTATATATAATAATAGAGATTTAAAGTCTAGTTTATATGAATATTTTCAATTCTAAAACATTTTAGGTTGGGCCAGAGTGTAAAACTTATGATTGCTGTGGCCATCTTCTTCACATACAGTCTTCAGTTTTACGTACCTATGGAAATCATTTGGAAGAACGTTCGCCATTGGTTCGGCTCCAAGAAGAACATTGCAGAGTACAGCATCAGGATTGGTATCGTTATTTTAACTCTCTGCACCGCCGTGGCTATCCCCAATCTGGGCCCTTTTATCTCTCTCGTCGGCGCCGTCTGCCTCTCCTTTCTGGGTCTAATTTTCCCTGCCGTTATTGAGACTGTGACGTTTTGGGACCGACCCAACGGCCTCGGTCGCTTTAACTGGGTCCTCTGGAAGAATATGTTTTTGGTCTGCTTTGGCATTCTTGGCTTCCTTACGGGTTCCTATGTCAGTATTCTAGATATAATTAAAGGTGAGAACTAAAGCGAAAGACTAAGTTAGAGTAAGGCTCAAAGAGGGTGTTTAAGGGCTATGTTATTTTTCAGTAATTTGCTTTATAATATCAATATTATTATACTATTAAATTAGTGAGTTTTAGATATTACGAGTTCTTAAAAGCTCAAGTATGATTATCTTTTGGTATAGATATATTTACCTAATAACAATGTTAGTGCGCGCGAGGCGGGCTGTGTTTAATTATAATTTTATCTAGCCCCGAATCTCTGTAGCCATTTACATAGATGTAAGATAACTTAGATATTCAACTTTAAACGTGTGTGAGATTTTTCTAGTGCATTATCGAAATGTGATAAAATATTAGGTTACATAAAGGCATTCATTGCTGTTTATATACACATATTTTAAAATAATACTTTCTTAAAAATCTGGCAACATATTGTTCACTTGATAATATTCAAATGTTTTTTTATAATGTTGTATCCAATGTGCTTAGTGCGAGTTTTTAACCAGCTGGATCTCGTCAGTGAAAACTTAGATTTGTATAAATTAAGCGCAGGACCACCCGCTGGAAGTACGTCTCATTTATACAAATCCAAGCTAATGTTAACGCGGTGGAGACGGTTGAAAAACTCGCACTAGGCAAACTGGTGTATTTAATTTTGACGTCACAAATATGTATTTTGTAATACGGAGTGCAAATGTAAAGCTATATATTATGTATGGCAAGTTAACATAGCAACAAGGCCTTTAGATATGTATTTACAAATGAATATTTTGTAACATTTTAAAATGAAGATAGAAACTATTAAGTAGGTAGAAGATATAGATGTGTATTTTTCTATCGCAATACGATACATTGAAGTGAGCAGACAGCAGTGACCTAACTAAAACCGTGGAACCGATTTCCATACATTCATCTTTTGTGCAGAGCAAATACAATATATTTTTTTTATGAGATTTTTCTCTAAGAAATTATAATGAAAGGTTTTTCCTTCTATCTATCTATTACATTTTGAATGTAAATTTTGTGAAAGTAACAACTGAACAGAGTGATACCGTTATAGTCGAAACTAAGTAATCTACAATAAGAGATGTTTATTACTCTACCAAAAAAATATTGGCTTTGAAGATTAGTTTAGGTTTTAAAATAACATACTTTTAATTTCTAAATAAATTTTAAGAAATTTTTGTTGTTTAATACGGTAAAGTCGGTAATGTCTTTTGTTACATTAACTTTTAATATTTTATTTTTGATACAACAATATTACCTGTTTGAGTTAATGAATATCACAGGCTCCCCTCTCCGGTGGCTCCGGTGGCTCGCTTACGACTTACATCAATAACAAAAGCACTTCCACTTAATAACTTTCATTTTTAAATCAATTATTATATGCTTTATATAAATTCATTTCACGTATTTATTTTATCCGAATTTTGATTGTTTTACAATAAAATTGTTTGTGGAAGACAATAACTCAAATCTTAAATAATATCGTAAATTGTAAAGATATAAAAGTAGAACGAGTGAAGTACGTAAAATATAAAAATATCTTCGATTTCATAAAAGCGGATCTCCCGTACTTCTCCACCTTACAGCGGTCAGCAGACTGTTCAGTAGAGCAGCCCTCCGTCAATGTCAGCAGTTGTTGCAAAACAAGCGAAATGTCAGATTTCAAATAAAAATGACAATAATACCTTTGTAAGATATGCAGAAATAACCTTCTGTAATCTGTTGTTTACTTCGAGAATATTTTAGTACGAAAACGTCCTAGGGATTAGTAAAATGTAATTTGTCACAGAAAATAATCGTCAAAAATACTGCCTTCAAAGTTCTGTGAGTCAATTCACGAAGGGCTTTTTTGAAATATTTACTTTGTTACTACTTCATATAATATATTACAACGCGTAATTATATGTAACTTGTAAAGTTTAAGGTTTTGTTATTTTAAGAACATTATTCCTATGTAATATTTTTTGAAGTGCCTTTGGCCTTCCTAAAAGGTAGTGATTGTTTTGTTACAGTATTAAATAAATGAATTTAAGGGAATTTGTGTTTTATTTACCTCTGTTACTAACTATCTTTACCTATAATGTAAAAAAAATAACAAATGCATCAAAGATAAATACCAAAAAAATTTTGATCATGTTGTAGAACATGAATATTTTTAAAACCCAAAAATAACTTAATATAATAATTAACAATTTATTTAAAACCAACGAACTACAATATAATTTAAATTTGCTAAAGGGTAGCAATAGAATGTCAATTATTAATAAACCTTATTAGCCGAAATTAATCAATAAATAAATATTTAAATATAAAGTTAGTACTTTATTACAACAGAAAATTTAGAAGCAGAGTTTAATATCACTAAAGTCGACGGAACCCCTCTGCGCGAGGTTCCATTGATGTGTTGTTTAAAATGTCAACCTAAAGAACCTTTTTTTTTTTTTTGTTGGAAAAATCTGTTATAAATACCCCGTCGGCCAAGAAGGTGATGGCCGGGGGGTTATGCGGGACTACCCGGCAGCATAGAAGATGCTGCCATTTTTAAGGCTATCCACTAAAAACCAACGGTTGCCCTGATCGCCCTAGTGGGACGTCACGGGATTGCACAACGGAGTGGATCAGCGGTAGATACTTGCTCGGTAGATACTTGAGCGGTAGATACTTGATCGCGGCAATTACTTGCTCGCAGATGGAGATCATGGCGACCCAAACGGTCTCACTGTCCAGCATCTTGGGTATGACACTAAACAGTGAGACCCTGCTATCAACCACAACCGCCAGCTCTTCGCGCTGGCGGTCCCACGCCAAGCATTCCTCCAGAGTGTGACGAGCCAACTCCGCCGGCTCATCACAATGACAGCCAGGGGTCGCCTCTCTCCTTGCCACCCTGTGCAGATACTCGCCGAAGCAGCCGTGCCCCGAGAGCATCTGCACAAAGCGGAACGTCAGCGTCCCGTGTCGCCGGTCTATCCACTGCTCAAGGTGGGGCCGAATGGCCCCTACAGTGTATAAACCGGAAGCTGGGGACTCCAACATGCGTCTCCACCGTTGGATCAGGGTCTTGTGTGCTCCGATCCTGATTCCAGCAGCATCAGGCGTGACCCCCTGGCCTGGGCCTCGGCCCGGTACCAGTATACTTCGGCGAGGAAATCTGCCTGAAGCTCCCAACCAGGGTCACTTGCCAACAATGTCGCCGCAGTAAACGATACCGTACGGTACCCCCTAATCACTCTCTCCGCAATGGTCCTCTGCTATTGTAGCAAGAGGACCTTAGAATCGCGAGTGAGAGCTCCCGACCATGGGATGGGGGCACCGTAGAGGGCCATGCAGGAGCCGACAACGACGCCGACGTTGGGCAAAAGTCTACCTAACGCTGCAGCGATGGATACGAGCTTCGGGGCCAACGAGGAGAAGTGGGCCCCGAAGCGCCACCTACCGTCCAGGGTAAGGCCCAGATATTTTATCTGCGCCTTAACCACCACCTCCGAATCTTGGACCGAGATAGATAACGAACCTAACCTACCCCATCTCTTTTTAAATAGTTATATTTCTAACACATATATAAATAAATAAAAATATTTCTAAAATTATTGCATTTTATAGACATATTTATTGAAATTTTTTAATTCTACAAAGAAGTTTGAAGTGTAAAATGTCCAAAACTATGATGCATTCCTACCACTGCGTTTCGTTTTGCTATTTAATCGCCTATAAAAAAACAAACTAACTTTAAAAAACAAACCAAATAACAAATTGTTTGATCGAAAATGTTTTGTAACTCATAATAATATTATTAAATAATCTATTATCTATTACGCTTTATTAAAAAATCGATTATAACGAAATATGAGAAAAATATATTTTTACGAAATACTAAGTAAGTTTTACCAGTACTAATGAAACGTAAGTGACGGAACAGCTATTTGTCTGACAGGACAAATGTTTGGAGGTTATATTTCGGGCTAAATATTGAAACTCTAATTTTTTTCTCAGAAACTATAAATTTCTGCGCTGTGATATTTTACAATACGTCTGTTTAGACGTATCTCTACTCCATAAAAAAATTTGAAGTCAAAATTTGACTGTATATAATGCAACGATCAGTCATGCAACTAAATCTTCAACTATTAAACATTTGCTAAATTCTTACGATATAAATTATGTATAAATGTAAAAACGTATCTAAGTCAATAACTAACAACAACAACTAGATTGAAACAATTTTCTTTAACATGTTTAAAATCAGAAGTAATCTCAAATTAAAAAAGGCATAGTCATACAATTGTGCTGTTTTGTTTTTTACTATATGACACAAGAATTATTTATCAAAAGGCAATATATGCAAATATGATAATATATGTCAAATTGATGAAATTAAATTATTCCACAGTATGAGGCTCCACACTTAACAAGGATATAAAATATAATTTTTTAAATAAATTTATAAACTGTAATTCATTGTAAAAAAATTAACAGATTTTTAACCTTTTAAAATTGTATCCTGTAAATTAATAATAAGACTACTGGCAAAATTAACTGAAAAACAATCATATCAGAAAAATTAAAAATGATGTTACTCAAGTTCTTAACCAAACTGTTACATCAAATATACAGTATTACCAGTGTGGCAGTATACAATATAACCAGTCTATCTTCGATTTTGGTTTTCAATATTTTTAATAAAAATTTAAAATTATAAGCCTTAAAAGAAAGACAAGCGTTACTAAGATGTGATGTACATTGTTATATAATTTTTGTGAAACTCAATTATAATTTTAGTATTAAGTATATAAGTATATGTTGTATTTTTGAATGACGTTTTAGGTTCTAGTTTTTTATTTTCTAGATAAAGTTTTGTCAATAGCTATTTGATTTTAATTTATATTATTCTTATATAAGAAACAAATGACTTCAAAGGGTCAATTATTGTAGATTGGTGAGTCAAGCAATAAGTTGGTACCATATGTATTTTTTAATTTAAATAAATAAAGTTTAATTAACAATTGTTTATAGTTTTATGTATATTCTGTTTTTCAGATCATGGAATTCCCTAAGAGTGTCAAGAAAGTACAGTTTTTTTTTTTTTTTTTTTTTGATTTCCCAAATGGGAGTTACATGAAGCAAAGAACAAAGTGGCATAACACTTTTAGGACCTGTGTCACATTATTCCGTCCTTAAAAATTGAGGAGGAAGGCAAAACCAGTGCTAAAATCAAGGAAATTCATCAGGAGTACGGCTACAGAAATATATCGACGTTGTCGTTAACATTAGGTTCTTAGATCTACAAGAGAACAATTCAAATGTAAAAATAAGAGCTCGGTAATAAGTTCTCACCTGGTATGTCTTGGGCCAATACAATAAAAGTAATTTAAAAAAGTGATATATGTAACAAGATAATAAGCAAAAATAAAAAAATGTTTACTTAATTTTTAGACATTTTAAACAAAATAAATGCTTTTTGACTTACATATCCTAGATGTCATTAAATGTTTTTCGAAAAGCAAGACCTGGTTATTGATATTATAAGAAAAATTTGTACAAGATTTGGCATCAAACTCTACATCAAGACTCTGAGTCTGTGTAGTTAGTGACTAAAGTGTTATTGATTCTAACAAACGTAAACAAGAGTACATCAAAGAGTTAGAAAATATCATATATCAATTGATTCCTTTTTAATTGGTGTAAAGATTGCATTAAAATAACTAAAGGATGTGTCGCTTTTTTTGACAAATAATAAACATTTAAAACAATGTTGTACTTTATTTCATCTAGTTTAGAAAATGTAGGCTGTGATATGTTGTTCGGTAATGAAATTCGTTGGCTAATAGCTCTCCGAAACACTCCTTGTGTATATGCGACAGAAGACGCACAAAAAAGCCACCCTCTCTCTCTCTTGAAGTGATATTGAAGTGATCCAGACCAAAGTAAAGAACAGTATTCCAAATGTGGGCTGACCTGCGCCTTATAGAGCGCAAGTCTTTGGCCAGGATTGAAATACTGCCTCTCTCTATTGATCACACTCAATTTCATCGAGGCCAACATATCCTTGCTCTGCAAATTACCACGAAACTGATAGTCACTCGAAATGTCGAGTCCCAGTATTCTTATACTTCGCGAGGCGTGGAGGGGTGACACAAGTTTCCTTCGGCACTCGTCGACGTTTTCCCGAGACAGAGACCTGCTCGGCCAGAATATACCGCATCCCTAGTGCTGTCATACGCATAACAATATATGTTGGAAATATCCAACATATCAGTTATGTACAGGAGAACAGGTTTGGGAATATCACGCAGCCTTGGGGTAAACCAGCGTTCACGGACTTGGGGTCCGAGCAAAAACCGTCGAAAACGACCTGTATACTCCGTCCAGTGAGGAAGCTGATGATCCACTTGTATAAACTTTCGGGAAGCCCGTAGGAAGGAAGCTTCGAAAGAATTCTCTTGTGCCATACACGATCGAAGACTTTCGCCATATCCAGACCAACTGTCAGACCCTCTCTCTTGCTTTCAATAACCGCTGCCCAACGGTGTGTAAGGTATAACAGGAGATCACCAGTCGATCGGCCATGGCGAAAGCCATATTGCCGGTTATTGATCAATTGGCGATCCTCGAGGTACACTAGGAGCTGTCAGTTTATGATGGTCTCCATTATTTTGGAGAGAAGAGAGGTGATGGCAATGGGTCAGTAGTTAGCTAGGTCCGAGCTATCACGTTTTTTAGGTATCGAATGGACAAGGGCACACTTCCATGAGACCGGGACTACGCCTGCGACATAGGAGTACGTCAGCACTGTAGTCAACTCAGGGGTACACGTTCGTAACACCATTGGGGGAAATACCATCCGACCCATTCGACTTATGAACATCCAAGGAAAGTAGAGAACGTCGAATGGTTTTTTTTCGGAAAATGATTTCCGGCAATGAACTCTGACACCGCTCCATGGTAGGCGGTGTTTGCCCTTGGTCGTTTAAGGTGGAGTTTGAGGTAAAAAGAGTGCCCAAGATATCAAGAGATCGGATATCGGATTTGACGACATGCTTGCAACTTGCTCTAGCGATTTACCGGTTGAGGACTCTGAAGGCACGATTATATTTCTTCTTCAGAACTTTAGAGTTCGAATCCTTCGTGACCAACGCATTATCCCAAGCTTGGTAAGCCTGCCTTTTGCCAGCTGCTGCAGCCCTGACAGACGCATCAAACCAAGACCGTGATTTGCCATCAAGTGGTACCACAGAGCTTGGTACGAATAGTTCAATACCCTGTAATATTATATCAGCTACAGCCGCAGCGCAGTCACTGGGATCATTGGAGGAGAATCAAATCGGCCCCCATGGGTAGGATGCAAAGAAAGACCGCATTCCATTCCAATCCGATGACTTGTAATTCCAAACGCGTCGGGTCGCTGGTCTTGTGCGAGTCAGACGTTGAATGGGCACTACACGTGGGAGGGGAGTGGGGTTCGACTTCCGGAAGCTCTCACTCACCGGACGAAACATTGCACTGCACTGCACGCCGATCTTCTGTGAGAGGGTGGTCCTACTCCAGTCGAGCCAGCCCAATACTAGCTGCAGCCAGATGACTACTGCTAGGCTCTATCACTACTGAATATATTCTGGGAAAGTAGGGTACTACCACAATAGAGTTAGTTTCTCTAATTACTTTCATATTTTTTTAACTTGAGAGTCGTCTTATTTTTTGTATCCATTCTTACATATGAATAATTCTCCTGACAGAATTACCTAAAATGGTTTAATTTCGCATCAGCGCGACGGACTTTTTATAAGAAGCTGTTAGTACGAGCGCTAGTACCGACTCTGATATAAGTTTAGATGAATAAAGTGTTTTTTTTCTTAGCACCCTTTTAAGCAATCTTACCCTATACATATTCTGTTGCTTCATTAATATAATTATATGCTCTTTAACAAAAAAAAAAACACTATTTACACACAATTATTACACACAATATATTTTTTTATTTAAAAAAACATCTACTCTCCATAGTAGCAGTACATTTCCTCACTAAATTCGTTTAGGGCGTTATATTATACGCATAACACTTTGCTTAATATTTCTTTCTATTACATTTTATTAGTAGACTAGAACATTTTGATTGTTCTTAATTTAATTTAATAAAGTTGTTATACCTTACGAATATGGTATAACTAAGATACTAAAATTTAATTTGTAAATCGAGCTAACTCTCAAGAGGTAAATGAAACGTTACTGACAATGAAATGAAACACCATACCAGGGCGTACAAGGTATAATATCTGTAGTCTGGACGAATCTCTCAATTACACGTAAAGAACTAATCGATTTGAGATACTATTACAAAACAGCAATGGAGTTTGATGTAGGTAAATTTTAGGTTAATAAACTAAAATTTATTTAAACATAGATGTATCGTATCATAGAATATCAAAACTGCACGTTAGTTAGTAATAAAATGTGTGTCACCAGTTTCTATAATTTGTGCATAAAAATGGACACGCTCGGATCGCCCAAAACGGAATGTCTAAATAGACTTACAACTTAATTTACTAATTGCCTTAATAATATCACCGAAGATTCATTATACTCTTTATAGTAAATAAGCCTATAGTATCTTTATAGTGTTGGTCCTCTTTGAGAGTTGTTGTTTGACTGCATGACACAATGTTAGATACATTGTTATGCATTACATCAGATTTAACGAATTATATCTTACTAACCTGGCATCCTTACGACGTAGGTACGAAATCATCCTGACGATATCAAAAGTATTTGTATTTATTTATACCCCCTAATACCTCCTCCTCTTTTTTTAAATTATGGTTACATGACTTTGATTTATTTACATTGATATATTTTCAATAATATAAATTGAAAAATTCACGGCCGGAACTGAGATCAGTGTGCGAGAGTCGCTCGGAATCGTAGCCTTTCCTCTGGGATAAGACGGGTTCTAATAAAGGGTTTATTTTATTTATTTATTTATTTACTATTTATTAGAAAACATGTTACACATAGCCTACCAGGGTAAATCGTCCCATCAGCATGCTTATACATAGGTACATTGCTCACTGCACCTACGACCTACAAATTCTACAAGCTCAGCAGTGTTGCAAGCAGCCATTGACGTCAATCGAAGTTTTCTTTCGCAATCAAATTGAAGATATTGTCACTCTCGGTACAAGCATCGACCGATTGTCACTAATTTAATTGTAGCAAGTCATTTCTTTAACTTTGTAATAAACTAATAAATTAATTTTAAGTAAGATATTTGCATTTCTTGGATTCCCCGGTTGCACCCATCGTCATTAACATTCATAAAATATTTTAGACACAAACATAAACTCGTTAGAGTTTTTCCGTGTTTCCGATTCGTCGACTTAAAACTAAGAGAGAATATAATAATAATAATAATAATAATAATAATAATAATAATAATAATAATAATAATAATAATTTAAACGATTTGTAGGTGTAGATTATTTAAATTAATTTACCAAATATAACAAATTAATGAAAACAAACATACAAGAAATAATAACATCAATTAATAAAAGCTTGTATGTTTTATATGTGGGTGTCCTATAAATAAATATAAATCCTATTCCTATAAATCTCAATTATAAAAACTACCACCACCCTAGCCAGTTAGCTACCGCTGGCAAATCTTTGTTTCAGAGAGCCCATCACATTTGCGATGCTGAACACCTAGAGGGAAAGCTCCAACATGTCAAGCATGCCTTAATTAACAACCACTTGTCCGTCGCAGAAGCCACATCAAGCCGCTCACAGTCGAAAGACAACCGATCCTATTTCCATATGTTAAGGGAGTTACTGACAGAATTGATAATATCTTAAAAAAGGTTTCTATTAAAATTATTTACAAACCTCATATAAAGGTGAGTCAATTCTTGAGACCTATTAAAAGTAATATTCCTTTACAATGTGCCGGGGTAAATAAACTTGACTGGGATTGTTGTTTGTCTTACATTGGTCAAACGAAGAGGAGCATCGGTACAAGAGTTAAGGAACAAATATTGGATATCAAGAATAGGCGTATATCGAAGTCGGAAGTTTGTGAACATACCATAGACAAACCCAACCATTATATTAGATTTGATAAACAACAAATCCTCGCTAGGGAACCCCGCTACATAACAAGAATGATTCGCGAGGACATTGAAATTAAAAAATATCCTAATTTCAATAGAGAAGATGGTTGGAGCCTTTCTAACACCTGGGACCCACTCATAAATACAATATAGTCTCACGTTTGTGACTGCATTGTCAGACCTCAAGATACAGTTAGTGCGTTTTGTCTACATCCGGAACTCTAACTAAGGAACTGTTGGGGGTAGATGACCAATTAACTGATTTACTGATAGACACTTACATCTCGTCTACCCGTGAACACTATTGCTGCATAACATTCGAAACGGTGGGGTTAAATTAAAATGTAACCAAATTATACACGAGTTTAATCCGTAAAAAATAGTTTTATTTTATGGTAATTTGTATGTGATAAAAAAATAAAGAAAAATAAAATATTTTTATACTTAAATCTGTTATAGCAATTTTGATATTTTTTCTTTTATTGGTAGCATTGATTGTTTATGGTTTTACTTCGTGCATGCGTTGACGTTCTTCTTCAATACACTTTGGTCGGCCATATTTCTCTGTCGCCGTGCGTGGTGCGTGTATCTATTATTGATATTGAATCACATCTCTACGACTTTGGTAATTATGATCTCATTTCATAATATACTTTATTTTCCTTTAACTAATCTATAAATGAGACAGTAGTAAAAGCCTTTTTGGAGTTGTCGTGATGAGTTTCTACCTGCCACCTTGACTCTTGGAGTCTTCAATATTATATTTCAATCTGTTGGAGTCACAGCCAGCACGAGGTGACTGGGAATCTCGTATAATGTGTGCTATGTCATCAAAAATAACTGCAACATTAAGTTACAAATTTAATCTAATGTACGTCGTCGTGTATCTTACTAAAAGAGCATTTTTCATGTGTGTATAAATATCTAATTCTAAGATTTCTTTGTGTATTTGTTATTACTTCTTAGTTGTAGCCTATTATAACAGTTTTATTTTATTAATGAAACTACTTTGGCGGAAACTTTAAAAAGTGAGGTGAATGGTCCTAATAGTAATATTTATATTTTAGTGTGTTGATAGTATTAGAGTACCCTCTTAATTATCTAAAATGACGTTTTTCTCTAAAGTGAAACAATGTTATTTTGAAAGAAGTTAAGTAAATGCAGCTGCGAAATTATGTGGTATGTACTTTTTCTTGCTAAGCTTTAAGTAACATTCAGTATTTTCAAATGAGTATATACATTATTTATATTTTCTTGGGTGTATAATATATATATAATAAAATATATTTATACAATATTAGTGTGCTTATACATTTTTTTTCTAAATTATAAATATCTATTGAATTTTTTGGTAAACATGTGGAATGATGTGTAACATTTTGAAATAATTTCTTATAATACAAGTTCTTGGATCCATTTAAAACAATAGTATTGTTAAAGCAAATGTATCTTAGATTTAATTTCTTTATATTTATTGCTATTTTAAACACTAAAGATATTAATTAAATAAAATTAAAAATATAAACTTGAATATTTTAAATCTTAATATTTGCCTCAATATTTAATGTATACCTTACTGTTTGTGCGTTTTTGAAAACAAACTGAGTGTACTCAATAGATATATGTGTTGTTGTTGCAGAATTGTATTACAACTTAAAAATAATTAATTTGCTACAAAATAGGTAAAGAAATTGTATTATTAGTAGTTAATAAATATCAATTATTTTATGATGCGAATGTTTATTGCGAATTATAATATTAACAAAATTTTTATATTTTGTTTTGACTAAAAACTTAATTTTTATTGAATAATATTTAATACATTATGTTATCAACATTTGTCAAAACTTTTTCGTCATTCTATTGGTTTTAATATATATAACAATACATAATATAAGTAATTTTTAAGACTCAAGGAATATGGCTGGCAGAAACACCATTATGAATAACATATTTTAAAGAAATGTTTCCTTGTGACAAAACTTGTATCAACTTATTGATAGTTCATTCTACAAAAGCTTTTTAAATAATTTCGGCTAGATTAGATAACATGATGACAATAGTTCCCGTTCCTACAAGCAACTGATATGTTCTTTATTTAGTTAACGTAACTGGTGGCAAGGCAAAATAATTATATTGAATATAAAAAAATGATATATTTTCAGTACATATAATTTTTAGATGTCAATAAAATTATTTATGTTTGTATTTGTTTGAATGTAAAATCTGATAGACAGTATTACATGAAATTCTAATTTAATCCACAACGGTCTAACCTAGAGCCATATCCATACGACTCCGGGTTGTTATCCCAACCGACAATAGAACACCTTTTTCTCTACAAAATAAAATGGGAAAAGGCAAAAACTGGTTTGGTTTAATTTTTTCATACATTACAACAGTTTTACTGAATGTGTTTTATTGAAATTAAATGTTAGTTATCAATAATATTGTTCTCTATAACACTAGCTTTTTGTCAACCCGAAACATTCTGAAATTTTTACAGGAAGCCATGAAAATGACTTGGGTTTTAATTTCAATTCATGCTTTCTGCATATAGAATAATTTTCAACTTAAAAAAACTGTAATTTTGATGACATATGTATTTTTTTTTAAAATATGCCAAAACAAGTCAAAAAAATTAGAGAATACTTTTTAATTTTCATAAATAAATATTTATGAATCTTATCTGGCATGACTACCAGAAATCTATTTGTTAAGTTAATTTTTTTTTTTTGATAGATGCTTGGGGAAGGAAAGTGAACTTCTTCCAAAGTTTTCATCAAAATAACTTCATTTTAAGCTACAATAATTATTAAATTTGTCTGTCTTTCTGTTATTTAAATCTTCTAAACAGTTAAATGGATTTTGATGTGACTTAACAAAAAGACGAGTTGTCTGACCGGTTTTGCGTGCTAAGTTTATATTATTGTATATAAATATCTGTAGGAGATGTAGAAGCTAATTTATATCTGCATGTTTTTATACTTAAGCAACAGAGCTGGTGACTGCCCATTTCTTCTGTATTTTTTGAATAAATTTTTATCTAGACATCCCATTGTTAGTAAAACTCGACTCGGAGTTATTTATTATTGCTCGGCGCTGCATCGCTTTATTGGTAGATCTGATGCTCTTTGTGATTTCATTTGATACCTTGTAGATGTCTTTGTGAGCGCGAATTTTTAACACTAACGAATAATACGTAATAAAATTAATGAAGTGTTTAATATTAAAATGTAAATGCTCCGAACACTTTGCCCATAAGTGTGTTGTTATATTATTGCTTACACAGTTTTTTGGTCTCATACTCTATGAAGACAGCTCATTTCCAAAACCTTAAAGTTGTTCTTTTATTGTGTGATTTGTTTCATTAATAATACTGAACATCTTTTGTTGTTATTTTGATTTGTTACCATTGGATTCCAGAATAAAATTATTATTCATTAACTACATATTTTTAAAAATAATTAATGATAATTTTATCTTTTAGTGTTTTATTATGGATAAATTATAAAACTTTAAGTAATTTCATTCGCTTAACGCTTAAGGAACTTATTGTAATCATGCCTATTTTTGGAAATCGGATTTATTGTAATATCTTTACGCTTTTTAGTGTCTCAAGTAAATCTAAACACTTTTTAAAAATATATGTACGAGTTTGTGTGTATGCATGTATGTATGTATGTACGTAAGTAAGTGTGGTGTAAAATCATATTTTTCGTCTTTTCTCGCGGTGTGATTATGCAATAGACTTCATTTATATCATTCGATGCGTATTCGGGTAAGTATGAGCTGATTAGTTGTCCATCTTCAGCGACCTAACGGTTGTGCGATGAGGGTGGTCGTGGCACCAATCGATGCGTTGTCAGTAACAAGTGATAACAATTGGTAAAAAATTCTCGTAGGTTTTAGTTTTTCAGTAAAATGTATAATATCACATTTTTTATTAAATTTGTTGTTCTATATATAAGGTTATTTAATATGCTATTTTTGCAATAACTGTTTTTGATAAATTAATTTAAAATAACGATAGTATATATATTTTTTAATTTCAATATTGCTTATTATTACAGTTTTAACTTTATTTAAAGCCACCTGTTTCTACAGGATCTATGTACAAGGTATTAAACTTTTCGCTAAAAGAGATTAAATAAATGAAGTAATATTGTTGTTTATTTATTCAATAACTCGCTGTTCTGAGTAATCTTTTATGAGATAAATATTTTTTCTTTGTAAGAGTAGATATTGGAAAAAGCATATTCCTTAAGATTTGAAGTTAAAAATATAATAAGTAAAGACGACACCCGCCCACTGCGTCGGAACAAATCGTTAAGTTTCTTAAGCTACTAGATACTACCTGTACCTATCCTAAAAATAATAAATATAAAATTAAAACTTCAAAACTTGAATCAAAACATATCTCAAGCAGTCCATTGTATTAAATATATATTATTAAATTATATAATTATTGTTTTTCTATTTCAAGAGACTGAGACTGATCTGCGGGTATGGTACTCCTGTATTTGTAATGGATGTTGACTAAATATTTTTGTAATCTGCTCTGTGTATTACCGGCGTGAACGACCCGTTATTATCAAATAGCAAAATATATATTATGGATAACAACATATCTAAAAGTCGTTCCTAATATATAATTACAACTCGAAATCGAAGTAGCCGAATCCATAGTTTGGACTCGCTCGTTGTAGTTAATGAATGCGAGACTGAACAAGCGGTGGTCTAACAAATTTGTTTGTAAAGTAGTTGTCTTAAAATTTATTACTCTGAAAATATAAAGTTTACATAAAAATGTCAGAATGTGTGAGGGTGTGATCCCGGGAATGGGGGTCACGCGCCCCGGCACGGCCCGGTCGGCGACTAGGTGGGGCATACAAAAATATCGCACACATTGTTAGTAATCGCGGATATTTGTTATAGATGTCTTTGGTACTCGTTAGAAATTGAAAAATATCGTATAATTAATGTTTTATACTTGGTTGCAGTTGCCGCTACCACCAACTCTTATCCCTACTAGTTCAACTCTCAAGAAGACAAAAAAGAAAAATGGGTGACCGCAACAATCCTATTAAGTTTGGTCCGGAATGGCTTCGCAACTTAGCACGCGAGCGAAGCGCTGGAAGGGCAAATCCAAGTCAGAACGCTACGAGACCCGGGGCTCCGACGAACAGCAGACCTTCCGGATTGCAGGGACCCGGTGGAGTCGGCACCACATCTACGGGATCTCCGGGGGCCGGGTCTTCGAACGCGGCTACAGGCTCTTCATCGAGCTCGGGCTCGTCAGGAGCATCGCTACCCACAGGCCTCGGAGCCTCGGCGACGGCCGTCGGGGCACCGCCCATAGCCGGCAGTTCAGGAACAAACTCAAGAAATACAAACAGTAACCAGCACCAAAAAGTTCAGCTCGCCAAATTAAGGTGTTTGTCTATTGCAGTTATTATTTATATCATTGTGTCATGCATTTAAAACTATTCCTTGATACCGACCGAGCTATACACAACATATATATTAATAGTTTTATACCATTTACTTAGATATGGTAGGGAAGAAATGTTGGCATTGTACGATAGAACAGCAGAGGCACCGGAAGAACTAAAATACTTCGACTTGCTGTATCAGCCGCGAGGGAAACCGCCCGTCGCGCTCAACACTTACGACGAGGAAACTGTGAGTGTTACTCTTATATTTATTTTAAGTTATCTTATGATTGCCATTCATATATCAATTTACTTTTTAAACAATTTTATTACTAATAATAAGTCATAATAGTTTTGATCCGCACCGTACTTTTCATATATAGATAGCGTGTAGCATCTCCTCATTAATCGTATCTGACACATTAACATCGTGGGTTGATTTTTAAAATCGATGAATATATTTTAAGTGTGTTTCCATCTGTAATGCGTGGGCGGGTGGTTGCAGCGGGAGGCGCGCGCGGGCGCGGGGGCGGAGCGCTACGGCGCGGGCCGGGGCCGCGGGACTCCGGTAGAAGTGCGCGGTCGGTCGCGCATGCCGTTCGTGAGACACGCGTCCGCCGTATCTGCCGGAAGGTACTTTGATATCTTGTATGTAATTGGTATCAGTGGATCGTGCTTTGATATATTTACATTTTTTGAGTTATTGACTGTTTCGTGTTTCGTCTTGAAGGTATGTGAGATGAGATTCGGACTTTTATTCTGTTATCTTATATTACGTCGGGGTCCAGCTGTGGTTTGTAAAATGAAGTGTTTAGGAATGAGGGGATTGAAGAGTAATTTGACAAGTAGAAGATACGTAGCGAAATAAATTTGCGATCTATTTATTATCATTAGAAGGTAATTGCAATATGACACAAATAATAACCTAACACAATTATATTTTAAAAGCATTCGTTTACGAATTATTAATTCTTAAGTGTAAAAGAGCATAAACAATCATCTATTGTAAAAAAAAAAAAATTTTGGTTGCACTAAAGTACAATCTCAATCATTGATATCACACACATAATCATACATTTATTTTTAACTTATTTAATTGAACTCGAGCTGGATATTGATAGTTATCAACATCTTGACTAATAACTAATGAAAACTACAGATTGCATATTTTATAATCTTCAAAACATTCTTTGCAATTAAAGATAAATTTATTTATATTTTTAGTTTTATCCTGTCCTTATACATTATTATTTACGGACAAGTCTTTAATATTATTTCTTTCAATTTCATAGTTAGGTGGAATGTCTTCATTTTCGCTGTTTCATTTGTATTTTTTCAGTAGAAAATTTAAAAATACCGACAACCGACACACGATATATGTGTATATATTATGCACTAGCTGGGCCCGCGACGTCGTCCGCGTGTTGGTTCGCCGGTAAACATTTAACGAAATAGTTTTTGTTTGTATAATTGAAAGTTTCCCAAAGAAATTTTCTTTATTGTGTTGAACTTCTATCAATTAAGAGGCCGAGCTCTTATTCATTTCAAAGAATTTTGAACTCAAATCTACCAAACTCACTTGCTCAAATAATTTATTTCAAAATAGAACCTGTATAGAATTTTTTTGGAAAGTTGAAAAGCTAAAGTGTTAACTGTGTAAGCTGATATTTTCGCTGGAAGAAGAAACCGATAGTAACTCCCAGCAACACGTCCTAATTCTATTTTTGTTCAATAATTCCATAATAACCATTCTATATTGTATTACCTTATTACTGTATCTTCCCTGTTTCATCCTATACAATATATATGCTAGATATAAAACTAACCAAACTATATTTATTATTGTTTATTGGCCTTATTTTTTTTTTCTACTTTAATATAAAATTCCTTCGTAATGAACAGTATATGTCAAAATACTTATTTAAAAGTATTTCTTTACAACACATAGTTGTACTGTCAAATAACTTTTAATATTATTGGCAATTATATTTTCGTGCTGCTACCACATAAAGACTAAATTACATTTATAGTAAAACTTGAGGAATGGTATCCCGGTGGCGATGGCTTCAGAACCACGGTGCATCATACATCATACATCATACATCATCATACTCTAAATATTTTGAAATACTATAGTATTTATTTATTTATTTATTTCCACGTTGAGTCAATACCAGTGATCACTTGTGAACGTCTTCCACTCACGTCTATTTTCTGAATTCTTGCGTTATGATACGAACAAATCAGTTTGAAGGCTAAGTCAAAAACTTACTTAGTACTCACTCAGTAACAAACATCGATTAGAATAAAAGCTGAGTTAAATAATTTAATAAAAGTAAAATCGTTACACAGAAACTTTAAATTTTTAAAATCAAATCACATTTCATTTTACTTATAGTGGAGTTGTTCAACGGAACTACTCACTGTGTCTTAACATGCTTTGAATTTTATATGATCATTTAAAAGAGATTAATTAATTAATTATTGAACGAACGAACTAACGATTTAAATTAAACATTAATTCTTATCTTTTTAGCCAATGTTCGGTGACAAAAAATATTAATTATTTAAAGTATTCAGAAACAACTCAATCTCTAACTGCTTATTTTTCATGCACTGAATATTCTGATGCAACAGGTTGATATAGTTTACATTATTATTCATTTGTTATTTAAGAATATTTGACATTTTAAAATAATTATTATAATATGGAATGTCAAATGTTACGGACGTCTAACTGATGTGTCTACTGTCTTATGGTCTGTATATTATAAAGTAATATTGTTTGGAATTACTTACAAACTTTTCTTATCTTATAATCTAAGAATTGTTCAATACAAGCATTTTATTATGAAAATACTATAGCGATACAACTAGCTGTTTTATATAGGAAGCTATGAAATAGCTACCGTGTGATAAATTACAAAAATTACTAACATTTATGTTAATGAATGATTATTAATTACATATTTTTTACAATATATCTGTAACTTTTTCTTATATCTAATTTCATTTTCGGACCCTAGCAGACTTGTTTATAGTATCATGTCAACCACACAACTTTATTAACATTTAATTTAAATTACAAATAGTTAACATTACCTCTATTTCTCTTTAAAATTATTAAACTTGTTAAATTATTATGTTGTTTATTAGATTTCTCAATATGTCTAGTAATATTAATTAGATTGCAATCAGGTCAAGAGCTGTTTTACAATGTTGTCATATGTGTTAAATACAACACTTGATTTGATGAAACTGTTATTATAATAAACGTTGATATCAAGCCTGTTACATAATTTATCTTTTAAAGGATTAGATGTTTTTCTTTTTTGAATAAAAATTATCTTTAAGCGGATCAAAGAGTTTTAAACTGCATTGAGATTAAAAAAAAAAGAATCCATTTTGAATCGATGCTCACTGCTTTTTTTGTGGTTTGTCATACATTTGTCAAATAAAGAGGAGCATCGGCACTGTTGTGGGTTTTAAGCAAATTACTAAATAAATCAGTCGGCTTCCTGCTCCCGTGTTTCATTGACGTTCCACTGGCGACGAGGCGGTTTCATTACCACGCGTATTAAATAGATATTACAAAATGCCGATCGGAAAACTTGAACCTTTCGATCTGAATTCTAAGCAGTGGCCTGCGTACATTCGTCGAGTTAAGCAATATATCGTTTTGAACGAGATCAAAGATGCGATACAAGTGCCATTATTAATCACCGTCGTGGGCGATGCGACATATTTGTTGATGTGCGATTTGTGTTCACCGTCACATCCGGAATCCAAATCCTTTACTGACTTAGTGAAGTTATTATCTCAACTTCAGAAATAGCCGAACGCCACGTATTTCGGTTCAGAAGACAAAGAGTCGGAGAACCTTTGACGGAGTACCTGCAAAATTTAAAACACCTAGTTACCGCCTGCAACTTGAAACAACGTTAGAAGAAAATTTACGTGATCAATTCGTTTCTGGTTTGGCTAGTGAAGCTATGCGGTCAAGGATATGTGCGGAAAGAACTTTATGCCTGCAAACTAAGGAACCTTTGGAGGTAGATGACTAATTAACTGACTTACTGACTGACTCTTACGTCTCGTCTACCCGCGAACACGATTGCTGCAGAGCAAACTACGGGTTAAAATTTAAATGAAATTACACGCGCGAGTTAAAGCAGTAAAAAATGTTTTTTTTTTTTTACGAAAATACTATGTTTTTATTTAAATTGATTTTTTGAAGTATATGTTTTTATTACTTAATTTTTTTGTTTTTACTAATGCATTTATAAATGTCTATATATTTTTTTAGTTTGTTGCCTATTGTTGCCTATAATGAGGCGTCTGTGTTAGCATGAGTCATTAGTTGAGTTTAGTTTGAGTTAGCAATGGTTTTGAGTAGCAGTAGTAGTAGCAGTAGTGACCACCGAGGAGCGTTTTCAACTATCTCTTCACACAGACTATGAGTGTGTAGTGTGGTTGTGAATTGTGAATGAATAGCAGACATAAGGATCGCATTAAATCTAGTTAGAGGATCATAGCTTCCAACGCATGCACGCACGCACGCACAGATACACGCACACGCTCACACACGCACACGCGCACACTTTTAACTGGGCTTCAAATAGATACAAAATAGTAGATTGTATCACAAGGGAGCCAAATAGTATTTTTACGTTTATAATGCGAATACTTAATTATATCATCGCCGTGTTGCCCTATCTTATGGAAAATTTTTATGGACTTTGGAAATTGGAATGGAAAATTTAAAGTATAAACGTAAAAATATATTTAAACACGAAAATCCGTTAATCTAACAACGATTAAGTACTTTACAAAAATCGTTTTCACTAAATTTGTTTTTATGCCTCAAAACATCATTTTTCAGCCATATTAACACTAATTTATTTTCATAATAATATTTGGATATTGTTTTGAGCACAATACTTATTTGCAGAATTCGTGTTCTCTTGTGTTGAAATAAAACTTTAATTGCGTAGGAAGTAAAAATGCATCCTTGCAACAGAAGTTGTTCTACTGATAATATAAATTGTTGTTTAAAACCTTTTTTGATATTTTTATCTTAAAGAAAAGTATACGAATGTACTCAAAGGCCAATTCAGGATGCACACAAAACGCACTAACCGTGTCTATGGGCTTCGCAGTCTGTTCTGTCTGTTCTATCGAACACCTGGGATCCTATCATGAAAAATATTAAATCCCATGTCTGTGGACAGACTGTCAAGCCCATAGACACAGTTAGTGCGTCTTGTGTGCATCCTGAACTCTACGCCCGTAAACTCAGGAACCGTTGGAGGTAGGTGACAAATAAACTGACTGACTGACAGACACCATTATCTCGTCTTACCGCGAACACGTTTGCTGCAAAGCATTTGAAACGTCGGTTAAATTTAAAAATGTAATAATAAACGCGAGTTATATCCGTAAAATAGTTTCTATTGTAATTGAATAGATTACTCGTGACTGTTAGCTCATCTGTATTAGGAAACTACGTAGTATGTATCGATGTACGTAGATATAGATAATTTTAATATTTGAAGACACCAAGGAGTGGCTCGGCCACTCGGTGTGGTTTGTGTGGAGTGGCTGTAGAGTGAAAGTGAGGGATGTGAGAGAATGGGTTGAAATGTCAATTCAAATCACTTAAACAGAACAAAAAAGTTCCTACCACTTATTACTTCTTTTGTTATTATTGTAGTTATTTATTTCCATTGTTTTCTTTTCAATTTTTATAATTTAGAGGGACTACTTCATTGCATTCCGGGATTCCAAGAATGCCGGGGTATAGCGGTGGGCTCGATGAAGAGGGGCCTGCTTCTCGGCCTTGGAGTGGGGGCAATAATGGTGGGCCTCCAATCAGAACGGGGGGGGATCAAGGCGATTGGACTCCTAGTAAAATGTTTCGCAGGTATAGCATTCTCAAAATGGGAAAAACTGACTCAAAATATTTTTTATAATTAGTGTTTGAGACGTGTTCTGGCTTGATTTTTAAGTGAAGTTCTACTGTTAACAAAGTCTCAGAACTAAGATCATACCAAACACATCATGTTATAAATAATAGATGACAAAAAATTGGCAAATAGCTAAAAGAAATTACAAATTTTTTAGCTCTCTGTGACGTTGAAGTCGTTGTTCCGTTGTTCCGTTTGAAGTACACGAGTGATCACTGGTGTCGATTCAAAGTAGATAATCAAGAAAAAAGTAATAAAAAATTATTAAATTAAATTAATAATTATTATTTGTCAAACGCTTTTACGAATGATCCACCCTCGAAAAGATCCACCGCTAGTATTCAAAACATACCCGCCTAGCTAAGAAGTCCACTTTCCTTGTGCCGTGAACGGTCCGTTCCAAAACGAAAAATATTCTAAGGCACCACTTATATATAACATCATATTTTCAGATATACCGATTTTGGGAATTATTATTTATTATCGTTTATCGGAAGATATATTTTTATACGTTTAAAGACGAGTTTATGAAAAAACTTTATTTTTGTGAGTTTTTCCTTTTCTTAGGCGACAAGCAAATAACACAAATTGGCGACAGACATCTCGCGACGAAAGCGACGAGTGGCGTCAAGAAAATCCGCGTGTGAATGCTACTCGTTCTACCGCTGACAAGTGGGGTGAGTTACTACACTAAACAAGTCGCGGACATAACATAATAAATATTTAAAGCTTTTGATATCTATCGGCAATAAATTCCTTGTGAGCGAGCACGTGTCCCAGACTGACAGAATGTTTCTTGAGTCTGTGACGTGCAGGGCAATGATGTCAATCCGCAGTGGAAATTAGGTCATACAGTTTGTGATTCTAACGTCCCTATGCAACCTCAAGGGAAATAAGCCGATTACAGAGCACTGCCTCCCTGAATTAATTAATGGAGCTTTGTTATACGCAGAGATTCAATATGTTTACGAACATGCGCTTTGTAAAGCGACATGTGTGATCTGGTATGAAGTAACTTTACATTATATTATTGTCTAACAAGAGTTTAAACTACACTACTAATAGGTTATTCTGAAAACCTATTCCGAAATATTCGAAAGGTATTGAAAAAATATAATTTTAAATAAAAGAAAAATTCTCGATGTCCCTGGAGTTCATCAGTTCATCAGACACGAAGGCTTCAACTCGAGGATCGAGATACCTCTTGAAAAAAGTTTAATGTAAGATATTAAGATTTTTTACAAAATTTAATTATTTAAAAAAAAATTGTAATTTGAAATTCTATTTCTAATCATTTTTAAAAATACCGAACTCAGACGGAGTTTAACAAACATCGATAAAAAAGGATGATTCTAATGATCTTGCTGAGATCACTGTCAGAGTTCATCTGCACTGTGATGAATGTATCATTTGGTAGGTCTTAAATTACAACAATTTCGACAACACCATATACAACATTAAATATAAACGGAGAAGAGAAATAAGTGTAAGTGTTATGTAGATCGAGATTGGAGTGAGCGAGCGTCTCAAGAACGGCCTCAGTCGTGGAACCCGAGTCGGCGGCAGTGGGCCGGCGACTCGCAGAACAACGACGATAACCTGCCAGAGTGGTAAGAGATACAGAGACCGGATGTCCCCAACTTTATAGAACAGTTATCAAGAATTTTTTGAAAACTTTTGACCTTCGAGTTTAAATTTTGTAGAAACTGAACTTAAAAAAATATGTTTTTTATAAAATTGGTATTGAGTCGAGTATTGTCACCAGGGCGATAGACAGTACTGAAGCAGGGGCCGGCACGTTCGACTCGTCGGGCGCCTTTCACGGGTATAGCAACGACGACTCCAATATACCCAAGAGTCAGGAGTCCACGTATCGTAAGTATTTATTATACTGATATCTCAACCTCACAAATAATAACCACTAATCTCGGTCGTGCAATGTCTATCGTGTCTTCCTTGTGTGCTAAAACAAATATATTGTATGATAGGACCTCATGATTTAAGTAATTTATCAACTACAAGTTTTACGTATAAAATAATTATCAGTGTAATTCCATAAGTTGACAGACGACATTAGTAGTTAGTAATTTAAAAAATGATTTGGTCACGGTTAAAAAATATTAAAATAGAAATATAAAATAGTACATAAGTGCAGCGGCCGGCACAGGGGTCATTGATGAACGATTATGTAAATGAAGAAGCGGAGCGACACATACGTAGTCCGTCGCTGTCCAGGTGCAGCTAAGGGTCGTACAGTACTTTTCTCAAATATCCGCGGAATTGAAAACTAATTAAAATTTATAATTTTCTTTTGTTTCATATATTTTTCTTTGAATTTTGATGGCAAAATATTGGCTATTAAGGTTCTTGCGGCCGTTTGAATTTCATAGGGCGTTAAATAAAGTTCATCACATTTATTGTCTTCTCAAATGACAGATATTGCAATTAATAAATAATAAATTTCAGGTTTTCTGGTCGACGTTATTAAAACTACCTTTATTATATCTACGTTCTAATGTTATAACAATTATTTATAACTACCGCTCAGATATCACTCCCTGGCCTGAAGATAATGTTAATTATAATTAATTTTCTTTTAATAGATTTTATATTTTATTGTATTTAATTTTTTATCATAGATCAATTTCTATGTTTGTTCAGCTTTAACTCGGTCTCACACACACGGAGGTAGTTTTGTTCGTTCGAAAACTGTGGAAGAAGGTTCTGAAGAGTGGTGGGCCTCAGAGAAAGCGAAGAAGTTATCACCGAAACGGTTTGAAGCCGGCGATAGTCGATATAAAAAGGTAATGCGTGGAAACACATTTTTTTTATATCTTAAATTTGTAATAGTCATTTTATTTGATGTTTCACAGTCTCTAAGTACCGGGTCCGACGAAGCTAGCGCTGGGTCGAATGCTGTTAGACGAACTGGTAACTTGGATAAGAGCGTGAACGATTTGGAATCATCGGAAGATGTGGATACTCCCGAACCCGAACCCGACGCCAACTGTGCTACCGACGACGCCAAGCAGAATGACTTAAGGCAAAAGTTCTCAGAGAGTAAAACTTTTGACGCGTTGATGCGTTCTGACATTGACTACGCCGAGTCTAACGACGATAGAGGGAACTTCCAATCTGTTATGATCACGCCCAACAACAGCTTGAGGCAAAAACATCAAAATATAGTGACGTCGGGCAACGATCCCGCTATGAACCGACAACACATCAACGCTTCGGGGCTGCTGCAAATGCTGCACGGTATTCCAATGAGTGCTCAGAACTCTGAGAAGTATGTTTAAGTCTATTTTACATCACATGAAAAATATTTTTAGTGCCTAAAACCTCCGCTCATACGAATTTTCAGCGAATCTGCCAAATCTAACGAAGACAAAATTGTTGAAGATTTGATGGACATGACTTTAGAAGACAATCATATGCGATCCAACATAGGACATCACCCCAGCGCGAATAACCCCGGAATCGTAAACCAAAATCAATTGCTGCGGATCGCGAGCCCCGCCATGCCCCCGCAGCACGGGGTCCCTCTCAGCACGGGGCAGGGGATACAGAACGTCGGTATCCCGAACCAGGCCCTTAACTCCTCGCTAGGGTTGACCATGACTCCAGGCAATAATGCGATGGGGCTACCGATGCAGGGGCTGCTGCCACCGGTTTTGAACACCCTGAACCCAGCCATAGGTTCGGCCATGCAGGCCCGCGTTATGGGTGGCTATCAACAGAACGCGGGGATGCCGGTCATGCCTAGCCCTAATGTTGCTAACAGCTCTATCTTTATTGGACAAAATAATCCACAGGTACTTTGTTGCTATTCCTTTGTTCCTTTTTTTTTTTACAAATTGTTGATCTATGTATTATAAAAACATTGACATTAAATTATTTAAGAAAGATTTCTTCTTTATTAATAAGTTATATTACTATTGTTATTCTTATAGCAACTACAAAACAACGACATGCAGATTGCCACTCACACGCCTCAAAGCAACATGTTCCCGATGCACGGGCTGCAGCACGCCAGCCCCGGATTTAGCTCCATCTATAGCAATATTTTGCCACCTAATAACCTCGGCTCCAATATGCCCACGAACCTTGGTGGTAACATAAGTACCAACATTGGGGGCCCAATTAGTGGAAACATTGGGGGTGCTATTAGCGGAAATATTGGAGGTAGCATTGGCGGTGCAATTGGCGGAAACATTGGCGGTGCCATCGGCGGCAACACCATCAGCGGCAATATTGGTTCTAATATTGGAGGCAGCATAAACGCCAACCTGGGCGAGCAGTGGTTTTATGAAGACCCCAAAGTGAGTACATACTGGCCTGCGTGCATGGCTCTGCTCGATCATGTGGTAGCTGCGTTTAGTTTAGATAAACATGATTTGTTCATTTTTTTGTATTTCAAATTATTTAGCATATATAAAATCATCTTCTTAACATTTGTGAAATTGTGCAAAAACAAAAAGTGGTAAAATTAAAGTCAATTGTAAAATTAAATACTTAGAATTGAATAGGTTTTGAGAACAGACAGTTTGATCAACAACCAGTGTCATCTTGTCTTGATGAAAAATAAACTAATTTCTTTTATTACAACATTTAATTGTCGGAACAAAACAACCTGCGACTCTTATTATGAACATTCAATACGGAATTTCGACTGATATATTTAATTGTATTTTGTTTCTGACATGAAATAGTAATTATCGTAATATATAGTCAATACCGTTTTGTAAATAAGGAATCAAGAACTCACAGGCATGTATATGTTACACCGATCCTATTGGAAAATAGCTTTTATTTTGAAACATTCTTTTACTTTCTACTGAGATATGCATTTTCTTCCGCTAATAGCAGAGAAGTTCTAAAACAGGACAGAAGTCGGTAAAGATAAACCCGACAAATTATAATTGAAGACAACTCTATAGTGAAAGTAGCCTCGGAGAAGCTCTGACTGTTTATAAGACGTTAAAATATTTAATGAAACTTATCTCATGTGACGATGTTCCTCACCTGATGGTTCGTGTCTGATGGGAGCCCAGTCGTCATATTACAAGTTAATAAGCAAAATCGATTTGACTCTGTTTTTTAATTTGCGATATTTTTTTGCTCGCCTTAGAATTACAGTACCTTTTATTCAGGTCTTGAAAGATTAAATATCGAAATTAATTATTCGTTGTCACTACTTCAAGTACTTTTCAACGCGTCACCGGCAGAGTAGAGCACATCATTTACAAACAACTTGACTTGCTACTTACCTACTTAGTACTTCAATACAATGAATGATGAATACTGTGTGAGAAGTGGAGTATGAGGCCGGGGGACGAGATTTGAAAGAAACGTTAGAAGATCTCGCGAGTCATAAGCTTTTTCTAAGCTTATCGATAATACCGATAATTTGGACAATCTAAGGTATAAAGGACGTTGCTGAAAGAAAACCTAAAAGGAAACTCGAAAGAAGAATTTTCAAAACGCCATTACTTCGGCATTGGTTGGACTAGATACAAATATGCTCCAACTAATAATGCCACTCAGGGGCCCCACTAAGTCACGTGTGTACAATATTATTGTTTCAGAAAGTCGTCCAAGGTCCCTTCACAGCTAAGGAGATGTACAGCTGGTATACGGCCGGTTTCTTTAGCCCAAGTCTGATGGTGCGTAGGGCCTGCGAAACTCATATGCGCCCCCTAGGGTCTTACGGTCCCGTCGTACCGTTCGCTCAAATGGTGAGTCCCTTGATTTAACAGCTATGCGATATCTTTACAGCCGTCGATGATTCAACAGCGGTTCACTTGTTATTGTTCTAATGACGGAAGTACCTTTGTTTAAAACTAAATGATACGTATATTAATTAATACACGCATATATTCTCAGTGATAGGGAGACTTAGCAAGGTGTTATTTCGTAACTATTTAATTACTTAGTATGTATTAACTATATATTTTGCAGCTTACTTCATATTTCGATAGGCCAGTGACCGGTAGTCCTCACTTTTTGATCTCTGCTCAATTGAAACTCAGGTTTTCTCCAAGAGAACTTGATAAATGGAGTCAAAGAAGTAAATAACTGAAGTGAATGAGACGAATAAACTGTATTCTCTTGTAAGCTGCCGCATGAGGCGCCGGGGATCTTAAAATAGTATAGTTTTGCTGAGGACTGATACTCATACTCGATCATTAAAATATCTCTAGGCCTCTAAAACTCGAGTTGTAAAAAATATAATTGCACCCTTATCTTGAGTTTTATGAAGATTATTTTACAGTTATTTTATTATGCCATAATTTTTTTCAATATATATTTTTATAATTTTTGAAAGCATGTTGCTTTACAAATTCAAATTTGTTGAAACATTGCAATGCTGTATGATATAGTGTCGTACCTGTAGTCGTAGTCTTCAGAATTATTATAAGGTCTTTAGCTCATGCGTTTGAGAACTTAAAAAGATCGAACAAAAAAAGAAGTAGTGAAGGTCGGGAGTCATAATCACAGTTGTTGGTTCCAATAAGTGTCTGTAAATCTGTGCGCCTTTACGTGTCTGCTCGCATGTCTGTCCGCTTGTCGTCCTCGTTCTTCTGGTGCTTGTCTGTCGCAACCCATGAGACACAGACCCCTCGGACTTTTTGTAGAAATATTTAATGTTTCTTTTACAAAATTTATATATATATATATATATATATATATATATATATATATATATATATATATATATATCTAATGAATCAGGTTCACTTTATAAATGTTAGTGTGATATAATTAGCGTGTCTTCACTAATGTATGTAAACAGTCGTTGTGCTTCCAGGAGGTGCTGCCGCCATACCCGATAACTGGATTCGAATCTCGTCCCCAAAACCATGAAATTATAAATCAACAGCCCGCCCTCACCATGGAAGTAAGTGATATTTGTTTGGATTCAGTCTTACTCTGTGATGTTCTGTGCTGTTCTGTGCTGTTCCTCCTTAGATTTGTTGACATTTGACTTTATGAGATAAAATTTATTTTTAATGTATTTGTGCCACATTATCAAAATACAAAAATAAAAAAATATATAATATCCTTTGAAGAGAGAGCAACAGGAAGCGTTGCAATTTAGTTATTTTGAACGACCTGCGGGCTGTGGTGCGACGGCATCACGTGACGTCGTTAAACATTAATGTTCGTTCCGTTGATGCAAGTGTCGCGCTCTCACGTGTTGGTTCACTGCGTTTGATCATACGCTACGGGGACAGGCGTTCTTTAACTTCTATTATTTTAGGTCTGTATGTCACTTGTAGAAAGTGGCTGGATGATCGACAGGAGGCTCTCTTAATCATTTTAAGGCTTTAAATTTAGTTAAAAGTTAGATTTTAATATCTTTTTCGATGACAACTAAGAAAGAACGATTAATAAATTTAGATCGGATTCTCGGGAAATTCGGAAATTTATTCCGCCCCTAGACTTCTCTAATGGCTTAACTATGTTATTTAGTTGATATGCTATAATGCTACCATTGTAAATAAAACTACCAGATACATTCTTTACCAGTCCTAGCTCCTTACATGGCGTCACATAAGCACCAAGAGCGTCGTTATCTGGTCGTGCTACTTACGATGGTAATAAATAACATTGCTAATATTATAATAATACTACATGCGGTTTCCCCGTTCTAGGGAGCGTTTAAAACCAATGTCACTAACATACATTTAGCGACCGAGCCCTTCATGCCACTGCAGGTTCCTCCGCACTATCCTCACCACTTTATGGTAATGACTACAGATAGTGTTTAATATATCGATTATTTCCCTTCCTGAGCATGCTGCCTCGACTCACGGGGGACCGCCGATGACGATATTAAGACAATATCAAACTGTTCTACATCTTTTATACTCAGTTCTTAATACAAAATCGAATAATTTGTGGAGTCTATTATATGAGCATCGCCGGTCTCCCTCGCAGGTCGTAGCTGGTTTATGTGTTTTGTATTGACATATAAGTAGTTTATTACAACATTTTTAACATATTTTAGGACCAACCGAATATTTTAAACACTAATAGAAACGAACCGCCGCGGTTCGGGACAGCGCCGCCCCGAGTGCAGCGGCCGATGGTACTTATTAGTAATATGCAATGGATCTTACTTTTGTTTTATTGAATCTTCAGTTGCAACATTTTTATCAATATAAACAATATGTTAACAATATGTTTTTTTTTTCTTTTTAGGTATACTTGTGTATTTTTAACTTTGTGCACAGACGCTTACATTAATAGCACAGTTATTATTCTCCACTCTATAATGGCTCACTTACTTAAAGGATGGACTTTTCCCAGGACTCACTATGGGGTCAGCCGGGCTCCAACCCTGATCTGGTGTGGATGCCGCGTGAGCGTCTCAACAACCTGCCTATGTTCTTCTGGGATCAGGTATGACACATCTCAATAACACACGTGAAAATTCTTGTAACGACGCTCTTTTCAGATCTCTCTCTCGCTCTCTCTCGAAAGAACGTCGTCTCACGTGAACTCGGTGCTGTTTAAAATTCGTTTCATATAATATAAATGACAAGTGACCACAGTGACACAGTCCTACTGATGAGGTTCAAACGGATTTTAAAACGACCCTCTCACTCACACATTCGAAACTCTCATACCTACCTATAGCTTATTCCATACTACATTCTCTAGAGTTCCGATATTATCAATGATTAGCCTCAAAATATATTTACTTATTATCATGACATTCTCGTATTCAATATCATTGGAAATTGACGTTTCTTGAAAGCTTGTAAGTTGTTACGAACACCGGGCGAGTAACAATTTGCACTGATGATAAAAAGCGTCAGATTTCTACTGACAGACTGCTTTCCAAAAGGAATCATGATATTCTATTTTCTTAATTTTTTTTTTATAAACAGTAATTTCTATTTAAAAATATCTTACACATTATTTATACCTCTAACTGTCCTATATAAAAAAAAAAGATCTCTCTCCACAGCCCTAGATTATTTTTTTATGTAACTCATAACAGATTTAATCTTTTTGTGTTATACCAGGTTTAACAAAAAGTTTGAAATGTTTTAATATGATGTACGAAAAAATTTGTAACTGCCACATTTGAAAACAATCTATCTATAAATATTAAACTTACACCGACAATGATATTCACTGTGTTGTTATAGAGACAAGTTAATTTATATTTTCCGGACAGGATGTAGTGTTTGTGTGTTACTGTGTGTGCGATGAATTTATTAAGATAGTTTTCATCAAAGTATATCTCACACATGTTGTAATGTATGTATGTAATGTCGTAACATATCGTTATATAGCCACTCGGGACCACTCGGGACCACTCGGGACCACTCGGGTGCATTACTGGGTACAGTAGTAATTTTGTTGTAACACTGTTGTAACCTGGAAGCTATTTATTTTATTATTTAAAAATAATTTTATTCCGATTTTATTAAACAGCGAAGAAATAAACACGGGTCGATAATATTATGTTTATTTTGATGACATCAAGTCTGAAGACTGTAATAATGTTTTTAGTTAATATTAAATATATATATTTTGCATCTTCTATATTCAAAAGAAATGTCTATCAAAGCTCGAAGAGTAATGTGAACTTTCAAGTTAAGAACGAAAGTCAAAATATGTGTATATGTGTAGTCAATATAGTGTGCAGTCTGACGACACACGTTGTGTACTGAGTATCCGGTACATTGGATGTGCTCGCTGGAGTTAACATTTGTATTCAAATTAAACGAAAAAGTCCACTTCTCATTTCATCTTTCACTCTAATATTTAATGAACTACAAAAGCAATCGAGCGAACTTTGTCTAACTAACGGTCATCTCGACCCAACCGTATCGAAACCTATGTAAGAATTTCATGATCTTTTCCACATCAGTGTCAGGACACAGATTAAATTCAAGTTGTATTATTGTACAGGTACAATTATACAACTTCAATTTAGTCTTAGATCTATAATATGAGATTTTAGTTTTGTTGATGTACACTCGAACTTACTAATGAATTGATTGCCTGCATTCATTTATATGTTAAGTTGTATCATCGAGTCGCGTGACGTGGTGACGGTCGCGACTACCTCTACCCCACGCACGCCGGTTACTTCTGCGACAAGTACACAGTTTAATAGAGTAGTGAATCAAAAACTAAAAAGGTACACTTCTGTAGGCATTAAATTAATTAAATCGTCAAAGCTAAATAAACATGTAGCTTCTATTCCACTTTTCTACAATCAAGAATTTTAATGTAAGAGGAACCGTTTGAATAACCTGTTGTGATACTGCTTCTGTAGTCCAATATACGCAGCGAGTTTCGGTTTCCGTTCAAGACTAATTGGCATTTTGCGTTTCTATAAGGTTTTTAATGTTCTGTAACGAATTGACTGTGCTTTTACAATGCCTCATTACAGTCATCTGTCTTAGAATATGGATACATTAATTACTTTTGAATATATATGTATTGTCCTAATGTAATATTACTTGGTTTCATTTAAGTGTTTAATAGAATCGTGCGGGGTTCCTCGTAGCATAGACAGGTCTCATATTTTCCCGAAAATGTCGTAGCGCCGTCTAAGGGTCACATACATGCAAAGAAATGTGATAAAGGCGGTGGACGATGAGCTTTTAATAAGAGTGTTCAGTTTGAGTTATTGAAATATTTTTTTTTTTGACGATTAAAAAAAATAAAATTTTTCTTGTCGTTTGTTTAGAGATAATAAAGTTGACATTAATAAGTACTTATTGAAGTTATATATTAATAAGTGTGTGCGTTTAAGAACGATCACCAGAGCTTAATTTTTTATTATTATAAGCTAAGAAAACGGAGGAAACTACTTATTCATGTCTTAAGCATAACAGCCTTTAATATTTATGAAGCGAAAAGAAAAAGAAACTTGCAAAGATGAAGTCGGCACGTTTAAGTGATCAGTGAATATCAATAAAAGTTAATTAGATCATACCTCCCCACATTATCAAGTAGCATAGAGACACAGAAACACGCATACACGCACGCACACGTGCAGACATGAAAGCAGAAATGCACGCATACATGCAAACACGAACATGCATAAACACATGCATGCACGCACGTACGCGCTAAAAACCAGCAATTGATGTTAATATCATTAGTACTTACTGTACCAAATACAGAGCAGTTCAGTAGATCCAGTTTGTAAGTACACTATCATAAGAGATGAGATGAAGGCACCCAGGCTAAATCGTGCTTAATCTATTCTAGCTTGTTAGATGTTAGAAACTCGTGTTCTACTTCATGATTCCTTCGTGGAAATTTCTGTTCTAAATATTGTTCTGTAATGAATGAATGAATGAAGAATTATTATTACATTATGTAACACTATTGTTGTTTTTAAATCTTTCAGAATGAGTAAACGAGGGAACTTCTATACAACAAATGTTCTTCGTAGCCCCTAGTGTTACCCAACGTATAATTCTTTCTCCGCGTAGAATCGCTCGTTTGTATTTTGGTCGATGTTATCGGGCCGTTCCTATGAAGTCGCTCTATATCTATTGGTCACATTGCTCAACATATCCTATATGAATTGCAAATGTTGTACATGGCTCATTTTAATTTCAATTTTTTTAAGTTAACGTATAAACATTTTTAATAAAATCCATTGCCTGTTAAAACGTTCTACCAGCATTTAGTTTGTAGAACCGGCTTTTTAATAAAAAATAAATATAAATTATGAAATGATGTGCCGGCGATCGCTCCATAGTAATCACTTCAACGAATAGAAGTGAAACAATATTGTGAAAACAAGTAAATAACATTACACATCGAGGACACCAGCAGAGAGTTTGATATTAATTCAAAGACAGTCACCGGTCAAATGCATAAAGCATTTCTCATTTCAGTACCTGAAAACGTGAAAGTTGATTAAAATCTATGAACTTGATTTTCGGCACCTCTTTTTTGTGTTGAGGTGTTCGTTAGTTAATTAGTAAAGTTACTCGTAAACATGATTACATCAAATTATCATTTCGGGATGATTTCCACAATTAATATTTCATTAAATGACATTGTCACCGACAGCCGGCATATCACGTCTTGTATTTATTATTAGCTTAATCCTTTCTGCTATGGTTTTTTATTATTTTGCTGTTTTTTAAATAGTTAGTAGTTTTTGTATTAATGATAAGTTTTGTGTTTTTTTACATGTAAATTATTTTATATATCGATAAAATCCGGTGAATATAATTCATTTTGGCTGTTATGTTTAAGACTGACTATCTTATTAAGATTTTAAAATAATAAATTAAACAAGTATGGCGATGTTAAATGTTGTCCTTTGGATTTGTTTGGACACTAAGAGTCCTTGTTAATCCTTCAGCTGAGAGCTACCAAAGTGTAAATGAAAGTTAGAAAGATTAGGTTTAGTTACAATTTATCTTTAGTAAGTTTTTTGCTACTAATTTTGTAAAAACACATCCAGTTACAATTAAAATTCAAACTATGTAAACAAATACTCCTTCTTTACTAATACGTTGATGTTATCGTTATCACAAATAAATAAATATTATATTTTTAAATAACATTGATATTTACATTTAACGTTCATTTAGAATCCATTTTAAGTAAAACCTAATCTACAATGAATTATTTATAGTTCTCAGATGAATAATAAGCCGTATTTAACAAGACTTCAGGTGCAGCGTGTCGTAACATACTAAAAGAGATCTTTCGCGTTTGATATTTGTCAATAACATGAAATTACTTTTTGTACATAATTTACATTAATAATAAATCTGAAAGTAACCCTCCCACAGCAGAACATGACATGTTCACGTTTGTTTACATAATTTGAAAGTTGTATTGTAATATAGGGCGTGTGTGAATCTTGATCTAGGTATAGTTCCTGTCCGCTCGTGGACGCGACGGGGAGTTATATAAGACAGAACTTTTAAATGTATGACTTATATTTTATCCTGCTTTTATTCTCAGTTCAGTGTTTGTAAGACCTCTGTATAATAAATTTAAAATTACACAATATAAAGACTGCTTGAACCGTCAGGAAGTGTGTGAACACACATGTAATGTTTATGTTTTATTTGAATGGACTTCTTAGTACTTTTTGGTCTAAGTAAACAATAAAAATATTCTACATACCGCTGTTGTGGGCTGACATATGAATTTAATTATTAGTCAGCAATAATTATAACAAACTTAACTATCTTCTTCCTCCACTAACGCTTTTTAATTCTCGAGTGTATTTCCTTTATTATTTGTCAATAAAATGTATGGTGAAACTATTATGCTATTTTATTCTTTATCTTTTAAGTATTTTTGTTCGAGTTTTTTACATTTTTCTATATAAAAAGTATCTTTGAAAAATAAACTGAACCTTCCACCGTGCAATTACCTGTATTCGTGATATAGATTCTTATCCATAGTGCCAAGACGTACCCACAACGAACAGTAATGTCACTGGAGTAGTCCTGGCGGTCCTGGACTGGGTTTTAAATACACGGCACGTCTAACTTCTTATTTGAAAAATGATTACTGAAAATAGGTTTGGCGTTAGTATCTTTTACATCCCATTGATCTTCTCAAAGGCAAAAAGTATGTATCATATTGTGTTTAAATTATTAAGCCTTTTGATTAGTTTAGAAATACACACATACGTGTTGGACCACCTTTATTAAAACAAAAAAAATACCATTTTTCAAATTAATAGTGTGATTGAACCTTACGAAACAAGAGTATAATAACAAGCATGTCACTTAATCGAACTCGTGTTATTTTAGTTTCTAATAGACATGTCTATGAAATACCGATACTGTGCACTTATTCATTGATTTCATTGATTTTTATTTTCAAATTTAAAACAGCTTAAAAGTTTGTAAACTGTAGAAATTTAAAACAATAGTCATTGGGTACAGTTTTCTGTTAATATAGCCAGTTGAACTGTGTCCGACAAATCGCTGTTTTTGTCTTAAGCAATGGACAATGGTTCAAAACGTACAGTCACGTACATCAGTCGACCTTGTTTTTATATCATTCGCCATTATTTCTATATTTCGGACAACAGTTCGTCTCGTCAAACTAATTACTTTAATAAATATGCTTCTAATATACACTTGATCAATTCTCCTTCGACAAATAGTTTTAATGTCGTTGCCAATTTTGAACTAACTATAAAACTATAGCTTTCGCAACAGTACCAAGTCGTGTTCTTTATTTATCAAACATTTGCTGCTGCTTTTCCAAACTTGCAGCGAGGGTCTGGACTTTGTCTTTTTTTTTATTAGTCCTGTTAGCTGTGCAGCATCAGTTGAGTAATGCCTCTTTATATTGAATTCTTTCATCACTGAAATCAATTCCTTACACAGCGAACAAATTGGCTTCACCATTGCGCAGATAAAAAAGAGGTTCCTAGTTTATTTTACTTGAAGCTGACAACTACTTCTGCATCTGTTTTTTTATACCAGACAAATTTTTTGCATATAAAATATAATTAGTAAGCATACGAATCAAATAGATGGCACTCGCAGTTCGTTACAATATTGTTTGTCGACGTTATCACCTCGGTAGCTCAAAGAGAACTGTGTAATAATATTCCTTTGTTAAATTATTTTTTTTAAACGTCTTCCTGACCGGTTCTTGCCAACATATGGTTTAAAGTGTAAAGCTGTACCGGAGCTTCCGGCGCATTAAATACACGCGGGACAGATTGACAACTGTCATACGCCTATTTATTGCAATTGATACAGACTATTATAATAAACCGGGAGAGTTTAATATTTCATTTTATAATATGTATCTATAACTAATCACAACATTATACTATTAATTAAATAGAGCTTATGACACTTTTACAAATCTATTTTTAACATGAATTTAACACAATCATTGGCTTCATTGCATTCAACTGAAATAAGTTGACTATCGTCGAGTCATACATAATCACTTGTTTATTGGGCAGTGTGGCAGGTCGGGTATTGTGTTGTATTGTCGCAGTGATTACTTTACTTGAGGCTACTTGTAATATCCACAGTAACATACCGAAGTATATGAAATGTAAATCGTTTATTTTTTTAAGTCACCGGTGAGATGGTTTCAAGAACATAATAACAATAAAGTAATGTTGTAGTTTCAGTAATTGAGATTGATATATTTAGAGACTATATTAATTATTTAATTCTACACACATATTCTTAAATCTTACAAATGTTCAACATAAAAATGTAAGTGCAATCAAAACCTAAGTCAGATAAGTCAAAAAAATATGAAGTTGTAAATATTAAAATATTTCAAACTAATCTGAAACAGGTAATTTATAATAAATGTTTTCTTGATTACGAATCATAGTAAAATTAAATTTTGTTTTGAAAATTATCTTAAAGATTTTTTTCATGATTACAGCCGACATCTGCTATTTCTTCAAACTCACTATTGCCAGAGGAGATAGCCAAGGAGATGAAAACCGAGGATCAGATTCTGGCCCAACTCAGGGCTTCGCAGAATCTGCCGACACAGGGTGCCTTCCTAAACGACACCCCGAGCTCCAGCGCCACCGCCTTGAGCGAGAATACGTACTCCACAAATATTAAACCCACTCCGGATCTCAAACAATTGCAGAAGTTGATGATCAACGACAAGCTCTCCACCGCATCACGCGACGCTAAAGCGCCCAGTGTGGAAAGAGAGGTAATATATTTATATATTGTTAAGAAGTTTGAAGTATAAATGCATTTAAAATGACTTTGTAGAGTAAACAGGCAAAACCAAATAAACGAGAACCGACTCCGACTACAGAGACGTCCTCTAAATCTCAGCTGTCGGCGAAAGCTCACGTCGAAACCAAGGCCACCAAACAAACAAAGAATGAATCTGAAAAAACTAAATCTAAAGAAACTGCAACCAAATCTAAGAAACAAAAAGCCAAAGAGGATAAAAAAGAGGATGACTCTAAAAACAAGGATGAAGATAAAGAGGTGATAACATCTTTAATATAGTTTTCAATATTTTTCGACATATTCTGTAACGTTGTGTTGGTTTTTCAGAAACGATCTCATGAAATTTCACCAACTAAAGGGAAAAAAGACGATAAAATAAATAAGAAGGAACTAGAAAAAGAGAAAAAGGTTTGAGTGTTAATCAGTTATTTTCTTCACATAAATTATTATTTATATCTTGTGCACTGTAGCATGGCGGGTGACATTGTCAGTACCGTTTCGTTTCTCTTTTGAGAGTTGGCACGATTTACAAATTATATTTTAGTATTTTAGTTATACCTCATTCGTTATATGTAATAACTGTAGTAAATTAAAATATGCCCAATAAGAATGTTCTAGTCTACAAATAAAATGTAATAGAAAGAAAAATTAAGCAGTGTTATAACATAACGCCTAGACGAATATAGTGAGGGGATGTACTGCTACGATATGAGAGTCGATGTTTTTTTTATAATAAAAAAGTATATTGTGCGTAAATAGTTTCTTTTTTATTGTTAAAGAGATTATAATTATATGAATGAAACAATAAAACATAATATATAGGGTATGATTACTTAATGGGTTCCTAAGAAAAAAAATATTTTATTTATCTAAACTCATATCAGAGTCGGTGCCAGCGCTCGTACTGATAGCATCACACGTGTTAACAAAATGTCGGCCGCGCTTATGCGCTAGAGCTAAAATGTTGTCACGAAAAAAAATCATGAGCCCTATTTTGATCATTTTATATAAGTAAAGACAAGTTTTTGCACAGAGTTACACTGCATAACTGAATAACACATTAATTTTTATAACAATATTAAAGATAACTAGATTTATGCTCTGAGTATCGTAAGCGTAAAAAGTGAAATGCATATCGTGCATCCCTAGTCAAGTGGTACTGACAGACGTCACCCGCGCCATGCTACAGCGCACAGGGTATAGTATTTTTGTTATTAATGTTACTTTTAATATAGGAATGGATTAAGGAGGGTTTTACTATTGTCAAGGGTTCCGAGAAGAGTAATAAGGATAATAAGAAGAAACTTGAAGAGGCTAAGGCCGCAGAAGAAGCGGAACGCAAAAAGTTTGTGTTGTACTTGTATCATCTTTTTGCCCTTTTTACATGAAGACTTATGTATTTATTTCTAACGATCATATTAAATTGTCATACAGGAAAGAAGATGAGAAACTGGCGGCTGAAGAGGATATCCGAAAGAGAAAAAATGAATCTAAGAAGCAACAGGTATTAATACAAACCTATCATTGATATATAACGGACTATGTGTCATGCAATCCTTAAATCCAGGAGCATCAGCTACGGAACATGACGGAGACAAAGAAGGCGCCGTGGTCAGCACAGCAGAGCAGCCAGCACCGGGACGGATTACCACTGGAGGAGATACAGCGCATGGAAAGGGAGAAGAAGCTAGAGCAGATCCGTGAACAACAGCACATGATGATGCTGTTGGCGCAGGAACAAGCCGCCGTCGCCGCCAGGGAACAAGTCATCAATGTAAATATGACAACATTTATTTATTTATTACAATGCAATACAACATATCTTGTAAGAAGTCAGGAGGGTTGGTTAGAATGTAATTGATTGCCTTGGTTATCTCACTAAAAAACCTTGTGTTGAGATATCCAGAAGACTATAAAAACTTGGCTTATGGAGTTTTTGGTTCTCTCCAGCCCGAGGGTTCTATCCCACCCATCACAAAGGTCGAGTTGGAGGTCGTCTTGGATTAGGTCGGACGGTATTCCGGAGCTAATTCTGAGCATCGCTTTGGAATATCTGAGGGACAGGCTTCGAGAACTGTTCAATCTCTGTTTGCGCATTGAACAATTCCCGAAATCTTGGAAGTCTGAAAAGTTGTGCCTATTGCGGAAAGAGTGTCGTCCTGACGATAGTCCTTCCGCGTACAGGCAATGCAACCGTATTCTTGGGTGAGACAGCGACAGAATCCTCTCTCCCCATCTCATTTCACACCTCGATGAGGTGGGTCCTGGTTTTTCAAAGCCCAATATGGCGTCAGGGCGGATCGATCGACAATCGACCGATCGATCGTGACGTTAGCTGTGGAGTTCCACAGGGCTCTGTGCTTTCGTTCGTTTTGTGAAATCTCGGCTACGAATGGCTGCTCCGATGTCCTCTTCTCCTGCACTTGCGGATGTGTTGCTATGCAGACGATACCCTCGTAACTGCGAAAGGGAGGCGCTTTGCAGAGGCGGTCGGACTGGCAAAGCAGTTAGCGCTACGCTGGTGGTAGACCGTATAGGGCTGCTGGGACTTCGGGTCTCGATCATAAAAACTGAGGCCTTGTTCCACGGCCCTTTCCGGGGCCCCCTCGTTGGGCATTTATCTCCTTCCAGAGTTCGAAGCTGGTGGTTAAGGCCCAGATAAAATATTTGGGCCTTACCCCCTTACCCTGAACGGTATGGATGCTGCTAGGATCAAGATCGGAGCACACAGTACCCTGAATCAGCGTCGGAAGCGTATGTTAGAGTCTCCAGCCGCTGATTTGTACATTGTAGGGACCATTCGTCCTCACCTTGAGCAGTGGATAGATCTGCGGCATGAGACTCTGACGTTTCACCTTGTGCAGATGCTTTCGGGGTAGGGCTGCTTCGGCGAGTATCTGCACAGGGTGACGAGGACCGAAGCTGTCAGCACTGTGACGGGCCGGCGAATTCGGCTTGGCTCGTCACACCCTGCAGGAGTGCGCAGCGTGGGACCGCCAGCGCGAAGAGCTTGCGATCGTTATTGATAGCGGGTCACACAGTCTAGTGTCATACCCAAGATGTTGGACAGTGAGATCGCTTGGGTTGCCATGGTCTTCTGCAAGCAAGTCATTGCCACGAAGGTGGCTGTGGAGCGGATCAAGGAGCTCACCTCTACCCCTGATCCGCTCCGTCGCGGGAGACACGGTAGACAGATGCGGGACTATGCCCGCCGCTTCCTAACCTAGCCTGCCGAAGACCACGTGTAGGGTATCGTTAAAAAGTATTCTCCGTCTTCAAAAGCTTGCATTAGTGTTTAGCATTATTATGACTTCAGTATGAGTTTAATGCCTGCACTTGTTTTGTTATTTTTCATGTTTCGGTAACACCACGATATCACTAACTATGTTATAGGACATGCAATCAAACAATGTTCCTTGGACTAAGAAGAACGGTGATCGACCGAGCAACGGATCCGGACAAAGCTTTGCTGAAATTCAGGTCAGACAATTTAATATTATTATTCCTTACTTTATTAAATATGTTGTTTACTCAATTCTTAAATTGTTACTTCTTTTTGTAATTATACTAATATAAATATACTTAAAAAGATATATTTATAAATATATATAAATGTAATAATATAAATTATATACCATCGTATTATATTTGTATTTGTTAAAAATTAGTTCTTGACATTAATATTTCAGATATCAGTATTACTGATTACTTAACCACCATTAGTGTGAATTGATTACATTAATCGGTATATAGACTTTTTAAAAAAACACACCGGTGTGTTTCAGAAATAATGTGTATAGACCCTTAGTGGCGACAGCTGTTTATTAAGCTTTTTGACTTTTGAACGATAGGATACTAAAATGATGTTTGAGCTGTGATATGTGATTTTATTTTACAAAAGAAAACCATAGATTGTGACTTAAGCTCTTGGATTGATGTGCTTCGAATTTTAAAATAATATGCAGAAAAAAATAAGCAACCTGGGGTTTTACTTATTGTTGTATCTATCTTAACACGCGGTATGTTTCCTTGTTGTACCAAAAAAAACATTTGGTGTGATTTTATTATCCACTTCCAGTTTAATAGAACATTTTTCACTCAAAATTCAAGTTTTATTTATAAAAATGGACTCCAGCAATTATTATGTAAATCAAATGATTTTGGTTAAGGCGGTAGAGTCGCAGGCGGCTGCTAGTGTAATAAATCTTTATTTTCAGGCGGAAACCCGTCGGCAATCGTCCGCGTCGCACTCGCAGGCCGTGGTCGTGGAGGAGGTCGTCCCGGGAGCGAGCCACGCGCCCTGGAGCAGCGCTCACAATGGAGGTAACTTATACGTAACGCTCCTCAGAAGATTATGTCCAGCAAACTTTTCGGTCATATTTCATAGAGATTAGTAGACACATGCAGAGATGTGCTACGATGAAATACATAACATATTTATTTTGCAATAGAAATAGTGAACACGGGAGGATTCTGGGACACTCAACCCAGTACGTCGAAGCCAGATAAGCCTCAGGACTCGTCTCGGCCGGAGACTACCAAGAAGAAGAAGGTCACCATCGCAGTAAACACCAAGAAAGAGAATACACCGTGCGCAGAGTTCGACACATGGTCGTCCACGGCCCTGTCTTCATGGAGCTCTAAAATTGACGGTACGGACGCACTAAGTCATTTATGATTTTGAAATATTTATCTTTTTATACTATTTAGATTTAGGGGTTAAAAAAAACAATGTAGTAGTCGTAGATAATGTTAATGTTAGTTTTCGTTTTGAGCGTTTAAATTCGAAGTAAGGAGTTTTCTTGCAGTGCCAACATTTGTTGGTTTCTTGAAGGACATCGAGTCACCGTACGAGGTCAAGGACTATGTTAAATGCTACTTGGGGGAGTCCAAGGAGTCCAGTGACTTTGCGAGACAGTTCCTGGAGAGACGGTCAGTGTGTATTATTTATAAGTAACATTGTTTTATCATAAATACTTGTATTTATATAAGAAACATTATTTTTTTATCATACATACTTATATTTTTTATATTATAATGTATTTCTTATATAATCATATTTTTTGAGAGACTTTCTGCATTCTTTATGCCAGCATCAATCAAAAAGGGTATATCCGAACATTTCCAAATTTTGCACACTGATAGATATCAGTCCGGCGGCGTCGCGTCTTTTGTGCTTTAAGTCTCGACAAAATACAATAAAAAGAGAATCACACCCTCACCCCCTCTGTATAGTTTAAACCTTCTTATTTGTTTTCAGTCAGCCGTTGTAACAAATTAAAATCAAATTAATACAAGTATTCACACTGTTCGTGTACAAACGGGGTAAAACGAGAAAAAAAAAATTTTAAATTCCATTTTGTTCATATTTTTACGATAAGGTGTGATTGAGAAAAAACATACTACTAGGGGCTTGTGCTTTTGTGTTTCGATAACAATCCATCGTCCTGCGTTGTGACGATTACGCCATTGCTCTATCGGTTGTTCATTTTTCGTATTTGTATCGTGTAGCCAAAGCCATAGCTTACTCCGCTGGAGAAATAGCAGCGAATAAGACGAACACACTCTATGTTTTACTTAACAAAAGACAAAATCTTTGATACATGCTTATAGATATTTTAAAATAAATATTTGAATTAAGACACGTATATCTCTTCAGCTCCAAGCTGCTTCGAGTGGGTATGGTGACCCCGTCCGACGACCTGTGCTCCCCGGCCATGGCGGTCAACCCGCGCGCCGCGCTCGAGTACCAGGAGGTAGCAGACTACCTTACGCCATCATCATCATCAGTTTGTTTCAAATTTAATATAATTACTAAAATAAATTACAGGCCAAAGGTAAGAAAACAAAAAAGAATAAGATGCTGAAGGTAGATGCTCGCATCCTGGGCTTCTCCGTGACTGCGTCCGAGGACCGCATCAACGTGGGGGACATTGACACCGTTTGAGATCAAGCCTCCGGCGGCCAGCCCGCAGCCCGAAAGAAAAAAAAAACACTCACCAAAGCACAACGACGAGCCCGCGCCTGTACCACCAAAACTGCCGTCTCCAAACGTCGTAATCGCAAGAAGCAACCGTAGGAATCCACTCGTCTCCGCGCCTCCTCGCCTCCTCGTGCTACCAGTGACATCCCTCCCTTACATTTACGAATTTACATAATACTAGTGTTATTACAATTAAATTTAGTGACGGTGTTTCTAACAAATCGGAGACTGAGCACCTCCACCCCCTACGAGAACATTAATTGCAACCCGTTAACAATATATTGCATAAATATACTAAACCAACTAAGTGTTTGAATAGATTAAGACTGTACTTCGGGCGATACGTGTCCCCGCGGGTTGCGGCAATCATACGTACTTGGCTAAACCTTAAATGTAAAAATCCTACGGCGGCTGGAGTTCCCGACCACCTGACTGGATCAACGGACGAACTGCAGTGCACTGTGTCGCTGTTTAAAATGACAAAGTTATATACTAATATATCAGGGGCTGTGGTCGGCTCGTTGACCTCCGCGTGTAATTAATTATTTAATGTATCTTTATAATTAATTTATTGTATACATAGTTTATTTAATATTATAATTTATTAATCTGATGAATTGATGAACGTCACAACAAACTATTCTAATTCAATATCGCTTCGGAAACTTGATATTTGTTAATTTTTTTCATGTTTTTTGTAAATAACAAAACTTTGTTATTATATTTACTATATATAAATATTTGGATGCTCATAAATACATAATCCCCCTTAATATTATAATAATATATTTATAAACACTATAACGTATTCTCTGTTTTGTTACTTTCACACCTTTGACGTAAATCGTTAGTGAGAAAGTGATAAATCACATAATAAGTTTTAGTATAAATATTATTATTAGTAAGTCAGAAACTCGTCGAGTGGGAGCTCTGGTGGTTGCAATATGATACTCGGAACAATATAGGAATGATATTGTGTACGGCGGAATGATCTACACGCATTAAACTAATAAATGTGAATTATTTACAAAGTATAAATAATAGCTTTCTTACGACTTTCTAAAGTATATTACACAGTTTGGACTTAGTGACTAAAAACGGCGAACTGAATATAGAGTAGCGTAATGTTGTAATGTTGTACAGCATACGATACCGTTTTACTTCGTAGTAACTAATGTACAATTGTAAGGATTTTGTTAGTGGTCTATGTCCACCCGCGTTGAATCATTTGTATATAATATGTTTCGATATTGAGCGGCTACATGTTGCTAATCTGCCTCCTGCTATATTATTGTATATGTACCAATCTACACGATTACATTTGCAATAATCCCAATATTTTGATTGCGATAATTTTAATCCATATGTAAATTTAATTTAATTTAAGTTGATACTAATAATAATTAATATTCAGTAGTTGTTGTTGTAATGTATTATAACTTGTAGCATGTGCGTGCTCAGACTCGTCACGTGATCTTCAGAGTTCGTTCTTTGTAAATGATTTGTTTTAGAATCGTTAATCTCTATGTATGATTTGGCTCTTATTTAAATTAATTTGAAGATCAAATGTAATGTCCTGTGGTTTATTGTTAGCTGTCGTCTGTGTCGTTGCGTCTTTCCTGATCTAACTGTAACTCTGATGATGAGTATTTTTGCGACGAGAAGTCGTACAACGTAAGCTATAATTAAGATTTATTAAAACTATTAAATGTACTGATTGATGTTGCCCGGAGCATTGTTGTTGTATCTTGTTACTTATGTAAGACATTGATGTCCACGTTATGTTATGTACTAAATAATTCGTAATATTCACTTCTCGGTGTTTAATTGTTAGACCTCTTTAAATGTTTAAGATTTCACATCTCTGGATGAAATATGATAAATTCATGTTTCACGAAAGGAAGGGACTCTGTATCCCGGCGCCACTTTGAGTAACCAGTAATTAATGTCACCAGTAGTTAATGGAATGAACTTTTGCAGTCTCTTAATATTATATACATTTTACAGTTTCCTCTGTCGTGAGTTAGATCGGGAAGGTCGCTTCAAAGTATCCAATGTCGTGAAGGCGGTGCCGCAGAGCACTTGAATGCATTGAAAAAAGTCATTTGTAACATCGAATCAAGTGATTAAACGATGAGGCCTCTGTGTGATGGGTTGTCGGACTCTCTTTATAAAAATATCAAAAAATATTTTACTCTTAAACAAACCAGTGCCTTTAAGATAGTTTTGACCCTTCTCGCCAAATTATTCTTCACTAATTTAGACCAAGCTCCGTCAAATCTGAAGCAGAAGAGCCCGGCCTGGAGTCCGATAGTTCTTAGTTGTATTAATTTCCGATTCCCGTTCCCTACAAGTAGTTTTACACTCGTATGTTACAAACTAAAACTAATCAATGTTAAATATTTAGATAATTATATAATGTATGTTTCGAAATGTGTAAATATTATTTAGAGTTATAATAAAATAATTGACCACTGGATTGATTCTCATTCTCACTTCTGTCCACTCCTCTAGATATACGTTTCAATTTAATTATTCACAAAAGAATTAATCCTTTCATAATGCGAAAATTTCCTTCATAAAGGCTCCTGTTGCAGATTAACATGATGATGATGTTTTGTAGAATATTATAGTTTTTATCGTTTCATTTCAGGCATTTACGTTAATTCACACAGTTAATTTCTCTTAGATAAAGAAATTATTCTTAAATCAAAAAATACTTTGGGTGAGCAGACATTTGACTAAAAAAATTAATAATATATAATTTCGTATTTTGTAATTAAATTTGTTAGTCCAGACTGGCTCAGTATAAAGCACAGGTCACATGTGCATACTGTTTTCATCACGGCAGGATCACAGTTCGTCATTAGCTTCTACGACTTGTCTGCGAACAACGAAAACCGTTCGGATTGTCGAGAACCCTGAATGACTATCTTCAAAATAAGCACCTACTACGTAACCTAGCTTAGGGTTTATATATTTAAAAGGCAAACCTACAAAAAGACCACGTTGTCGCTGTAACGCTCACAAGACATTACTCGTGTAATTAACATTTCAGTTTTAATACAAAATACTAACAATTTATTTATTTAATTGTATTTTAGTGGTCATGCTCATTAAATAAAATAATTTTTACTCATGTTTTTTAATTATAATTAAGGTAAATTAAATTAAAATGTAGAGATGGTTATCTTTGTAGGCTGTTCCAATTATAAATTTGCTAGTAAGCTATTGTAATTATTACATATTCTACCATTATTAAAAGTGATAAAATTCCTAAACCTCAGTAACTTTCAGTTCAAGATTTAAAAAGCATGTAAATCTAAATGCAATTTCAAAGAAAATCGTTACTAATGTCCCTACCCATAGGTATTACAAACACTCGGACAACATTTGTTATGATATATATTGTTAACAAAGCACAATCAATTTATCCACATTTGCAACCTCGATTTTTTCGTCGACGTTGACGGCTTCGACGTCTCCGACGTCGCCGGCTGCATCGTCGGCGCCGACGTTTTCTACGTCGACGCCAGCTACATAATCCTCGAGCCAAGTTGGCAATGTAACGTTCTCCGTGTCTTTCCAAAAATCCTAGTTCTGCACTCAGTTTCAGGGTCTCTTCTGCTTTAATAGTTAAATTATTTGTTCTCCAAACATCACCAAACTTGTCTTGTAAATACTTGGTAATTTCATTTGGACTGACTCCATCCTTATTGTCAAGTTTGTAAAATGTATTCATTACAAGTTTGGCTGCATTCTCGTCCTGTTCCTTTTCAAATTTATTGTATGATGTCATTTTATAGTCATTAGGAATACATATCGATTTGAGCTTAAGATATTACATGAGACAATATAATTTGTTATAGAATTTGGATGTTTCTGATCTCAGATGAAAAAAGTGAGTGTTGCGATTTTTTGACAATCAGTTTATTTCTCTAATTTATGATTTGGTTTCAAAATTCCAAAGAGAGGTTTATTTTAAAAATGACTTTATTTTTATCTTTATCGATAATAGATACAATAACAGTTTAATTTAACATTAAACATATTTTTTAAATGTTAGTTTATTTTATAAAATTTTTGAAAAAATACTCGCAAAAAATACTCGTAGAAAAAGAATTTATTCTTCGAAAGCATTCAAACGACTTGAAAGATGACTTCAGACATCACAATAAACACTATGTAGAAAATTGAAAGAAAATGTGATTTGGAATTTAAATCTTAGGAAAATTAGAGAAAATTGTACGGTGAATATAACATTGCGATGACCGAAAACGGAATGCAGGATAATACAACACAATGTATCCCCGGGAGGCTCATTATGCGGTATCTTCAAGAAAACAAGGGTGGGGCTACAATGAACGAAATATTGCAATATTTACGAAATTGTAATAGCAAAGAATCTTTAAACAAATTGAACCAAACTGTGGAATCCATTCTGGAGAGTGGAACAAACCTTGGTTTGCTCGAGAGGAAGGGATCGCGGTTTATGAATTGGGTGGCGCGTGAGATGTGTGGCAGAAGGAGACGTCGCTGCCGGTGCTCACGACGACGCAGACGTCGCATCCGACGACGCCGCAGCCGGCGAAGACGACGCGGTTGCCGCCGCTGACTATCCGACTTCACTGTCCCTAAACCTAGACAAGGTTTCTAATTGGGCGGCAAAAATAAATACTTAAGAATTTAAAAACTTAAATATTTTAATCTTAAATATTTAAGGAGATATATATTAATTTTAGATCCACTAGGATTAAAATATCAACTTGTTCTAGACTCAGCTTTGTGAAATTTTAGCTAAACGTTTTGAAATTAAATTTATCGTTTTAATATATTTATATATATATATATATATATATATATATATATATATATATATATATATATCTACTTGCATGATTGTAATGATATGCTGTTGTGGATTTTAAAGAACTGAAAAAAAAAAATATTTTGTTGTATTGCGTTTATTTGATCATTCTTTTTACATTAATAGCTTAAATTACTATATTGATTACACGTGATATGTTGATTACATAATTTAAAAGGTAAATTTTTAAAGTGACATATAATTATGAGGCATATATGTAATGATTTCGAATATAAGCCTCGAATAGCTAAGTAAGATAAATATAATAATAGACTTAACAATTCTACTACTACTACTATTTGAATTGATTGAGTAAACATTACGATTATAATAGATATCAGTATTTTCTTAATTATGAGATATGATTATATTCCCAGTCATAGCCAAGGTTCTTTAAGCTCCAAGAAGTCGTTTGATGGTGTATCCAGGGACTGCGTAAACTAACAGCAGGATCATGACTGCTACGATGACGATGATAGAGTACCTCAGGATGTCCCACTTGTAGTTGTGCCACATTATATACCGGATTGATTTTAAGGGGTTTAGGAACCACATAAAGGAAGCATCCGGCCGGCTGGGGAATTGTGTACAATATGTATTAACTTGAATGTAGGTATTTTATAATATAAGTACATAAGTTCGTATTCAACGTAATTAACTTATTTTGTTTGTAGTTAAATTGTCGTGATCAATTATTACTTGTATATATGATTAACTTACTTTGGTTTATCTAAGGGGTCTGGTTCGTTGCGACCTAATCCAGCTGGCACTTTTTCAGCTTCTTCGGCAGTCAATAGATGGATTTCGGCTTCAACTTTTCCAGTAAGTTCCATTTCTTCAGTATCACGCTTAATGTAAAAAGGCCACCAGCCCTTAACGCGTTTTTGTTTAAAAATGTTTACCATGGGCACGGATCCGTCGTTGCGTAACATATCCAGGGTGCACAGTTTTGATGATTTTGCTCCACGTGGAAAACGATTTAAATCCAGAGTTACAGCTCCTAGACATACGAAACAAATTCATGTATTCGTTTATAAATCTTTCGCAATAAAAAATATTTTATAGACAAAACTAAAAAGTATAAATTATAATTGTTGTCAATTTTACCTAAGAAATCATCAGCAGAGAAATGGTCGGCGTCCCAGACTTGTAATTCGAGACGAGCTGGTATTTTGCATTCAGTTTCATCCCACGAAAAGACAGACTCCTTACGGGAGATCACTATGCGCTCCTCAGCTTCCAAATATTCAAAAGGATATATGAATCGCCAGTTGAAGTTACCTTCTCCAGTCAAGGAGCGATAATGAATATCAGTGCTTTGACAATCATCAGGTCCACGAACCCATCTTAAATATAAAAATTAATTTCAAATATAAAAAATATAACGAATCAAGTACGGATTATATATATTAATCAAGCAAAAGGCATACCCTTTTACGTAAATATCAGACATTTTTTCCCCTGTAAAGAAGGCATCGTCTTCTAATACAACATCGTCGGTATTCCAAACAATCACTCTCATTTCAAAAGATTTTGGCTTACGAGCAGATATATCAAGAGGCGGTCCAGGCAATGGCATATCCATAGGAAACATATCTACCCACATCTCAAGACGACCTTGTTCAATTCCTAGTAATGATACAAATTGTTAATATTTTTTTATTGCCATAACTACTTTATAATAGGTACATGATAAATAACTATGTAACTTAAAATTATCGACATATAAATAACTCATAATCTTAAAATACCAGGCTTGTTAGGATTATATAATGGGCGAGTTTCAACGTGTTCGGTTACAAGTCGAGTTCCAACTCGAGGAACTTCTTGCCAGCGATGGAGAACTACTAGTGCCATCTGTTCCTCTGCGGTGTCAGAATTTGAAAACAGTTCATCATCATCCATTGGCATATTGAAAATAGTTCTACCAATTTTGACACGGCCATAGTCATAAATAGGCGGATCTAACTTGCCATCTTTGCAGAGTTTTGCCAAAATCTGAGTAGGCTTCATAGCATCGCGCCAACGGTTGTATCCTTGTCTTAAACGATAAAAGTTGATGGATACATTTAAAAAAATGTATGAATGAAGGTCAAACTTGAACTGAAATAAATAAGAAATACATACTCTTCATATTTCACAGGTAACCCACAAGTGGCCCTGTGGCGGCTGTAGAAACGGTTCTCAAGATCGATTTTAGTTTCGCCAATCAAATCATCGGACCCTACCAAATCCCAATCTAAGACTTGAATTGTTAGCATTGAATCTTGTGGGAACGTTGCTTCTATTTCAAAGCATTTGCCAAAAACTGGATTAAGCTGCTTAGAAACATAATTTTCCTTGTCGCTGATCTTTTTGGAACCACATTGTAAAGAAATATAGGGATCAGCTTTCCCATTTAAGTCCATCGGATGAAGATCAGTAGCTTTAACAATGTAAACTCGGACTAAAACATGTATGGGATCATTATTAGGGACGCCTTGGAAAAATCCATGATTGGGATCGAATCCCATAACTGTATGATCATCGATTCCTCTTGGTAGAGGCCATTTATAAACTTTAATGGCGCCCTAGAACAAGAGTAATTCTTTAATAAGTTTTATTTAGTAACTTGAACCACAAAAGCAACTTGTGTAGAAATTAATCTTTAATGACATAAAAATAAAAGCAGATAGGGAAAGAACATAACAGCAAAAGGAATCAACCCATAAAATATAGAGAATAAAAAAGAGATAGAGGAGAAGAATACAAGACATTTAATTGCCTGTAAGGTTGTAACGACTAATACCTTGAAGACTCCTACGACACGATTATCATCCTCATTATCATCGCCGGTCTTTTTACCTCGATATAATTCAAATGAGTTTAACCATTCCTTGAACTCATCATATTCAGATACAGCCTCCAATTCATGTGGATAAACCTGTAGAAAATAAGTTATATTTTAAAATATATTTATAGAACTAATCTAATTTTTAAATATATTTATATTGTTTTCTAGTAATGAAAATAAAGTTCGACCTTACTTGTACAATATAGAACAGAACATTATATTAAATTATTACCTTTGTCATTGATGAGCGTGGTATTTCATTCTTTTTTCGTAATGCCGTGGGACTTGGTTTTGTCTTTGGTGACGGGGACGCTAGTTGCCTACGACGATCACGGTCAAAACAGGGCGATTGTACTTCGTCACGAGGTGAGCGTATCTCATTAACATAAGTTACTTGAGAAGCTTTGGTATAACCTTGACGCTCTCTTTTATCTTCTTTAGCATCTTCTATCATTGACTCAACAGAAGCGAAATATTTAGTCCACCAGTCCTTATTGCCTTCTTCATCGTCTAAAACAGAGTCAGTGCTAGCCTTTCTCTTTTTGCTAAAATCGCGCTTGACAATTTTCTTTTTAATTGGAGGCTTAATGCCAGAGCCATAGGTCATAGTACGTCCTTCTCGTACTAATAAAGGGCAACTCTCTCTTTCATTTTCAATTGCATATGCATCGTCTGACATTATGCGGTTAGCTCGCAAATCTACGTTCTTAAGTTCAATTATTGATTTCTTACGTTCCTCCATTTCCCGTTCACGTTTGCTCATTGGTGTGTAAATATATTTGTGAATGGAGTTTATGGTATGAGTTCCTACAAGAGTTATTCTGCCAAAGCTGCGGCAGTCAACAACTCGTATTGTCAAAGGAGGTCTGTACAAATCCTGATCAGGAAGTTCAACGTCAATGTATTTTATAGGATAATTAAAATTGGGATTACGTTGAGCATTATTAATAACAGAAGAATACACAATATTTCCAGCGCATTCAATGTCAACTCTGGGTCTATCCACTGTTAAAAGGTGTAGGCGTTTCAGATCACGCAATCCCCAGAATAACACCTCCACCCTATATTTAGATAAAGTTGGGCGTATTCCTTTTGGAACAGGATATGCTTTAGCTTTCTGATTTTCGGCCAGTTCTTTTCTAAAAATTTTTTTGGGACCAGGAAGTGCTGGTAGCACTGATGCATCACTTTTTGCTGGAATTTCTAGAATCTCAAATGTTGCTAATAATTCTCCGGCTTTGTCATCACCTCTAGATATTTCATGCCATTCCAAAATAGGAGGATGTTGTAGTCCCACACGCGTGTCTTCACAAGATCTCACGGTCGGCTTAGCCAAAGCACGGCCGATAAATTCAGATTTTCCAACTTTGTCTTGGTCAAATATTTCGACGACAATAGTCGGAGGATCAGCTTTTATTCGTTCTATCGTGCTGTAAAGCAAAATGTCGTCTAAGACTAATAGTTCATCCCATGTGGGACTTAGTGTTTCATCAATAACTTGAGTAGTAGCTGAACTTTCTCCAATAATTACCCTAGCAAATGGATCAGATAATCCTGAGGAATCGGAACCAATCAAAGACCGCGCTTGGTAAATATAGGCTCGCATCTGGAAAGTCTAAAATATTTTTTGTAGTAAATAAGAATAACAATACCTTTCCCCAATTATAATTTTATAACTTCTTATTACATTATTATACATAACTTACATGTTTTTCTGCGTAAAATAGGTTTTCCGGAGCAAGTGCTCTAGGTTTTTCAGCATTTTTGACTTCTTGAGTTAATTCATAGCCAATGGGGAGTTTTTCAAGGAAGTGTTTCTTATCATGTAATATTCCAAGCCATATAAAAATGCTAATTTTAGCTGGAATAGCCCAACCACTTGGAGAAATTGCTTTTTTCCCTGGCCACTACAATATGAAAAGAGGGCGTAAGAAATAACAAAAAAGAAAAAGTGTAAATAAAGAAAAATATCAAATAAACCTTCAGAAAAAGCGTTTGCATTTTCCCACATAATTTTCCGCATTCCTCTTGGCACTCCGAGAAAATAACGTCCCTCGCACTGAATCTATGATAAGCTAATCGTTTACCGTTACTTATCATCCAGATGAAAATGTCTGGCATTGCATGTTGTGGCTAAAATTTTACCATAATATAATTTATTTATTATATTGTATGCACATATAACAAATAAATTTTAAAAGTATTTACGTCTTCACATAAATGTTTCAGCCTGTTGAGGTACGAGAACGCAGTACGTATGCGATCCTTAATAGAATGCTTTGTAATTAACGCCTTGAGACTTTTTGTCATATTACCCATTTGCTCCTGAAAGAAAAAATAAACCAATACCAATAAACAAAAAAACAAATTCTCTTGAAAATAATTCTCATATTCAAACAACAAATCTAAAAAAAAAAAATGTGTCTTACAATTTCTGTTAGACACAGTTTGAGTCTCTCACGATCAAGTCTAGTGTTTCCACCTGGAGACACGTTGCTCATATGTTCTACGTAATCCATGCAGCACGTGCTCACTGAATCCAAAACTGACTTCAAATACGTCACGGAACTACTGTCAGGACCCTCATCCATCTCAATAGCATTTTGTGCATTATGGAGACCTTCCTCCTAACAGATAGAAATTATTAAAGTTTATAGTATTTTCCAAAATAGTGCTTTTGTAACAGTTGTTTTTGTAAAAGATATTGCATTTCAAAAAAACATGATACTTTATAGCTTGATTCCATGGGAAGATGGATTCCAATAGATAATTAATAAATTAAATGTACTTCATTAATTTTGTACGTCAAAGAGCTATTAAATAATCTTACAAAATTCTCAATAATCCTAGCAATCATATTTGAGTTGTACATGCGACGACAATGGTCGGGCCAAATGCTACGCACATGCATGCACTGTTTCAAGTCCCAATATGGTAGAAAAAAATAGTTTTTATCGGAGGATACGGCTTTTGTTGGTTGTGATACGCTTTGCCAGTATCCTATATCAGAATTAAGATCATCTAAAAAATATCAGTTTTTAGTTACAAATCTATATTTAATAAAAAAACAATGCTTATACTCATTTTTTACAAATAATTAAGAAATTTATAGTATAATATATTACATATTTCGTCTTACTTAAGTCAGAAACGTTTAAGTCCTGAGGTCTCTTTAGAGATTCCTTATTCCCATCCAAAACATTTCCTGCGTTTCCAATGCTTAGTTCGAATTGAATTGGTTTATCAGTCAACCGTTTATCAACCATGTTTGCGTCAAAAAGACAAGCAAACAAGAAGAATTCTTCATTCTTCTCAAATGAATGTTCGTTAATAGGAATTACAGGTTCAATTTCAACGTCGGACGAGGTACAATCAATAATGTCAATGATCTCAGTTCGTATTGATATGAGTATTCTAAAAATGTAATAATTATATCAATTATCTGTTAATGTTTTTAAACTTTTGCAATTTTTACACATAGTAGAAATATATCGAGAATTATTTATTTGTTTATTTGTTTATTTATTTATTTAATTCTTCATTGCACAAAATACAACAAATGCACAAAAAGCGGGCTTAATGCTACAAAAACATTATCTACCAGCCAACCTTACGACGTACAGGAGACATTGTTGGTAGGCGTGCAAATAAAAAAAAAATCTAATTTAATTTAATTTAATTAAATAATTATCTGCTATTATAAAAGGTTAGAATTGTACTTGATAACAAAACTTTCTTTCGGTATGATTTTATGGATTTGTTAACTAAACCTTTTTCAGTTTTTACAATTTACTTTTAAATTCATTGAGATATAAGATAAAATTACCTTGCACGATAAGAAACACCTTCCCCCATTCCTGTATTAAGATTGGAGTGTTGGTCCAAGAGACTGTAATCGCGGGTAGAACCATACAAGTTGATATAAGCCGGTCCAAAAGTAGGCAAAAATCCTGATAAAAGTTAACATCTTTAATTATACAATTAGCGTCTAAATTTAAAAAGAAGAACCAAAAAAATATATATGGGGTCTGTCGAAAATAATGGATAAATTATTAAAAAGATAACCCGTTCTTTTATCACGCTAGATGAAAACTTTTTTTATGTCAATGTTATGAACGGTGTCCAAATGGTGATACTTTGATGATTTTTTTTTAATTTCTACTTCTCACATGTATTTTGAACATTTTTTCCAAATTTAAGTATTTTTCTGAAATTCTTCTTGCATAAGGTTCCTAAAACATTGCATTATTCTATAACATTACTAATTTAGGAGTTATCTCAGTAAAAAAATGTAATTCTTTTTCTCTTTAGTGTTCTATTTTCAGATTTAATAATGGACTGAAGAACAAAAATGTAATTTCAATTAGATAAGTAGTTTATGTTTGTACATTGGTCCTAAGGTGTGCTTTATAACTCAACGACATTATTTAACTTATTTACTTTCCTCATTTAAAAGCTTTTCCTTAAATAAACAAGGTAATTTTTAGAAAAACAAAAAATTTAGTGCTGCTTCTAGCATTTTATGAGCTGCTACCCGAATGTGCGGAAATTGCAGCTCTTCTATTGCTAAAACAAAAAAGTATTAAATGTTCCTCGCAACTCTACTGGTCCTATGATTTGGCTAACTATAATTCCTGTCCATATATCCATTTTAAACTGATATTTGGATCTATATGACTTTATTATATTTCGGTTTTTTAAAATCAAGCTGCAGCAGCTGCCAGAAAAATTATAAATATTTAAAAATATATCCATCTCGTTGACTCGTCACTCATACAATTTTCTCAAAAAAAAGTTAGGTTTTTACCAAAAAAAGCCGCACAAAGAAGCCACTTCGCTACGCAATGCCAAAGAGTTGAGCCAAGATCGTCGACAATCCGAACAGCTCTCCGTTGTACGCGCTCAATAGGCAGAAGCTGATATTAGGGTGATCCAGATCAGAGATGGGAACAGTACTCCATATGTGGCCGAACCTTATAGAGTGTTATGGTTGCTGGATGTCGGATATATTATAGTTACATATGTTGTCACAAAAAAGCAGTAAGCCAAAATTATAGAAAAGTCTAACTTCTTTAACAGATAGCTTTAAACCAGCTAGCTCTGTGGAAGCCGCAGACATGTCATTACAAGTTGTAGTGTATGTATGACGCCAGCACAAGATCAACAAACTCTTTACATTACCTGTTTAGGTCAACGTTGGCTCGGGTTCCAATAGTGAGCGTTTACTATCATCACAAAATATTTTTTTTTTACAAATTAATTATAATTTAAGTAAATGCATTACTATTTCAGTTATCCAGTTAAATTAGAATTCAAATTCAAAATAGCTTTACTTGGAGAATACATTATGAGGCAAATATATGAAAAATTAATGCTATCCAAAAGGGTAAACCACTTAGCTTGTACTGAAACAATATTCTCAACGCTGGTATTATGTGGCTGCCATTTACTGACCTACGTCGTGAACTTTAATAAATAACGTTAACTTTTAAACGTAATAAATTTCGATTTGTGAGTTTTGTCATCGCACCACTGCTAAAGTGTTTGAATATTAATTTTCCAAAGCACTCGAGTTAAAGGATTGTTTTACGGCCAGTCCCTGTGTTTTCTTAAACATTTTCGTAATATGCTCGGCAGCAGAATATAATTATTGATACAAATGGTAAAATTTCAATTGTAGATTGAAAGTGGACTTAAATACTCAGTCATATTTTTTATTTTTTTTCTATTTACCATCACAAGGAAACGTTCGAAACGCCGTGATAGCAGAAACTGCAAGCACACCTACCTCTGTCCCCATCATGCGAAATGGTCTGCAAGTCAATAAAGTGAGTGCCAATGATGCCAGCATGTACAGCATCATCATCTTTTAGTTGTATTTTCAGTCGCTGACACAGCGGTGGGAACATCTCCGTAAATATAATCTGCTCGTTCCACACCGGCGAATAACAGTTCTTTTTCACTGAGGTAGATCCCTGCGTTATGAATTTACTTTTGAGTAAACAGCTTCAATAAAATATAAAAAAACATTTACGCTTGAAAAATTTTACTATTTGAATTTTAGCCAGAAATTATTAGAAAAATTATTGTAGTATATCGACCCCTGAAAGCAATCTACAGTTATCTCGAAAAATGCCACTTTACACAAGAGCTAAAAACTATACATTTTGAAATATATCCCAAAAAAAGGCAATATTTTTTTGTGAATCGAATGTAGAATACATTTCTTATTTTTAGAGTTACGACAAGATTGCTTTCTACGGTACATTTTTGTAAAGCTCAGGTTTATCCTTATAATATTATTAATACTCTAAAACAATATTATCAACTTTAAAAAAGAATATATTTTTAAACATCTTGGTACCCGTACTTCATGTATGTATTTATAAAATACTTAAAAGTAGTCCCTTTTTAAATTGATTTACTCACAGTCATTCCAGCAAAAGTAACTTCTACGTAAGGGTCCACCAAGTCCAGGCTCTCACCGGTGAAGGCCCGCTTCATATTGGCCAGGAGAGAGTAGTTCATCTTTGGTAAACCGTCCGCTTTGTAGATTTTAACTATGAAACGAGCCCTTTGACGCTCCACCGGCATCCCGTCAGGGAGGAGCAAGTTGCTGCAATGTTATGTACATTTCGTAATTTTAGATGTTAATGCTGACGTAACAAAATATTTTCAATGATTAATTACTAGTTGGTAAGGCAAATAAATTACTATTTTTCATTCGATATTTAATTCAACGCCACTGAAATGTCACCCGAGGAGTAATGTAATTTTATTCAGTTATTTTGGCGAACGTGTCAAGTGCCATACATATATCAATTTAATGTTAAACAAAGCGAGCTGAATGATAAGACGCTTAGAATTATCAGAGAATAGATTTAAATCTGTACTTATAAGTGCTTACGCTTCAATGTCGTCTTCGTCTCTCTCACTCTTGGGCGGCACCTTGATGGTGTCTCCTTTACCGATGACGCTGATGTCACATTTTAGATAGCCCTTAGGACCTGAGTTCACGTCCTCGGGGTCCGTCAACAGAGCCCATTTGTGGTAGAATTGACGGTCTGTGCATATGTATAATGTTCAAGAATTAAGAAAATATGACAGATAAATTAAAATTAATGTTTTTTTATAATCATTAAACATATAAATACAAAGTACAATAGACAATTCAACATTATAAATAGTGTAATAGAGATTGAATACTAAAAACCTTAAAAAAATATTGATTTTGTATGATGCTCATATTTATTTGTTTCCTTATTTAATTTTGTGACTAAAAATGTGTTGTAGGTAGGTAGGTAGGTAGGTAGGAAGGTAGGAAGGTAGGTAGGTAGGTAGTGCTACTTAGCAATATAAACATTTTGATGGGTAGAATGATTTTTAAATTGTTATTGTTTTCAGTCACGCAACCTTATTGTAATGCCGTAACTCTGTTATATGTGAAATGAGATAGATAAGCGCCTGTGTTATATAATCATTATTAGAGAAACATATTACATATAAATTAATAAATAAACAGCAAAGATTCAATTTCCATAATTAAAATATTAAAAATAAATTATTTAATTAATTAATTAAAATAATACAGCACATGGCCTAGAAGTCATAATAAAACTAGCAGCTGTTATTTATTTGTTTGTTTCATCGAGTCAAGTAAAATTTTAGTACGGTTTTATTTTCATAATATTGTTCATTGTTTTACCATCCTCGGTCGAACCGTTTCATTAGTGATTGAAATAAAAATATACAATTCTTAATATGAACTAGTAGAACATGTAGAAATTATAAAACAAAAAAACTTTAACACATTAAATATGTCTCTATTTTATGTTACTTCGAACAAAGTCTTTAATATTTTGTCCAGAGCTATCCTTCCTTTCGTCAATTGTAACTAATTTATATAATAAAATCATGCTCAAGTCTGTTTTAAAATCTAGATATCTCGGCATTTTCTCCATATATTCAGATTCTCTGTACTTGTATATATGAACAATTATCAGCGAGATATCTTCAGATTCAGAGATCAGAGAAATATTTAACATGTTTTGAACTAAACAGAATAAATATTATTGATAATGTTTAATTCTTGTATTAAGTACTGTCAGCAACAAAAGTCGGTGACCACAGTCACAATTTCAAAATCGCTTTACATCATTTTATAAAAAATAAAAAAAAATGAGAAACACCAAAATATAACAAATATTTAGTTCATAATTTAAAATTGAATTTGAATAATTAACTAAACACCATATAAACAAAAAGTTGTTATCGTGATAATTTATATATACGTATATTCTTTCATTAAGCTGTACCAAAGTCAATGAACAGTATTATAGTCATAATAATCTTAGCCTCATCTTGTATTCAGTCTGTGAACAGATTTTAGTAAAAATATTTATCAGTCAGATTTCAGTCTAACGGTTTATCTCTAACGCCCCTGAAAAAAATTAATTCTTTAAAATAATAACTATTTTTACATTTTATCTTTGTACTTGTTAGTAAATTCAATTAATACAATATTGAAAATAAAATGTTCAATAATTTTAGTTATGGTTTTATTTGAATCAACAAATTTAAAAACGGTTTTGATTATTACGAATCAACTCAAATGTATTTATAATTTATTTTAAATAAATAAACACCCGTGCGGAGCCGGGCGAGGCACTAGCTCTTGGGAATCTTAATGATCTGATGTATTTTTGACTATGTACTGTTCAGTTGATTTTGAAGTTTAACGGTGTTTGTCAAGTTTAACAATTTTGTTATAATATGGTTTATAACTATTTTGTAATTCTGACTTGAGATGCTGATTGCATCGGTACCATTTGAAGAATAAGGATAAGATTGTAACAAATTGAAAATTGGTCAGTACATTACTGTAGCGGCCACCAAAAGAATCTTTGATGGACGAACGTGTCCATTAATGTTTAGTTGCGATCAATATAATATAATAAAAGGTAATACTTTTTCAAATGCGCGAAAATTAATCCTAAGTAGTCGTAAGTAAAACAAGGAAATTTAAATAAAACCTTTGATAATTTATCTCCTTGGTCGCCATGTTCCAGTGTAAAAGATCTATCACGTACTACATTACACGACTGATATGGGTTTAATTAGTAATTTATGCTGCATTATATTTGCTTGCATGTTTTTCTTCAGTAGCTACTTCATAACACTCTGTGGTCAGTTGAGAAATTTCGATTTAACCCGAAGAAGGTTGTCAAAATAATGCTCTTATTTTCAAGCAAGTTTGACAAAAGTTGAAAAATCAATCGTTCACTAAACATTTTTTTATATGAGTGTATTATATTGTTCAGTTTTTCGCACAATAGTTGATGTAATATAGCAAGTAGTATTTTTGTATGAAAACTCTGTTTAGTGTTCGGTTATTATATATTATATATTATATATTATATATTATATATTATATATTATATATTATATATTATATATTATATATTATATATTATATATTATATATTATATATTATATATTATATATTATATATTATATATTATATATTATATATTATATATTATATATTATATATTATATTGTGCAGCAACTACATATGTATCACAACAATGCTTTACTATTTTCTATATTTATAATCTTTTTTTGTTAATTGCTTTAACCAAACATTTTTGAACAGGAACTAGTTACAGAAAAAAACATGTTTTTATACAATAAGTGTTACGAACGATCCTAAAATGTAATTGTGAAATTGATTGAATACATTCATAAATAGTTCTTCTAATGTTTTTAAAAATTTGAAGACATTGACAATAATTCCACATTTATAGGAGAAAAAAATATAACAGCATCATTCCTGCAGATTAAATTGAAGTCTAGCAAATAAAATTAAAACGCAAATACGTTTTGCAAAAGCGAGAAAAATGCAAATTAAACTACCTGAGCCATTACGAGGATATTTGTAACTTCATTGTGTTCTTCGTAACTTCATTTTTTACTTAATAGGAGTAAGTATAGCAGACAGTGGACTTCACAAGTAAATAATGTTTGTAAATACCTCCTATCTCTCGTACGACGCGATCAGAACGAAACGAGAGATAAGTTCGATTTTCAATGACGCTTGCAAATAATTTTACATAAAAATGATAAACACTCTCTTTAAAGTACATTTCATACTACATACTCCTTTAGCTTAACGGTCAGAGTACTTCTCTAATTGTTATTTCTGTGTAAACTGGAGGTTTACTTGCGAATGTACTTTCAAATAAATTCACTTTATATTTTTAAATACCCGCAATGGTACAGTTTTATACTAACTCTCTGTCTCTGTTGACGTACTTAGGCCACTAATAGACATTGTTGCGCTTGACTTAGCGTTAATATTCAATAACTGTATAGATTTCGGTATATTTCCTGATCTAATGAAACATAGTAAAATAACACCCTTATTTAAATCCGGTAGTACATTAGATCCATCTAATTATAGACCAATTTCAGTGTTGCCCACTTTTAGTAAGATTTTTGAAAAAAATATCCTTAAACAACTTGTTGCACATTTTAATAAAAATAATCTTTTACATAACAAACAATTTAGTTTCACTCCCGGATGCTCAACATCAAATGCTGGTGTTGAGTTACTGGAGAACATTTTTGAAGCCTGGGCAAAATCACAAGATGCGCTTGGCATTTTCATCAAAGGCATTCGACTGCATACAGAATGAAACTCTAATTAGTAAATTAAAGCATTATGGAATTAGAAAAAAGGCCCTTGATTTGATTAGTTCATATCTTAATGAAAGAATTCAGAAAGTAGACGTCAATGGAAAGCGCTCCCCTGGTTCATTAGTCAAAATGGACGTACCACAAGGCTCTATATTAGTGCCTTTCTTGTTCCTTATTTACATAAATGACTTGCCTTACTTTGTGAGGGACAAACATGGGATAGTATTATTTGCTGATGATACCTCTCTTATTTTTAAAATTAACAGACAGCAATCAGTAATTAACGACGTAAACAATGCTCTCTCAGATGTTGTACAATGGTTTAATGCTAATAATCTGTTGCTCAATAAGAAAAAGACTAAATATATTAAATTTACTTTACCTAACGTCAAAAAAGTCGAAAGCAATGTACAATTAAATAATGAGGAATTGGACTTAGTTAATTCTACGATTGTTTTGGGCATTACCTTAGATTCGAAATTGCAATGGGGTCCTCACATACGTGATTTGTCGACCAGACTTAGTTCTGCAGCATACGCGGTCCAAAGAATACGCCGATTGACAAACGTTGAAACGGCTAGATTAGTTTATTTTAGTTATTTTCACAGTATCATGTTATACGGCATACTATTATGGGGTAATGCATCAGATATTGATACTATATTTGTACTGCAGAAGAGGACTGTTCGAGCAATCTACAACATGGGCCCAAGAGAATCGTTAAGAAATAAATTTAAGGAAACTAAAATTATGACTGTATATTATCAATATACTTATGAAAATTTAATTCATGTACATAAAAATATTATAAATTAAGTAAAAATTGTGATTTACATAAAATTAACACTAGAAATAAAAATAAACTTGCTATGCCTGCCACCAGGCTCCATGAAATAGGTAATTCTTTCATGATTAATTGTATACGTTTCTATAATAAACTCCCTAATGAAGCCTCATATTTGTCTTAAAATAAATTTAAATTATACGTTAAAAGTAATTTGATAAAAAAATCCTGTTATTGTGTAAAGGATTACATTAACGACGGTATGGCCTGGAAATGAATTGTATCTTTGGCGATTGACTGGGACCTATGTAATCTCTTTGCCTTTGTTTGTTTCTCTTGTTGATCAACTGGCAGCATTACACCGCTCCCTTAGAAGTGATTACTTGCGGTAGCGTTGGGGTCGGGTTACCCCCTTCCCTCAAATATGGCGAAGGGAGTGATGGCTGACCCTTGCGTTATACTCGTGAACGGGTGCTGCTTGCGGTGACTGGTCCTCTTGCTGGCTCAGTTTCATAATTATAGTTTTATTTTATTTGCTTAATTAGTTTTTATAATTTAGCCTCCACAAGGAATTGATTGCGATGGTTCTAGTTCGTAAATTGTTTACTATATATGGACGTTTGTGAAACAGTGATCACAATACAAAAAAAAAAAAATACCCGCCTGAGTTTGTTGTGTGGTTCTTCTCAGACCAGGGCGCGCTTGGAACCCTCGTTGCTTTAGTTATAAGTTGGACAGTGACTCTACAGAAGGGCTTATTTCGATATGTAAGGCATCGAAATAGGCCCTCCTGGCACTTCCATTTGACGTACACAAGTGATCATTGATATTGATTGAAAGTGGAAAATATAAAAAAAAAATAAATAAATGAATAACTCTTACTTATTCTTTGTCAACGTAAGTAAAGAATAAAAATTAATGTGTCAAAAGGGGACGAGCTAGAAATGACGGTTGTCACATTTTAAGTAATTATTAATGGACTTAAAAAGATAGTATTTTTATTATATTATTGAATATATGAGAGATACCTAACCGTACATAGTTCGAAAATACATGAGAAATTAGGAATGGTCCAAAAAACATGACAAAACATAAACCCTTTTGGTCGTGTTGTCTTTTACATACAGACGAAGTTGAAAAGTTAAGTTGTTACTAAGTTACACAAACTAATAAACATTGTTGAACCGATTCATGCATTTGAGCTTTCCGAAGCTGATTATATAATGCTTAATTAGTGAATTTAGTATAAGAATGTGATGTAATGTATGGATGAGTCTACAGCCTGTAAAGTTTCAGTGCAAGGATTCACAGTAGACTATATTTGATTTCCGGAGATCTGACGATAGACATTTTAACGTCTAGTTAACCCGGTTAAAAGTTAAAATAGTAACAGTAAACCAGTTTAAGCAGTTGTTCCCGGGACCATTAATAGTTAATACAAATAATACTTTAACCGTGAACTGAGCCTGAAATTGGCCAATCTTTGGGTATCACTGATATATCAATGGAACGTATATCAATGGTATAATTTGCGGACCCGATAATGATGGTGTGTATGACATTACTTCAAAGTTTTTGAATAAAACTCTTGTGCCATCACCTTCTTTATCGAAAGATGCGGTAACGGATTTTAGCAACAATACTAAAAAATAAACATATTTTTCTGCTGCGACATGAGTATTTTGTCCAACATGTCAACATAAAAGTTATATGAGAAAAAGTCTTCATTGTGAGCTTTAATTGATTGAAAGAAGCATTTAATTCAATTTAATACGTAACTGGTCTGAGAGATAGCTTCCCTCCCAGTGAAGAGTTCTCTTGTGCACTTCAGATCCAGTTATAGATTTTGAAATAACTCGTTAGCAAACTTATTTATTTAAAGTACCATTATAGTACGTTGCTTATTTGTTAATGGACTACTATTATTACTATTATTACTATTATTACTATTATTAAAAGCTTTGAATTATTTATTGAAATTAAATTACTTTCATGTAGGAGTAAAAGGATTACTGCCATCGACATCCGCTTCGTTGTAAACCTCTCGACGCTCGTAACAAATTGATGTAGCTTATTAATAATCTATATTCTTTGTGTGTTTAATGAAAAATATTGTACATTTTAAAATATACATTTAAAAAAAAAAACATTTTATATTTCATAATAATACCTTCAATTCATTAAATAGATAGTAATGCAACGATATTAAAAAGTTTTAGATTTTGAACACCAATAATGAACTGATAATTAATAATTTATTAGAAAGAGGCAATAAAAGCCCTGTTTACACCAATTTTTGTTTGCACCAATTTAACAACAAATACGAGTTTTTTTTATCATATCCAGGTTTACAACAACAATACACCTACTATATAATTATCTATTGAACGAACGACATTACAAAATTTATCTTTGTTTGCTTTTGAAAGTTCCCTTTTAAGTTACATACGAGAAGACAATGAAATGAAAACTTACCCGGTTGATTCCACACCGTGGCTATATCAAGCTTGAAATTGCCCAGTAGTTTGTTAGTACGGAGGATGTGTCGCGACTGCAGCACCTGCAACAGGATGACTGCTGTGACTTCTGTGAGAATTTAGACATACTTCATTATATTATTTTAGACTTAATGATATACTATAGATGGATATGATGAAGATTTCATTCGTACTTTGAGTAATAAATAGTTTATTATTCGAAGAATTTGTTGACATCGCTTCAGAGGCTTACAGGGGCCTCGAAAGTTTGTACGCTAAAATATATCCAAAATCTTATATATTAATGCAGGAAGCGATTTCGTTGGCACACTGTAGCTCGAGAACCACTAAAGGGAAAAATATCGTTGATGGCTCAAATCAAAGGTCTCATTATGCTACACTGCTGAAAAATAGTGACAACTCTCAAATCTCATTAGCCTAATTGCAGTAATTAGTCAAAAAATTAATTTTTCCCATAGACTTTGCATGGGGAAATTTTGCGCGCGCTTTTTTAGTAGCGATCTTTTGGCTTTGTTCCCAGCCGCACGCTGCTAACTAGTCTTACTAAATCTCTTAGGATCTACTCCTTCACGAAACTCAAAAAAGATAAATGATTGATACTGACCATAGTGGAGCGATACATAAGTATTTAAAAAATATATTATAAAGAAAAATATATTTTTTGTAAATCATTGTTAGAAAACAGTTCTTTAAGCGATGGCAAGTGTCTGGTAAAGTATTATGAATAAAATTATTTATCCAAATGTCTTAAAAATATTGGATATTAAGGTGTATATAAATAATTATATCTCAATTTAGTCCAAGACTCTCGATTTTTCTTCGTATTCATAATTTCGTTAAATATTTCAGTAAGTTTTGGAACTTATTATTATTATAATACTAGTTGTGCCCGCGACATCGTTAGCGAGTTTTTAAAACCTTGTGGCTCCATCTAGTTTCGTACATCGATAGGTAATCCTCATCAACATAGTGGGCCGCTCTTGCCATCAGCCGTTACATAGTTATACAGATTTAATTTCCAGTCATGTGTGGCCTTTACATTACCTCGTCGACACGAATATTTCAAACTATATTTAAAGTTATATTAATTTAAGTATGTTTCAATTAAAACAGTTTAATAATAAATTACAATCTTGTGTTCACTGCACGTGTGGTAAGTAATGAGTTAAATATTTCCTTAAGACTTTCTCGAGGCTTGAAGCTTACCTTAATGTGAATATTTAAATAAGTAAATACATGAATATGGAAATATTATTAAAATTAATTATACGCTCTTTATTCCTTGAGCTTAAGTACCTAGTTATGTTTCAACAAAAATTTATAATAATGTTATAGAAATTGTATTTCAAATATAAATAAAGAATTAACTGAATGGGCGATGCATCCAAAACATAAATGTTTTTGACTAGGAAATAGAAATTCGAGACGTCCCAAGTTTTATTTTGTTCAAGTGAATGCCTCATATTGACGTGTGTAGTGCTGTGAAGACGAGAACGGCCAACATCTCTCAGCATCAAGTGTCACATTCTTGCTTAACACGCGAGCCTGTCTCCACCATCTCGGATTTGTAATTCTATTGACTATATACAATAGTATTCTCACCAGATCTTAAGGTAGGTATATACCAAATTTCAAAGCAACCGGTCAACGAGAAAGGATAAATTTCGAATACTAGATCTGTCTCATGACGGAGACAAGCTAGATAATACAGTTTAAATACATACATTATACTTTGTTATTAATTTTCCCCGTAACGAGTACAGTAATACATTATTCTAGTTAATGTCTGTCGCTGCATCATCATATATTCAATAGTTTACTTTGTATTGTGTTGGTCTTCTCATACATCGACCACGCGAAGCCAGACGTTAAGTAGGTAATATGCATTTACAAAAAATAATTATTCCGGAGTTGCTACTCGTGCCTGTGATATTAAATTCAGTGAATACTTTTCTCTATTATAAGAACATAATTACATATTTTATACAAATTTTTCAACATACACTTATCTCAGTAGTTTTCTCAAGGTGAGATATATCTTGTCGTCTAATTGGGCACCATGAGTCGTTGTCTCTAACGAGACTGTTGGTGTGCTGACGACTCTGAACACATTTATACACTTTACTTAAAAAGGTTTCATGTCAGAAAGGCTTCACATTAAAACAGCATATTGTGACCCAAATAACTCGGATAAGGGAATGTGGATGACATTTACAACTTTTCACACTGTAACAAGACTATCTACAAACAATTTACACATAATGATATGATAAAAAGCCTAATGCATTTCAGAGGCTCTTCTTTAAAATTTTGGTGATTAGGGTCCAAAATAAAAATATCAGTAGATGATTAAGAAGGCTATCATTATTTATTATTATTGATACAAAACCGAGACCTTTAAATCCGTTAAGACAGACAGAAAGCATGATAGCAATGGATATCTTTGTAACTGCAGATAAACAATATTTCTACATTTGAACTTATAGTTTCCTTTAGGAATACGAGATGTCAAAACATCATAATAAGAGCAGCGAAGGAAAGATCTTTCTCGTTTAAAATATTGTTACAAGGGATGTTTTATTACTATACGTGTATATTTCAGCTGCTGTTATTAAAAACAATCAAGTTTAATCTCAATATTTGTCTCATGAAAGTTTAAAAACATGCAGACTTACATTTACTCTTATGTGGTTGTTTTGAATTTGAATTGTATCATTAGACGTACATGTGTGTGTACATAAGAGAATCAATAATTTTATCCGTACTAATGATTTACAAACTGTGGTTCTGGAGATATGTTTGACAATAATGAGCACCATTAACTATTGTTTTGTGAAATGTGCCATAATTATTTTAATAATATTTTAGTACGGCCGTCCATATGTTAATAAACTTCAGCAAGGAGTCGCAGCCCTCGATAATAGTTTATTTCTTTATAATTGGAGTTTTAGGACAAGTTGAGATAATAACGAATATATTTATAGACAATATCTTCAACAGACTATTCTAGGGTTTCCTAAAAAATACCAATTTTTAAGAAAAGTTGAAACCAGAGAAAGAATTATGATAATAAGAACACTCGCTACTTTATTTAAACAAGTTACTTAATAATTAATAATTAAACATAACTCTAAAACATTGTAACTAATTCCTTTGAGATGTCGTAACTCGCTGTAACGTTGAATTCGCAATGAAAAGCAATTAGTCTTTTAAAACATCATTTACATTCGTTTGGTCACGAACAGTCCCAACTTTAAATTTTAATGATTTTTACTAATGTTGAGTTTTTTAATAAAGTTTTAGACAGTTATTTTTGATTTTTGCATAATTTTTTTATAAATATTGAGTATCTTAATACGGAGCATTAAGATATTTGTAACTCTATTTTAAAAAAAATTACAACTTAATTTATATAAAGTAATATTTATTACGGACAATATTTTATATTATATATTATTTAGTTTAAATGGTTTTAATCCTAATATCCCTAGCTCCTCCTCATCACCGCACGTCAGAAGTCCGGCAACAAAACATAGATTTACGGTTGAAGTTCCAAACACCCGCACCATGCGTGACGCTTCCACCTTCTTTGTGAGGACGGAGAAACATTGAAACTCCTTGCCAGAGTCGGTGTTTCCTGATAATTAGAAACTTCAAATTCAGAGTAAATAGGTTTCTACTAGGACAGCGCGTAACATCGTAGACCTCAGTCAGACTTAACATCAGTAAGACACGAAACTTAATACGATTATTTGACGCCAAATGGGTTTCAATAAAGTAAGCTTATATTAAAAACACTGTTTTAAGGTAAAAGCTGGAATTCTGAAGGTCATTTGGGGATTAGTTAATTAAATCTTAGTTCGGCAATTCCACGCTAGATGGGGCTGACTAAGGTAGCCTAACATTCAAATCAGGGTTGTGAGATAAAACTTGATATCATGTAGGTCGCTTAGGATTTCTTTACTTTAATTTTATTTGGGCAATACGTCACTAGAAGGGTTTATAGCTAATATGGGTATTTTAGGTATTAAATGTGTGACTCGCACCGAAACACTTAATGCGTAACTTTATAAAGAGTCCTCGGCAATGACTTTGAATCTCTGTCGTTACTAATTTCACTTTAAAAAAATCTTAGTTTTAACCACATAAAAAACAATATACATAGTAGACTCAGCGGCCGAAAACAAAATCTGCTGTCATTAAGTTACAAATACTCGCTGCTCCGTCGCGGCCACGTGTTAGAACTAGTTACTGTTTAAAGATAATAACGTAAACTAAAACAAATATGTAACAATAAGTAAGAGAAAGCAATCTCAGTATATTTAGTAGATCATTTCAAAGCTCAAGAGACAGCGGATTCGGTAGAATTATTTATTGTCTCTTGAAATAGGAAGGTGGAGTGGAGGTGCGAGTCTGTAAGAATGTCTCTCAGGTTTAGTACCGCGGCGCGGCTGTTAAATATTGATATAAGAAACTCCGAACGTGAGTACAAATAGTTTTAGCATTATAATATTTTATTTTATTATACTATGTGTGTGTTTAATATGTGGAATATTATTTTGCTAAGGTATTTAAATTAAAAATGTATGAAATACTCGGTTCTTTGAATATTTATAACGACATACTATAGATTGCGGCGGCTCCACCGCTGACAGCCTAGACCGCCAGAAACATAAATAACGAATAAGTTCGCTTCAGTTCGCTCGCAAACATTACTCACGGCGCTTACGTTATATCCGCGCTCTGCACATACATCGCTCAGCATTTACACTCATCTTAGTAAGATTTGAATTGAGCGGATAATTACTAGTTAAAAATATATTAGAACTTACCGAGAGGGTGATGATCTTGTCGAACAACATTACCGGAGGCATGTGGAAGTCAAACACGAAGTACTGTTGATCAAATATTATTGTGTTAAAATAAATTGTTATTGGAGTTTGATTCAGACAACTGAGAGTCAGGTACTTAAATGTTTTCATAGTGTTTGCAGGTCGGTGACTTTGTAAGTAGTGAGATAATGTATATTTGTTAAAAAAACGTAGCCACCCTGGGCCCTTTGTGATGAAGCTAAGATCCAGTTATGTCTTAAGCCAAAGACTGGTCTGAGGCAATTAAGGAATCCTTAAGCCATTTAAGATAGCACTATCGCGTATAGTTAAAGTTTTGATTGTTTATTGGTTTCTCGCAGGACATTTATAATTAAATAATAAAGGAAATATCTACCATGATTTGACTTAGGAAATATAATTTACGAATAAATATATATGACAATTTATCTAAAATAACTCGCAAACAATTTAATTTACACATTTAACTTGGTGTAAAGTTTATGTTTGTGCCGCAGCTAAGTCGGCTATTTTAAAGGGAAGTTATTCATCGATTATAAATCTTCCTAACGAAGATAAATCGTTTTAAATGACCAAAATATTTTTTTCTCTTTATATTTCAAAACATATGATCCTTAAAATTATTGCAAAATCTAATTCTATCTAACGTTGATTGGTTCACTGACCTCGTTGTAATAAGGGCAGTTTGTGCTGTCCTTGATGCTGGTGTATTTTCGGATCTCTCCCACCTGAATACAAACCACCGGATCCATGTTAAGACCAGCCAGCTGGCGAGCTTCGATCACGGTCACGCACACTTGGAAGTCCGTTGCTTTCATGGCGGTAGAGCCGCTTGCATCTAATGTCGCCCTTCTGAAATATTTTTTATTGTAAGATCTATAAGATATTAATAATTAATGCACCTAATTTTTGATTTCTAACATTTTCCTTAACTTCGGAACGTCCATATCGGTACCAGTGTCGACTAGAATATCATCAGATGTTATCGAGGCACCGCTTAAAGGACGGTCCGGTGCAGAAGAAGGTCCCGGTTGGCTCTCCAGTAAGGCTTGTTCTTCATCATTGCTACCAAAGCGACGAGCTCTTCCAAAGCGTATTAAGCTCTTCACAGTTTTTAAGGGTGAGGTTCGCTTATGTTGCGGCGATGATCCTCTACGTTGAGGTGAAGAACCCTCTACCAATTTCACAGTTTTGTCGCCACCGAAAGATAGCCCATGTCTACAAAAATATAATAATATATGACCCTACTATAGAACTAAACTATTTTCTATTAAATTATTAAAAAAATAAGCTTACCGCAATATCCTTTTCCCCACATTCTTTAATTTTTGTGCTCTGGTGTCCATTGGCTCGATATCAATGACGACTTCTTCGTATTGAATCGAACGCTGAGCTGCGTTAATATTACGCTCCAATTCATCCAAATATTTCGTGTCTTCATCCACGTCTTCTGACGGGGCAGTGCTCTGTGTCGAGGTGCCGGGCACTGGTTCCACAATTGCTACTGTTGTCTGTTGTACTGGCGCCTGCCTGCCAACATGGACCGCTGGGATCTCCGGGTCCGACTGGGCTTGGAGTTCAATCATCGGTAAAACTTTTTCTGCCAAAGGGGCTCTTGTCATGACTGTGTCAGGTACGTTGTAGTAAATGTCCATGTCTATAAATACCTTCACAAAAGAATATATATTTCGTTTTTGTTGTTATGATACATATATGATGTGTATTAAATTAGAAAATATTAAAATAATGTTCATCTTATTGTCTTTACTGTGTATCTGACTCTTACAATATAAAATGTCATTTTAGTAACTTAATTTTATTTTAAAGTTTTAAAATAAGTAATCATTTCTTATTAAATATGGAATATAGATAGTTTTATGTTTCTATATTTTTAATGTTAACTTTTTGAAAAAATAATAGATAATAGTGATTTTTTTTTTTTGATTGTAGGTGCTGGAAATTAAACTATAGCTGGAACCTTATTACTGCTCAATAATTTAGACGTACTTAATAAATCTCAGCTGGTCTCGTGTATTTTATATCACTTTAATAACAGACATATTTACCATTAATTTATAAAAGAAACGGAAATTAATATACCAGATATATGTAACAATATGTTATACAAGTGCCAGGTGTTTATTAATAATGTTTAATGACGTACAAGTATCAATACATTCTCAAGTCCGTTCCCTTAAGAACGCTCATGATAGTGATAAGAACCAACCCCTAACAAACAAATTTATGGATTTGTGAGAACAAACGGATCCATGCATAATATAACTAAAACCCTTATCCAGGTGTTACTGTAATCTGACAATAAAACACGAGCCGAGGGCCGGCGCCCTACTCATACATGATGTATTACATTCAGCGCGACTCCGAGAACACACACCAGCGACTGTCTAAGATTACAATATAATTTACAGCAATGTATTAAACTTAATAAAAAAAAATTTCATAATAATATGAAATATATATTATACAATTATTATATTCAGTTCGTGTATTGTTGTTCGTCATCATCATTTATTATTTCTCAATTGAATCCGAACAGGCTCAAATAATATTCATTAAAATATCTCTTTTAATTAAAATTTTTTTAAAGTAAATTTTAAGTAGCCCATTGTATTGGAAACGTATATAGTATTTAATTGACAGAATCGGTTACGGGAATGAAGTACGACTCCCTCTCTATCAGCTGCCTGTTTTATGTTAACTGCTGGATGAGTCGGGTTCTCTCTATACCCTCGGGGAATAAAGTACGATGAATTGAATATTTTTCATTTTAATACAACGATATTCTATTTTAAAATAATTGATAGAATAGAATAAAATTTAAATTACTGTTTCTAATTTTTGTAAAACATATATTCAAATATTTTTATTATTTACACACAATCAAATCATACCGCTAACTAAACAGAGTCTGTGTCATAAGTTATATTTTTCTTAAATACATACACATAATACATATAAAAACCTCGAAGTTCTAGAGTAAATAAAATATATTAATATAGATATATCTGTGGAGTGGGGATCGAGCACTGCAGTAACAGCAGTAATCATTATGTTAAAAGTATATATTTCTATCTGTGGCAATGAATAGAGATGAAGTGAACGGTTTTGGTCATATGTTTAAGTTTCTCTATTATCTTGAAAATAGAAAGTGAGATCACAGGACTATCGTGATACTGCTATTTTGTAAACAGAACCGTGGTGTCGTGTGGTGCTGCTGGATTCTCGATGCTTGATTGTGGTGGAAAGTTCTTTGCTAGAAGGTAGGGTCTTTTTGGTCAATAAAAATATAATATATTGTATAAAATAGCTTATAAGCTTTTTTAAGTTATTTTAATTTTAAACAGATACAGTATAAAAAATGTACGCATTCAAGTGCTTGAACCTAGGTCTTCTGGGAAATCCTCCCATCTATCTGATAATTCACCAGCAGTCTGTGGCATCTCTTAATGTTACCATTGAATTAATCTTTAAAGTATATCAGCACTTTTTTTCCATTTTAAGCTAATTTAAATTTTAAATGAATTTACAAGATGCAGTTTCGGGACTTGTCCATTTCGATGAATTATTACACATAATATACAAATGTTTATTTCTTTTACTTTTACTTCAAATTCTTACCAAATCTTTAAACAGAGCACTCAGTTTAGTAAACATTGATCAGTTTACATTTAAAATTATTATATATACTAAACATTTGTACGATAATGATATTTTAAAGTTACTCATGTGTCGTGAGTGTACATAAAAGTGTGAGTGTGTTTGTACACACAGATTAGTTAGTATGCTTTAATCAAGTCTGGTTATGATGAATTTTACATGTTCATTAACCTTATTATAAATTCTATTCACAGTTGTCCTTCACGACAGGTTCAGGTCAAGGGTCAGTCATATTCAGAATGGTAAAGAATATTTGCTAGGAAATAATATAGAAGTAAATAAGATGACGCTAGTGATTTTAAAAATATTTTAGGGTAGAACTAAAGATAATACAAAACAAATAACAAGTCTTAACATTTAATTAATTTTGTGTTATAATATTCATAAGTAACCATATAATATTATGAAATAGATTTTTTGGCCGACCGACGTTTTTATTAGTTTGGTGTTAAAACGTCTATAGAGTCGATGCACAGTCGGTTTTAAGAAGCTAACAGAGTAAAGTAGAACCAATTATTGTACATTCATTACATTCCAATACTAAAAAACAAAAGATTGTGAGTTTATCCGTAATTATTCAACCGATTCTAAAAACATTTTGTACTAATTACACTAAAATTTTGTTTTAAGAGAACTCCTCATTGCCTTAAAAACAACATAATACCTCGGGCTGACTAGTTTTCGGTCCTAACAATGTACTTGACTCATAAACATGATCCGAATTTGGGCAATTAGTAATCCGCTGGCAAGTTATTGAGAACTTTTTTGATGGAAACTCGGATTAAGTCACTTTTTCATTTCTTTTAACGAAGACACGAACCTAATATAAAGAATTGGAACTGAATGTCATCTTTATGAACTAGACGAACTAAAGAGTTTTGTTTAAATATACAATTGAAATTATATCATCTCCTATTGATAGGAAGGAAATAGAAAATGTGGGAGATAATTAGGTATATAATTTTTATGCCAAAAAGTTAATATTTTAGATAACATAATATTATTAATTTAATGTAGTTATGGAAATGAATCTAAAGTCGTCTTTAATAGCGCAGCTCTCTTAATGTTTGAATTAGTATTAATGTGAAAAGTTATCCAGTTAATGTCCTCCTGGACCCACATGCTCCAGTACTCAAATGCAATCAAACTTTCTAGAGGAAGGAAACTGAATTCCCAGGAGCGGTCGCCGAAGGGAGCTAAAGATATTGACGTTTTGCATCTTGTGATGAAAAAATTTTCGTTGAAGTATTCGATAAATATTTTGTCAATAAATACGCCAGTTGAGTTATTGCTGAATATTTTTGAAGCTTATGAAGAATCACAAACTTAACATTTTTTGCGACTACCATCTAAGCCTCTGAGGTGTTCATTATATACACCTATAGCATGAAACTAATAAGAAGACACAACATTATTAAATTAGAAAAGAGCCATTGATTTGATTAGTTCGTTTCTAAATGAAAGAATTCAGAATATAGATGTGAATGGACAGCGCTCACACGTGTTCATCGGTCAAAATCGACGAGCCTCAAGGCTCTATTACTCTAGTGGGACAGTATTATTTGCTGATGATAGTTCTCTAGTTCTAGGCGACGTATACAATGCTCTGTATATTGTTGTCCAGTTGTTCGCGTCTTCTTCTTAATATTGGTGTTTAAAAACACCAACAGCAGACTTATTGTATAAACATTATGATTTTAGTGTTTCTTTTTAAGTCTTGTCACTCAGGAGTAATGTTAAAATGTGTTATTAGCTAAACAATAACATACTATATCGGTTTATACCACATCGTACTAAACTAGAGTTCAGATGTGTTTCGTGAGATAAGAACCTCGTTCGTTGCGTTTGATACAACTCTGAAGTTTTATGATTAATAAATATAAAAAAAATCAGATCACGAGATACCTTGGTAGTACGTCAGTTTCGACGTCGTATAAAATCATTTAGTGATTTTATTGATTTCATAATACTGACGTTTATCATCACAATACTCATCCTCTAAAAAAACATGTAAGAGCGTTTTGAAATGTTTGTAATTAGTTTCGGTGAATAGCCTTTTTGAACGTGCCTCATATAATAAAAGGACAGACGGGCAACGTTGTAGCGCCGATGGCGATTACGGGCAATTATTGTCAGTATCTATTTTACATTGCCTGTATTTGTGAAAACCGTGTAATTATGAGGGATGAGTGTAACAATACTAGAGATACGGGTAACATTTTAACTTTACTGACGTTACAATAACAGTATCAAATTTCACGAATTCGCGCTATTGTTTGGAATATTTGTATTGAGATGTAAAAGCTGCCACGGGCTTACTTTATATTTATATTTGTATCAGTATGCAGCGGCTCTGCGTTCATGTTCTCACCGATAATATGACTACTTTTTATAATTGACGTGATAACACGCGATAGTGTGTATTTTACCAACTTACATTCTGGTGGTAGAAGAATAACAAGATGTAATCTTAAATGATACGTTATCAAGGTAAATTGCAAAGCAAAGAGTATTTTAATCTACGGGCTAAATTTGCTTAAACTGAAAATAAGTGAAATTCATGACAGCGGTGTGAAGGCTTGATATTGGCTAAACTTGTTTTGCATCTCTCGCCGGAGCGCAATGTGTGACGTCACACGACGACTTGAACAAGGATATTTGCCAGTTTGGGAATGCGTTGAAATGGTTGAAGACGTTTTAGAATGTTTCAGCTTTAGCTGTACACAATAAAATTGTATGTAGTAATTAATGTATATTAGCTGCAAAATATTTAAAACTCGAAGCATGGAATTATCGATCTCTTTATATTAATATTCAGTGATGTCGGTCTGAGAAATACAAGAAGAAGGACGCTTAAAAGAAATTTGAATCAAAATAGTCACTTCAGCTACTACCTCAATACTACGTGTCTCGAGCTGGACTTTAATTAACTTATGAAATAGTAACACTAAAAGCACGTTATTTCCTGTATTATTTTGATATTAGTATTATATTATAAATTAAAGTTTAAAGATAATAAAACAAGATGTGGGTATTTTGGATTCACTTAATATTAAATTCATCAAAAATGTCGTCTCAAGACAAATTCAGCAGAGTCTGATGTGAGGTTATGGCCTTATAATAACTGGAATACAATATATTTCATTTATTAAAAAATATATATTTGTACTAAAAATTAATTATTTAACCATTTTATACATAGTATCCATTTTTAATAACAATTTTGACATCGTACATTAGCATCATTAACTCTAATACATCACTAGTGTACTGTACACTACAAGTTACTGATGTACTTTTTATTGCGTGTTTAAATGATGAACGGAAATAATAAATGTTTAAATCTTTTCAATTAACATAAGTCGGTCAACGAGTCATCCGCTGCTGTCTATTATATATTTATAAAGACAACGAACACTTTTTATAAACCTGAATGTTTATTACTCACACGTATAGCATCTAAATTACATTATAATACCAAAATGTACGAGACACCTCATGCATTCGGAAGTTTGACAAACACTTTATCTGAAGCAACAGGTACAAGAAATATATTAAAATGGCGAAGCCTTCTTCTTTATTCCGCCTTCTCATTTTATTATACGCTTGACATTTGAGTAATACTTAACCCACATGAAAATATAATTTTAGCTTTTATAAATTTATATTAACAGTAAGTTGAACCGACATATTAAAATTATTTACAGATACAAATAAGGTTATTAAAAAGCAAGGTGAAAGGAGAGGTGGACCGCATTAAAATGCATGAAACTGAATACTGAAAGCTATTTGTGTCACTATTTGTGTCGCTGCGAGTTAAAAATGCATCGCCTTTGTTACTCTACGCTAACTGTACTGTGTTGTCACTTCTTAGCTAACAGCACACTCACACAATATACTACGGATTCATAACAACTCACAAAATTATCCTGAAACTCTTATTTATTAACTTTATTGTTCGAAGAAAATAAAATAGACGGAGTTTTTTTAGAGAAAATGTTTAGCATTCAACAATATATATAAAGAAACAAGTTACGAATACGTAATTAACAATAATTAAAAACAAATATCATCTTCATTAATTGCTGACAATAAAATAAAGTGAACACGAGCTGCTGTACTGTGGACCGACGACTGGACAGTCATGGAAGTTTGTATCTGCGACTATATTATATATATAAAGTTGTTATAATTTGGCTTTTAACGAACACAAAACATCACGAAAATATCTTTTTTTTCATACTTATTTAACGCAACGGTAGGTGATTTAAATAGCTTTTTATATTGTTTAAAAGTAAATTGAATACTTATCTATAACTATCGTATTGTACATATATATATAACGTAATACATTATGTATATTCAATCTACTTGCTACAGTATTGTAGAATGTCGCAACAATTTGTTTCAAATATAAACCATAAAGAATAGAATATTAATAAGTCAATCAAAAAATATCATTGCAGTAAATAATACTTCCAGAACCGTTTCCCATTTCCCGGACCTCCTCTCCCAACTCGGCCTTCGTGACCTCGGCCACCTCAGCCTCAATGAAAAATCTTTGCAACTTAAATATATATTTTGAAATTATAAAAGATATTATTAATGGTTATAATGTTTATTACAAAGTATTTACGCCGACAGTGTCAGTAACAGAAAATCTTCTATCAATAACTTGCTATCGTCTTATGTCAGCGGATTGTACCGCGCTGTATTGCTGTCTACTGTGGCTGAGTTTGTTGTGGCCACTACTGCGGCTGTTATTGAGGACAGCTCCATACGAGCTGCCACAACAGATTAATGTGTACTATCATATTCCTCGGTTGTGAAACACCCTCTACCTCTAAGGTCCTCTAACGTCTTGAATTAGGATATAAATATTATATTCCATCCGTAGCTATCAAAATAAATTAATTAGAATAATGTAACATTTAATAGACTAATTATCATTTTGTGCTCAAAAAAATATAAAAATGCGTCGATTGGCATCACAGTCACCCCGAACACAATTAGTATTTTAATAATCGCTAAACACGGTTAATCCCTTTCTTTAAGAAAAAGCGTAAAACCTCAACATTTTTCTTGATCTTTTTTGTTGGCAAATTAATAAGTTCTTAATTTCGTAAATACGCATCATTAGATACAAAGACAAAGTCAAGTGCACGATCAGCTCGAGAGGAAATGGAACCGAAAATTATGATAACATACATACACACTGACACACACACATACAAACAAACGAACATATACAATTATTTATTTCTCAAAACGTAAAAATGATACAAAAAATTATAACTTCCTTTATCAGAAAGGTAATAATTTGGTAGAAGTAAATGTATAAGTGTTTATAAATAGTAACGTGGTTGAGACATTCTTTATACATGATCTGCAACCAGTTGATTAATTATTTTGTTCGTTCGTTAAGTCTTAGAGGAACATCAATATGAATTTTAAGTTTCCGTCTAAAGTGCCGATTGATAACAAAAAAGAATCCAAACACTAATAACATTGCTGCCTCACGACGGATACATTTAAGTCAGATAGTATTTCAAATGATCTCTTTTTGTATTTTAAGAATACATTAATGACCACGGGCTGACTTGTAGCTGCGACCTGTAACTCTACCAACTGACCACGCACCATAATGTATTGAGTGTTATATCTGTAGTTACAGGTAGAAAGGATTCAACGAGACAAAGGCAATTTTATGTTTTATCGGCTGTGTTAATGAATACTTCCTTTTATATTTATTACAATTTCATATAAGCGTATTAAATCATTTAAACGCAACAAGCCTCGCTGTCACGTCACTGTGTCACGTCACTTTGGTTTTTATGTATGTTTATTGTGTGACATTGCCATAAAGCGATCGTGTTTTTAATTTATTGTAAAGAAACGCCTCAGCCCGCACGCCGAGGACACAGCACACTAATATGTATATTTATAAAAACAAATTGGCGTTTTACATAGTCTATATTTATTTTCCATAGACAACGATAAACAAGTGTAAGGAAAACATATCATTCACAAATTATATATTATATACAATTGAAAGATGTGGACTCTACGAACTTTGCATATTCTTTTAATAAGACAGGGTCACTAGTATATGATTTAAAAGAAAAATAATTTATATTATCTTCCTCAGTTTCATTTCATTTCATACTTAAATAAAGTCCAATGTCAATAGGACGGAACCAATTCGTTTATGAAACCTACTAAATAAAATTCATATTGATGTCGTATTGACTCTCGACACAACCGCCGGGAAATGGGTCACAGCAGCCTCTCAACTTTTACGGCATTTTCAGCGTACTATATTTAGAATATTTTATAATATGATCTACAAATATCCAGAATAACGTCATTGTATTTTTATCGTTGTAAATTGTATTTTTTTAGCAATTGTTCCATAGTAATACAATGAAAACATGAAAGAATCTAAAATAAACATAATATGAAATCCGCCTTACTGAGCTTACTTGTAACCTTGTAGTAAGACTCGAGAGCGAGGGTCGTGTGTACACTGTACATGTGGAGTGGAGACTTTGCAAATAAAACCTTAGCGTGTAGCTTATAACAATGAAGGTATATTTACTAAGTGACTTATTTATATAGAAATTATTTAAATCTTACTAAAACCATATAAAAACGTCCTAAAGTAATTGACCTCAATATATAAAACATGAGACAATTTCATTGCAACAAAAATACGCCCCAATTTTTTATAATTCCTAGTTTAGGAACGTAATTAGTTTAAAACAAATGTTCCGACGCTTTGATTAATGGATCTTCCTGGGAAATGGGACTGGCCTTATTAAAAACCCGCTGCTAAATAAAACCAGTAATTATCTTTGTAAAAATTTAAATATATTATTATATATAGATTGAATATTTTAATCGCGATACATAATTATATTTTCATCAAGTTTAATAAAAATTCGAGGATTGCTATGTATATCCATTGAAAGTACATATTCTTAAAATTTAGACAAACAATGTTAATTAGCCCGGGAGTGTGTCGACTGAACCAACCGATACCTTTATTATACGTTTACTTTCGTCTATTTAATTATGAACCACGGCCTGGCGCTACACACACGCGGCGTGTGTTTATTACAATATATCAAAACATCACAAAGGAACCGTACCCGCTTATTTAAAACGACATTACAACTAACACATCGTTTATAAATCTATTATCTTAGTTCTCCTCCACAATGATAACATGAAATTAAATTTGAAGAAAGATTTATAAAACTCTCTTAAATCTAAACGAACTAATATATTTGTAGAAATGTCACGAATGTTATTCACGATTCGAAAACAATTGAAGTGTTGCTTTTTTTATAGCTCTAAGAACATTCTGAAATAGTCAAAAGGAAACCGGATATTTTCTAAATGTCATAGAATGAAGTACGAGCAGTGACGTCTTAAACAGTATTCAATGTACTTGCTTCAATTAAAAATAGAAGTAAACCCTCAAGTAAAGATCTGACAAAATATGTATTACATGAAATTCATATTTAGTAAAAATTTGTATTGAAATAAATATAGGTAAAAATGTATGCATTATATGTGAGAAGTGATCAACTCGTACGTTGATTAGGAACAGGCTGTTTAATTATAGTAGAATGAACTTCCTTTGTGCATTTAATACTGCTGACGCAGCATTGCCGTCGGCGGCGTGCTTACTAGCGAGAGTATAACAGAACTACGTGAGTATACAAGTGTTACAACATGTACAATATCTAATAGCTAAAGCTAAAACATATACATATATGTATAAATTAGCAACTGGTGTCTAAACATACTGTACTGTACTATACTGTACTGTACTGTACTATACTGTACTATACTGTACTATACTGTACTGTACTGTACTATACTGTACTGTACTGTATGTCGGTCGTAATGGTAATTATTAATATCTGAAATCGACATGACCTACTTCTAACCCGACATATTATGTAACTGAAATGAGTTTAGTCTGTTCTTAATAACGTATCTTCTACATTATATAGTAAAGTTAATTAGACCATAAAATTAATTAACTTAAAATATATTTACTTATGTTTTAAAATTGATTTTACAAAATATTATAGAACTGGTTTAAAATTTTTTGAACTTTACTTGAAATACAATCAATTATCATAACTCTCCTCCTCTGTTATCTTCTTTGGCTGTCTCTATCTTATGGGAACTCTTTGAAGAATAGAATAGAAAGCCTCAATACTTTCCTTTCTCTTCATACGCGCTACTCGTCTCTATTATTTCTTTATCTTTATTTTTTCTTTCACTGGTGACGTCATACATAACTCAAACTAACTTAACTTCAACTTTATAGTAAGTAATATCGTCATCAGTGCTTCAGGACCTGAGTCGCTTAAGTGACTTATATCACACAAAAAAAATCTAAATAATAAGTATATAGCAATGATATTCATGTGTCTATATTAAAGATGGTAAACTTTTGGTTGTATTGTAATTATTCGGTTTTTTACGCTTTTGTTTCAATCAGTATGTGTTGTTTTCACTTACTACAAAAAAAAATATCAAACTGAAAAAATATCAACTAAATGTGCAACTTCATCACTAAATAGCTCAGCTTAGCTCACAATAGAAATGTACTATCCTTTTTTTTTTAAATACAGACAAATAAACAAATAGACAGAATTCAACTTCTTTTTATAATGTCTGGTAAGTATTACTAGTATGCATTAAATTAATCGGAGAGTAATATTGGTTCTATAGCTTCAGAAAATAATTAAAACTGAAAAGATTAAAATACAGTATATATCGATAAATACATAGATATGTTTATAGTTTTTCGGATTCTAATTACACAGTGCAATATACTCTGTTACGTAATTTGTTCCGTTTAGTCAAAGTATGTGGAGTGCGAGTAAGACACTTAGCAGGCACTTGATGGAGCTCAGATCAGTTCAATCCATCGTGATAACTTTAAACTATTTCTGGAACTTATTTGTGTGAAACACTAAGTTTACCTAAATGAAATACTAAAGCGATAAAACTTTCCATTTCAATATGAATTTCATAATTACTATAAAATATGCATTATAAAAGAAATGATTATATTAATAAATACTGTCGTGGACTTTTATTTACAACCATTTTTCATGAAATTCATATTTATGTATAATATGAACAAAATTACAGCCATATTCTTTCTCAAAGTATTCCATTTCCGATTACCTATATTAATAATAATTAGTCATTGTTACAATCAATTATTTATTATTATTAGTGTTAATAATACCGTTATAAAGTTAAGACGTTAATAATATACCGACAATTTAATTTACATCACTTTAAAGCTCGTTCAATGACACGTATATGCATTAAAATTTTTGTAACACCAATAATAATACGACAGAATCGTATATCATTGTTTTGTAAAAAAAATAATTTTCAAAATACTTTTATACACTGAAAAGATTGTTATTAGTCTCAACTTTAAACCCTAGTTTCTTGCTAAGATTATCTAATATATATACTGATAATACTGAATACTGAATATGAAATGTATTTTCCGGCCTCGTGATTATTATTTGATCTTTGGAAGAGATCTTTCTTTACAGCCGCATGTAGCTCATTATAAAATGTCTTGAACTAAACCTCCTTATATATTATATTATCATATCATATCATATCATATCATATCATATCATATCATATCATATCATATCATATCATATCATATCATATCATATCATATCATATCATATCATATCATATCATATCATATCATATCATATCATATCATATCATATCATATCATATCATATCATATCATATCATATCATATCATATCATATCATATCATATCATATCATATCATATCATATCATATCATATCATATCATATCATATCATATCATATCATATCATATCATATCATATCATATCATATCATATCATATCATATCATATCATATCATATCATATCATATCATATCATATCATATCATATCATATCATATCATATCATATCATATCATATCATATCATATCATATCATATCATATCATATCATATCATATCATATCATATCATATCATATCATATCATATCATATCATATCATATCATATCATATCATATCATATCATATCATATCATATCATATCATATCATATCATATCATATCATATCATATCATATCATATCATATCATATCATATCATATCATATCATATCATATCATATCATATCATATCATATCATATCATATCATATCATATCATATCATATCATATCATATCATATCATATCATATCATATCATATCATATCATATCATATCATATCATATCATATCATATCACATCACATCATATCACATCACATCACATCACATCACATCACATCACATCACATCACATCACATCATATAATATCACATCACATCACATCACATCATATCATATCATATCATATCATATCATATCATATCATATTATATGCGAGCTCGGTTAAGATCAAAGAATGACGATTTTAATAGCAGGAGATCAACTTTCTCAATAGAATTGATCGGATTATTATAAAAACGGATATGGAATGATGTTATTAGATGTTATTATAATATGATTGAAAAGAAGATTAAATTTAAGAACAACAAATAAAAATCTTAGAGTATAACAAATGTAATTCCGAATTAGTTATTTGTCCCGCGAGCCCGAGTAGAACGTATAAAGATGTAATATAAGAACAGCTTGCGACGAACTGAAAATAATATTAGATATTAGTTAAATTTATTAATTTATAACTTTGTTTCTAGCAGAATACATTTCATATAACTGGTAAATATTGTACATAGACGAATGGTAGCTAACGAGTAACCTGTTATATTGAATGACAGGTAGATATATATATATATCGCTACATATATTGTTACAATGAGAGCTAAGAATTTAGTTAACGTCTCCTATCGAGCAATGTAATACAATTATGATAAATATGACATACATTGATTTTTTAATTAAATCATTTAAATAAAATAATAATCTTACAATAAATTATTGAAAACAATTTTTAAAAAACCTTACCTTAAACATTAACATTTTAATAATACTGTTACTATTTCAATTCACGTGGAAATGATATATACACAATGTTGTAATCCCGACGTGGCTAGTTCATTTCACAAGGTAATGCTCTACGCCGAAGCTCTTTAATACTTATTAATAAGCAATTTAAATTTAAATAACGGAAAAATGTTATGAGCCTCTGTTGAAGAAACTACTGCAATATCATGAGCGGAGCTGGAACGTTTTATTGTTTGGACTGTATATAGACCTCCGAGCTGTTTATATGAGTCGTAAGAAATTATTTTAGGAAATGTTTTATTAAATTTATCTGGGTGAAATAATAAAAACATAACAGATTGTAGAATTTCAATAATAATTTACTAGACAATTCCTCTGCCTCTATTAGATTCAAATCATTGATAAAATCATATAAAATTTTTGATTCTATTGTCAGAGCCAAATAAAATTACTGAAACACTCCGACCTGTAGAAAGAAAATTGGTTTCATTTAAAGGCAAATTAATTAATATGAAACAAGAATAAAAGATGTTGTGTTTGTTACTATACCTGTGAGGCGCATGGAAAGCTTTAATTCTCAAAATATGGAGCTATTTTTAATCAGAAGCATATATTGTCTCTGGGGTATTACAGTTTATATGTTACTGAAGTCGGTAAATAACTGAATGATGCAACATACTCAATATATATATAAAATATATAATAATATAAATATATACAACAAGAAATGAAGATCCAAGTTGCTTATTACCTATGTACATTAAAACAATAACATTGTATATTTTTAGAGCTAAATAAACAGAGCCGGCTAGCCAGCAGGTCTTATTTCTGATCGATGCTACACGTACTGATACTACGTACGGACATATGACACACGAATTATAATATAGATGAATAGGATACACTTAAAATTACACTTTTCTATTAATGGTTTTTATACGACACGAGCACAAAATAAAATACAAAATGCAGTAACAAATTTATATTTTGTTTGGCCAAAAATACTATCACAATGAAATATGAAACGACATTCCAATTTGGAATCTTTCATTCTTACGTGAATATTCATGGTATTTTTTATTTTCACCAATCGGCCAAAATTATTTCCAATCAGTGTTAAATATTTTTGTGATATGAAAAAAGAGTGTAAAAGTCAGTAAATAAAGAGAACCGAATTAATGTGATAATATTACGTAGATACATATATATAGATACAAAGAGTAGGTGTGAAGAGAAATGCAATTTTTAAAATCAATAGTCTTGGTATTATTAGAATATTTGTGTACCGCGCTAGTGATAGGTACAATGAAACGACCTTTTTTGTAATATTAAAAGATGTTTCCGTCCACGAAGTGTTCGTAAGAAAAAGGTAATGAAGGCAGTATAAGATATAATTCGAAGATTTATGTCTGGAAGCAAAGTATTTTCTCGTGGGAAGTGAATATATTACCTATAAAAATTTCGCATATTTTGAAAGATGACGTAGGACTTGCAAATTACAAGAGACACACTGGACATTTTTTAAGTAATAATTTAAAAACTTCTAAAAACAAAATCTTTTGCAAGATGGCAGTTCGACTACTTAAGTTCATTATTTTACAGATAATTGAACATAAATATCATTATTAATACGATGAATGATATTAAACCGACCACTAGTGCGGTAGTGAGTGTAACGTCTGATGACTCGTTATCTTTAGTTGAGATAGGTCTGGACTTGAACCACAAGGCGAGTTTCTATTATCTATTACAGATATTGTCCAATGATTATTTGATATATATTTAGGCAACTCGGATCATTGTATTAAATATTTCAATATTTATTTTCGATATTACTCTGAAACTTGCAAGTTGCAGTTTTGTAGCAAAATCATTCTTTACGAGTTTAATAACTTCTTGTGATAACAATTTATGTTTTAATATTCATTGTACCATTTAAATAGTAAAAAGTAAGTGATGAGCGACGAAAAAGTTCTTTGTCATTGTTTTATTTAATAAGTAAATATTATCCCCTAAATCTGTTTAGACGAGATAAGATGCCTCCGGGAAATAAAAGATGTTTTCCTTAAAAAAAATGTGTCTAAAAGTAAGAGAGCTGCAGCAGTGTTATCAATCAAGGACAGCGAGGCTCACGACACATACAACACACCACTTTCAATTTACACATTATTAATCATCATCAAATAGCAAATATTCAGAAAGAAAATAGGTCATATTTATTTTAGCATTGTTATTCTTTGGGGAACGAAAATAATTATACCATCATAACTCTTATCCTTATTCAATTCAATGTAACATATTTTATATTCTCAAAGAAGCTGAATTGTATAATACTGCAAGAACATCGTATTTTAAATGATATCAGAATATAGGTTTAAGATATTATGTTTTCATGTAATATCATAAAAAAAAAAATATTTATTTGCGTTTATTTGTAAGGATTTGTATTTCGCTAGTATGAAGTTTCATTTAATCAGTTCGTAAGTTGTTAAATTGCTATGTTATAAGAAATTTTCAGTTTTAAGATATAAAGTTCCTAGATTTTAAAGTTTAAAACAAATATAGTGTCTAGGGATCAAGTGAATGTTATTCAAGCAATGTTTACCAAATCTTGTCTTCCATATTGAATTGTTACTTTAATTCCTACGTTTTATTTTAGAACGTATAGCTGTAGTATGTAAAAATAAAGAAGTATTGCCATTTTTGTAAATTGTGACAAATTAACCAAAATTAACGATATAAATTAAATAGGAAAAAAGGGTAAAAAATAATTCTCTAAATTGACACGAATCACTCAGTGGCTGTGTTTTAGCATGCTTCATATAAGTACATCAAAATCACTTTGAGGAATTTCCGACCATGTGTTACACGAGTCAAAAAGTTATTATAGAGTTAGATGCACGTTATCTACAGTCGGCAGGACTCTTCTTCGAAGCATATCCCCTGCGGGCTCAAATGGATTCAGGTCTGGCGATTGAGCAGGTCACGGCAGAACGTTGATACGAGCTTCGGTAAGAATGCGTGTAGCCGTGGACGAGCATTGCCGTCCATTAGTAGAGGTGAATCACCAGCCGGCTTCGCAAAATAAAAAGATTTATGACGACCATCTGAAAAAATTCTGGAAAAACTTCTTGACGTTCTGATTTTCTCCAAACTCGAGTGCGTCTTGTATCCGGTTTCATACCGAACCGAGATTCAACGCAAAAACACACATAACGCCCGTCTTCTTCCTCCCGAACTGTTCGTGAGCCCATCAAACAAACCCTGATATTGCAGGGTGCTAGGTAAATAGGTAGGACTCTCAGCGTCCTTTGGGTAGACTCACTTCGCGTAAACTGGCTGCTATGGTACCATTCCGTCGAGTATTTTAGATGTACCGGTCCTGTCTGCGAGTGGTTATGCGAGAACGGCCATCATGTCTCTCCGCCGCGCTGCCTGTGACGCGATAACGGCTTATAAGGCTCTGTGTCATAGTCAAGAGCGACAGCCACAGTACGTTGCCTACAACCAGCTACGAATATTCAGACGACTCCCATCACCTCATCTCGGGTCAAACTACATCGTCTCTTCTTAATAATGTAATTTTTTTCAATTTTCATGCAGATATTGTAATGATTTTGTCAAAAGGCTTTTCCTCAATTTTACATAAATTCTCATTGAGAATTGTTTTTCTTTTTATTATTGAAATTTAATTATTTTCCTTATTTAAATACAAAACTCTCTAAAAAGAATCAATAGCGAACCAAAAAGGATAATATAATAAACCTCAATTGCAGCAATACTGTAAAACGTACTTGATGAATAGACACTCGATGAATGCATGTGAGTGAGGTCACACAACCGCTTGTGTTCAAATTATGTCAATCAAAACACGACTAGAATCGATATTTCAATCACAGACATATCATTGCTGTGGTATTAGCAGTATTGTTTTATTATTTTAACTTTCTTCAAATAACCCGAGTCAAGATAAAATATTCTTTTCACTCCGGAATATAGACGACCTGTTATTTGTATTGCAAAGAGAGAACCAATAATGCTTTGTTCGTGCTCATCGTATCATATCAATAGAATGAGGAAGAATTAATTAAAATATGATGTTGAATATGATTTATTAATTACTAAATACTTCAATAATGAACTATCTCCATATTAATATTATACTGTTCCCGCTTGTTACGGTCACATCGCTGTACCCAATGAACTTAAAAATGCTAATTTATATTTTACTCTTTCGTTTTTGTACCAAAGGTGTCTTATGTTTGAAGGAAGTGAAATAGGGCATAAAAGTTTTTACCGAGAATCGATCATTTTACAGATATGACAAAATATATTAAGACTTTGTTAGTAAATAATTATACGTTTTATTCTTTTAGTATTATCATCACATACCTCAATGGTGTAAACTAGGGTAAGATTTAAAATGACTGTAAACTTTACTTTCATCGTATAGATGGCGCTGTGATGGAAATAGCAAAATCGTTTTTTCGACGGAGAGGCGCGGGGCACGACTCCTTATCTATTCTTAATTTAAACAAGAAGAAATATTTTTAAAAGTATGTTTTATGATTCATAATTCAGGACGAGCCATAACTAGGTCAGACAGCGGTTGTTAAAGTTCTATGTCAAGGAAAATGTGTTATTTTTAAGTAGCTGGTTTTCTTTTATGTTACAAAGATAAAATATAAAATATATATATATTAAAAAGAAAATGTTTCTCCAGACATGAGAGATATTAAAAGTTTAGTGGACAAGTGATTACTCATTATTATGAAAAATGATTAAAAATCTATCGTCATTGTCATGCCATTTCAATAGCAGCTTATTAGAAAATATATCAATACTGCACCCTGAATATATCAATGACTTAACAAATTTATTATTAATTTCCACAAAAATATGTCTGAACGTATACATTTCGTTGTGGCGTAGGTTCAGCCGCAAACGATGTATAGCGTCCGGGGAATACCCGGTGATGACTTCGGATGTTGCTCTCTGCGTTCACTACACTTACAATTACAGATGGACATTTAGAGTGTACCCTAAAAATATCATTATACCTCGTAGAGCTGGTTTAGCAGTCGTATGTCAACATTATATTACGCCTATAACTCAATTATAAATAAAGATAGAAATAATAGTAATAATCATTTTTAATGACAGTATAGTAGTATCAGCTGTGTGCTTCAAGTGTGACAGCAAGAAGCTGGATGCGTCTAGTGTTACAGAGATAGCTCGGTAGCCTGCTATATTCTTAGACTAATTAATTTACTCAATAAAAATTGTTTTGCACGGAGAAATAGAAAGAGCTAATCGGCTTTCAAAACAACAGTATCAGAAGGCAGCGACGGACAGAAATAGTAAAAAAAACATTCTGCAATAGATTGTTATTGATATTAATATCATAACAGATGTTTATTGTACTATTTCACCAAGAGTTCTCTACAAGCAGCGTGTAACTAAAAATACAATAGTCGCATGTTTAGTTTCTAGTAAACCTCTTAATATTTTAACTCAACGTACACAAGTTTTTATTTTGATTGATGTATAGAGGACTGTAATTTTAAGGTGTTTTAAATTATTTGCACTAATTGTACATAAGAATTAGTTCAAAACATAGTTTTGTCCCAACAATTGCTGATAGCTTTTAGTTTAGATTTTTTATTAACGTCTACATAGGAGGAGGAAGACAGACACAAATTTTATACATATACATATACATATACATATACATATACATATACATATACATATACATATACATATACATATACATATACATATACATATACATATACATATACATATACATATACATATACATATACATATACATATACATATACATATACATATACATATACATATACATATACATATACATATACATATACATATACATATACATATACATATACATATACATATACATATACATATACATATACATATACATATATAGGTCGTATTTTCTTAGATTTTCACATTTGAAATAAAACTATTTTTGCGGATTAAATATAATTTGGTAAAATTTTAATTTTAAACCGACATTTCGAATGCTTTGCAGCAATCGGCAATTACATCTCGTCTACACGTGAACTGAACTGAACTGAACTGAACACGACTGCTAAAATGAATTTCGGTTAATTAAAAGTTGAGAAGTATTGTAATGGTATAGTTATTACCCGTGGTTTAATTTTCTTTATTTATAAAAGTAAATATTAAACACTTACCGGTACTGATTTGTTGTTATCATCTACCAGGCTGTCGGTGACGGTGAGCTGGCCGTCGTTCACCAGGATGTGCATACCCAGCCGGTAGACACCCATGAGGTACGGGATTCCGAAGCGTCCGCGCATGATGAGATGCACTGTGAGCACCTCCCCAGGGAGCAGCACTTTGAACAGCGGCCATTCAAAAGTCTATAAACAAAACATTACTTGAAAGTTTCAAATTATATATTTATATATAAATTTTACCCGTATTGGTGACTTTATATTTTCTACATATTTTATTCGGAGAAAAAAAATATCTCATCTTTTGGTACAAATTTATTAAGGTAGATATATATATCACTACTACTATTTACGATATACAACTCCCTAGCTATTCCTGAGTTTCAATCCGAATTGTTTTCTTTAGGATGTTCCAAACCATTTAAATAATTTTTTTATATAAAAGTCTTTTAGATAAAAGTTTGTAATAATTAAACTACTGATATGTATTATGCTCGTGTATTTTAAAACACTATTAAACTGAATGTACTCAGAGTTGGAATGTTTAAATTCTAGGACAGGTTATGACGTGTGCGTTACGTCTGCATTTAACGAGTTAATATCGATCAATTGTCTAAAAACTGTTTCTATTACGTTGCTATTTCACTGCAATTCCAAAATTTGGTTTTAAAACATATGAAAACGGATTTGAAACTTCCCACATAACGCACATGACGCATATTATTATTTACCTCCTGAAATTTACTATTTTTATCTCACTAATTATATTTTGTAAGATTAAAAAATATAAAACCGCATCTCGTTATTCATCTACACGTAGGCATAAGAAACTCAAGACGGAGAAAGGAGACAGAGAATTGTAATTTTGTATACTGGATGGATTCTAAAACTGTTTATAAATACTAGATAAAGAATATTAGAGCAACAAACAGAATGAAGCAGTAGTGTGTATGAAAACGAATCACATTAAAGCTCGCTGTTATACCTCAGGGGTTACAAATAGTAATGAACAGTGTAATAGGATCTCTGGAGCTCACAGAGCGCTATGCATGTGAATGAAAAACAATTTCTGGGCCAGACTCTGAACTTTTAATTAATAATATTATATTTTATTTCAAAAAGTGGATTATGTCCCGAATTCTCTTCGGATTGAAAGTTGACTATTTATTTATTTATTTATTTATTTATTTATTTATGCATAAATTTATTGGTTGGTTTTAAAATTTTATTTTACACGGGACATTATTTGTAATGTTTTGTAACGCGAGAAAAAACTTACATGTGGTATGTGAAGATAATTGAGTTTTGTTTTTTCTTCAATATCATAAAACCAGCAGATGTTAAGTTATTGTTCGTGGCTTAACCGTTTTAATTCCAAAACTGTTATCCCTCACAATGTTCAATTTGTATTACAAAATAAATATGAGACAAAACACGACCCTAATAGCCCTAAAATTACAAGTTTTGCTCATAACTTTGAACGGTTCCTTTTGTTCATGTAAATTGATATAATAATGACTTCTACCTTATTATGATTTGTTGTTTGCATGAATATTAAATATCTAAGTTTCTATTATAGTTCTTACTAATAGGTTTTACTTTTAAATTGAGTTAATCGAATCACAATTAGAAGTTAGAAGTCAAAGTATCTTAAACATACAAATTAGTGGATGTGTAACAAATTCGTCAATATGGGTAGGTGGAGTCGAACCCGCTACCTCTGCCGGACGAGGCAACGCTCGACGGGACAATATACAAGAGGCCGTAAGTGAGAGTCTTGTTGTCGGTTGTATCATTCTATATTTCTTTAAATTTTATTTATCTAATGTTGAAAAGTAAAATGGAATTAAAACTACCGGTTTAATTTGAAACATTCTTTCTCATTATGATAAACTTATTAATAAGTGTATAGGCTATCTAAAACTACGCTACTACTCCTAATCATCGTAAAAGTAAATAACGTAATCGGCCTGACGAGGTTCATTACAATAGTTCTAAATCTGACTCGTAGCAAACAAATAAGATCTATATCTTTATAATATTAGTATAAATTAAGTTCAGCCGACGTCTTTGTATGAGCTGTGCTTTTGTTCAGACAACCTTTTTGTTATCAGCAAATAAACTAATTATAATTCTCAATGTGTAACAATCTGTTATATATAAAACACTCCGCAACAAAGCGGATAGATTCAGCGAGCTTTGTCTAAAGTCGAACTCCATTACATCAATAAATATTCAGGAGCTGAAGTCAGCTATGAATTGAATCGAGGCCTCGTGTGTGTGAGTGAGTGAGCCGACGAGGATCATCGCGTAACGGACCTCATCCCCGGTGCTACAGTCCGATTATTATAATATTCATATTATCTTTTGTTAGCACCGCACCTCCTAAAGACAATAGGAACCGGGTGTATACAGAATGTCCGTGATTGTAGCAAGTGTTACCTGTTAGAAATAACAATAGCAAAATGGGTCAATGATATCAGAATCTTTGTTTAGTTTGGAATCGCCTTATTACATACGTTTTTGACAAAGCTTTCGCAAAATGTAAGCAAAAGTTTTTAGTATTCATTAAATTAAACTAATGAAAAAATCGTCAAAGTTCAATCGTGTTTGGTTAGTACACTATGCGATCGTCACTATTATAAGAATCAAAAACAGCTTCTGAACAACTTCAAAAGAGACACAATCTGTTTAATAAATAATCCTTTACACGGCATGAGTGATGAAGACCTGCACAGAACCTCCGAGACGACACCACAACCTCTCCTCTACAACAATTTTGCAGAGCTTAGAGTTATTTGATTATTATAATCTGCTTCAATTATTATTTGTCTGTAAATTAATACCTAACTGTTTGTGTTAGTAACTATTGAGTAAAGCAGTGCGTACGCCGCCACCTGATGCCTGATATCATTACACCCGGGGATGACACTTTCCTGAAATAATAACTCTTCGGTATTTAATTACTTACCTCTTGGACGAATAGGAGTTCTTCGTGGCTCTTAGCAATGGCGGTGTATTTTTCAAAACCTGAAACAAAACACATGTTCTATTATCAAACAATCTCGGATGTAATAAATATACTAAGAGGTGGAAAAGTATAAAAATTGTGCCTAAGATTAAAACATATACTTTCTACTCAGGTTTATTTACATCTCAAACCGCGAGTCTTTGGAACTTACTCCGAGATGAATCTTACAACTGTCACAATATAAAGTCTTTTAACTAAACTAAAACTGTTAATTATTACGTGAATACAAACGGATAATTATATATGGTAGTAGTACCTCTTGATTATATATTTAAATGTTGCTATTATTTTTTTATATTAATACAGTCATGTATTAATGTCAATATAATATGCTTTTCTGTTTTATCTCTTAAAATTATTATTTACTTTAAGTTTGATTTTTGAACGACTTTCTCATATTTAAAGGTAACTGGAAGAAATCTCTCCGTAGCCATCAGATGTCCTATGTCAATATTTTATAATTAAAATGATTTTGTAAAACTAAGGTACATAAGTAAATAATGTACAGATAATATAATTTAAACACTCAGTAGTACAACATTTAAAATAATATATTCTAGAGAAGCCACGGAGCTCGGCTTGTGAATTAATGTATGAAACACGAATATTGTATGAATTTGAAATTGTGCAAAATGTTACATCTGGTATGATATCTGTCGTGCTTGCAGAATGAAGCGGACGCTAATTGATAGACACAGCTGTTGTGGAACAGTTTTCAATTTTACAATTGCGTAGTGCACCAACATTTAAATCAACAACATCTTTTTTTATTATACTGTATTGCTTGTTAAATCTTTACATATAACAAAACTGTAAACTACCCGTGTTATATATTGATAGGGATGTAATTTATTTATTTAGGGATGAATTTAGTGCGGTGAGTGCTGAATGCCTTGTTCAAAATTTAAGAAAACTTTTACTACAGGAAAATATCTAATTCGTAAAAATACAAAATACTAGTTCTACCGCTTAACTCTATTATAATATATATATAAGAATGCATTGTAATATGTGACGCAACGACGCCGCGGGCACAGCTAGTATATAATTTATGGCTCTTTTGTTATTACTCAAAAAGGCAAATGCAGTTCTAAAAGGAATTAAATTATATTTCTTAAAGTTCAGAGAAGAGATCAAGTAATTCTTCCGAAGCTGAAAGTGCTTTTATATTTTTCTACTTCCAATGAATGCCTCAAGGCGAGCTATTTCCGTTACAAAATATATTTTATTTATCTAGTTTCCACGTTTATTCGTGAAGTAAAATGTTATATAGAGTCTAAAGATTTAATATAATATATAAACTTACAAATAGTACAGAAAATAACTAATTATTTGTATTACTAACAATTTTAAATAGAACCCATATGTACCAACATTACAAAATAACATAATATTGTAAATGTCTTTTTAGCGTACACTTTTTATTATAAATATAATAGTATCGTACAGGATGGATGTAATAAAGGATGGTTTGTTGTAAATATTTCTAAATAAGAGTACGCGCTGTCATATACTATTAATATAATTAAATTTGATACTTTATAGAAATTTATTATAATCTTATGAAAGATACATTTATCGCTTTTAGTACTTAATATAGACAACCTTTTTCTTTTGAACTACATAATTTGAACGAATAATTTCAAAGTTATCACAACGAGATTGAACCGACCGAGCGCTATTGCGCGGCGCGGAGCAGAGGTACAGGACCGTTGCAATTTGCTATTTGGAATTTTTCATCAACACAACAAGCGGGCGAAGCTGCAGGCAGAAGCTAATCTTAAATATATTAGTGCTAAACTGAGATAATCTATTATGTATCTTCCTCTAATGAATCCAAATAATATGTGGTTACTGATGTTAACAGTGGTCGTTTAAACTTAAAGAAATATATTTGATATATAAACAAAGATGAATAATTTCAATCAAATGATATACTCGCTGTATGTAATGATGATCATATTTCATGGATTAATTCAATATAATATCGCTTTCCTTTATAATTACCAATTATCATAATAATATGCAAATGCAATGCCAGGAGGAATTTAATTAACATTTTCACATAATTACTGCATATTATAATTTAATATAAATTATAATAGAAACACTACGAAACTCAACTAGAAAATATTTGAATAATATATAGAGACTCTCTATCGACAATCTATGGATACAAAACTATACCTATTTATCTAGAAATATAATTTCTTATTTTTTACAATATTCCCAAACATCGGTTGCTCGTCTGAAATCATGACTAACTGTACTAAATATTTGCTTTATATATTTTGATTAAAAATTTAATTTAAATCGACAGTTTTTTAGTAAATCTTGGTAAATTTCGGTGACCTCAGTCACAACCTGGGGGGGGGGTTATGAATATACTCTTTTTTGTATTTAAAGTTCCTTGATCCATGATTACTATTATATATAATACTATATATAATACTATAGGCACGTATTTCTTAGAAACGCGTCTTGGTTCAGCAACCGCTGTCTCCTGCCTCCGTCACTGCCACTAAATTATTTATTCCGTTACTTTGATGGTGTATTGATTTACAAAAACATCCTGTCTTTTACTTCTGGTGTTAAGGCTTTATTCCAACAAATATTATAGATGGTTCGAGTCTAACACCTGACGCATTTTATAAATATGTAAAATTCTATGTTTCTATTTTCTAAATATGAACTCTGTAGTATCTGAAAAACTTTTGGACTCCATGCTTTCTCTATTTAACTGACTCACTGACATCTACATCTACATCAATCTCAATACATCGATAATTATAGTGTTACTTATCTATCTGTGTTAATGTCGTGGTACATCACTAACATGTCAATAATATTAAGACCTCTGTGACTCTCGCCACGGTGCTACGAATGTATATATTTTTTCACCTCAACAATGTAACATATCACCTTATTTATTAATATAGTAGAAAGTGGTATAGTATCAAATTTGTGTAACAATCTCCTCAGGGATTATCCTGGAACCGAAAAAACTTGTGTTTAAATAAATTTTCTACGACATATAACTTAGAAATTAAATTCAAACTATAAACTTAGTTGTATCTGTAGAGGTATCAGTGTCACCCGCATTAATAGACCTCAACCAACCTGTAACTTTATTATAACTATTTTATTATTTATGTTATATATATTAATACCAGGGGCACGGATAGTGCCGTATCTTTGTATAAATGACTCGGGGCCCGGACTGCAGGGACTGCGAAACATTTATATAAATTATGGTTATTTATATATTGATATTAAACGCTTATTTTCGATAAGGCAAATGTTATGTCTGTTTTAAGTATATAGAGGATTACAAGCACAGGATTACGAGATTTATAAAATGACATGAATCAAATGCGTATTATCTTTATTGTACGACACTCTTACGAAATTTTAACTGTAATCGAATCTTGTTCCTGAAGCGTCAAGTTTTATATCAATTGTATAAAACACTGGTCATTTGAGTAATGGTTTTGCTGAAATATAATATTATCCCTTTCTATCTATCTATAAGGAAAAATAATTATTAATAAAGGTTGTGTAAAAGCTATTTATTTCATGTAAAATATAATGAACATTTTACCAGAGCTCCTCCACATTAATCCTGTTACTAAATCTCTGCAGCACGAAAATAATTACTTACAAAAAGATAGCATTCACTTAAGTATCTTTATACATAGAGTACGCTAAATAAGATATTAATATAATTCCAGGGTAAGCTGAAGCAGTACAAAGATCTAGTAAAAGAGCGGTAGATGTTTTAAAAAATAATTTAAAATACAAGTTAGAAGATAATGAAGCATTTCTTGGATAACTTACATACATGAGAAAATTTTAGATCTAATAACTTAAACAAAATGAAGATTTAAGAGCTTTTGTGACCCGAGTGAGAAATAGGTTCGTAGTATTGAATCCCTAAGCATCTGTTGCAGACGAAATAGTAAAATATTGTACCGGAAAATAATCTATTAAAAACAGTAAGGACTTGTCTCATTGGCTGATAAAATTAATAAATCCTGTAATACATTTTTGCGGAAATAAAAACAGTCTGCTGAAAGAAGATTTTTCAAAATTAAAACTGAGAAAAAAAATCAACTCCACAAATTCCAAAGACAAAAAATTATGAAAATTGAAACATTCATCAACTCTAGACTTTTTAAATACGTTTGACTAAAAAGGCAAGAAAATAACATATTCAATTTCAATTCTTTGATTAACTAAGTTAATAGGATCATAATTGTAATTAATTAATTAATCAACTTAATCATTAATTTAATGCAGTCGGAGGTTTGTACATTTATATCATAAATCATTTTCTTTACCTCTTCTTTTTTAGAGGAAGTTTTGTAAGGGTTCCTGCTGCCAAAAACTTTGATCCAGGCCAGAAACGCTGCGATACCAAATACTATAACGGTGTTTAAACAGACTCTTTAGTTATTTTGTACTTTTTTTTTTTTTTAATGTAACACACCGACACATAAAGCACGCACACACACACACACACACACACACACCACGGCTGAAACAGATGGACCTAATGATTATAAACTTGTATATTACACTGTCTACATTTTTTTAATTCATGTTTACCTTCATGTAAATAAATACACGTAATGCATTAAATTATCTTTTTCTTAAATTTTACTAAAGCGGTTACATATTTTTAATAAATCTTTTTTTTGGATGAAATTTGAATATATGAAAATAAATAAATGTAACGACATGCTTGTTTCTAGAAATGCAGTGTCTTATAGAAAAACGGCCCATTTTGAAATACTAAAGCCATTTATCAAAATGATATGTAGTGTAAAAATAAAAAAAAACAGTATGAAAGAGTTGTAGAGAACAAAATATTATTTCATAGTTTCTGCAGGACAATAAAAAGTCATATAAAAATTTACTGCAAAATGGTTAGCTTGTGAAACATTTTAAAAGTGGACTTTTATGTTACCGAGTATGTTTTAATAAAAAAAAGATTTTAGTAATGAAACACAATGTTTACTGATAAATTGTGTTGTTATTTAAAATATTTACAATCTCAAATCTAATCCTTTTCAAGTTAATCAAGAGTCCATATAAAGATAAACTGTAATTTCAAATTTTTCATCAGTAAATTTCATTCAAAAATTAGTGTAGAACTACTAATTGAACTCGGATCCAGGATCAGCTGTTTGGTTACGATTATTTTATATATCTTTAAAAGAAACGCAAGAAAGCGTAAGATGGAACGTTAACCTAACGATCTAGGTGAGGTCCGAAGACGACCGATCAGACCTACGTTAAGAGAACCCAGGTTTCTCACCCACCTTCTGAACAGGGTTCGGCGAGCAAGCTGGCAAGAGGTCACAACCAAGTGGAAGCACCGTACGATACCATGCTATTTAAGATGCCGCCATCAAGGAAGTTGCGGCCCTCCAAAGTAGGGCAGACACCTTTCTTGACAGCCTCATTCAGAAGGGTCAGTAAGGAGAAATAAGCCCCTTAAGTTATATCTTTCATCTATCTAAATTTTTCATCACGCGAAGCGTCATGGGCACAACCGTGGATCTTCATCAATACCTGCCAGGACGTTATCCCGAGCCCAAACGTTTAACTTCCCAATCACTAGCCCAGAGTCAACCTTCCCTCTCGAATCCATGATTGTGGTGGATGGTTGGCTTGAATGCCCAGTTTTATTGATTTCGTTTTTATTACTTCTATTGCGATGGTTCAAATTATTCTAAATATTGACCTTTAAGAAATATGTGCACAATGAATAAATACCCGACGGAGTTTGTTGTGTGGGTCTTCTCCGACCATCGTAAACACAGTATCAATCTATCCTCTCAGAGTTCGCCCTCAACACTTCAAAACCTGCTTGCTTCGAGTAAGGTCTTTTGCAATGTCAACAAGGTACACGATAAAGGCAGTGCGGATGCAAGTTGTTGAAGAGAAACTTTTTTCCCATTTTAATTACCATTAATTTGTAATGACACTCATTTGTTTAAAATAAAAACATAGGAATTGAATAATATGTAATATAATAGAGAGAGACGAAGCTTCTTATCATTCCATGGATTCACCGTGCGGGTTACACGTGTTGCAGGGAGATGAGTGCAAGTAGTGTCTGGGACGGCCAAGCGGCCAAGATCTTTAAGTAGGTTATAGAGAGATTTCTCTGTGATACATCTCGCTTTAAATTCTATTTTGTATAAATTAAATATAAACCTTTCCCGCTCAGTTTGTTGCTCAGTTCGTAAAACTGTTTTCATATTACTTGTTCTTAATACTTGTATCGTAAAATGAGCCTCCTTTAACAAACTCTATAAATCGTTTGGAGGCTGTTATACCCTGTTGTGCTCTTGCTACTGAGAGACTAACCGCTCCGCGTATGATTTCTATCCCTAAATCTTGGTGGCGTGAGTATAAATCTTCATCTAATAGAACCCAACCAAAAAGTGTGTAGCCGTTTCTACTACCTCTTCACAGATTCTATACTTTTCGGTAGCTTTATCCCATCGCAATTGCCTTGATCCTGGAGAGTTATTTGAAATGCGTTTTAACAGAATTTTAATAATGCAGGGGGCTATTCATGAAGTAGAGTGCACCTCATGGAATACAAAATTATTATCTTCAACATAAGACAATATTTTACTTCAAAATATAACATAATTTTGGAGATAAGTTAAACTATAATAATAAACAATTATCTTATTACTCTATATTCATCTGTTTGTCTAATATGATACATGTGAGAAGTTTAATTTCTATGTGTATATATAAGTTGCACATACACACCTTTTCTTATACTCGTATAATTATACTATAATTTAGTGGTCTTATAACGCAACAAAAAAAACTCAAGGTCATGACAAATAAACGGAATAGAAATATATCGAAATATATCACACTTTAAAAAAAAATAATGACATTTTTATATTATTTTGTTTATCGAAATACTAGAAAAAATCACCTGATTGTCTTCTTTCAGGTAATTTTTTCTATTCTAATATTTAAAATATTATACGAATGGAGTTTCTTTCCTCAAAATTTTATCTCTGGCTTCTAACGACCACACTTTACTTAAATAATTGATACAATAATATATCTTGTATTATTATTTTTCGGTTTACATTCTAACAATGAAATTGAGCAAGGCAATTATGTTTTGCAAAGAATAAAAGAATGTTCTCTCTGCCGGAGGGATAAAGAAATTTTTTATATGTATTTGGCGTAAACCTTAAATCCACAGACGTAGGATACGTGACTGCTTTAGATATATATTATTTTTATTTAAACGACTGTAACTGTCATAGTTACTAAAGCTATTAACTCCCTGATTAAGGAACTTATTGCCATCACTCCGAAATTTAAAACGGACTTTCTGCATTATCTTTCCATTAGACGTGTCCTTAGTAATTTTAGACACTAATTAAAAGCTGTCTCTATATGTGTGTGTATGTATGTAAGCTTTCTTTTCAACTCTATTTCCTCGCGACCTAATTATGCAATTATCTTCGTTTTGGTAGTAATCGATGCGTATACACGGAACATCAAACTTGTTAGTCAACATCGAAAGCGACACATCAGTATTTTTTTTTTAATGAAAACCGTATATTCCTGATTTCTACAAAACTAATTGCACGAGCGGGGCCGTTGTAGCGCAGTACAGTGCACCGACGTGCGCTAATGTCAACAAAAAGTGATGACAATAAAAACAAGGAGTTTTTTTGTTTTTTAAAAAAATATGAACATTAAATAGTATTGAATTTATTGCTAAAAATAATATAAAGTTAATTAATATTTTATATCAGCAATGAGTTGTTTTAATGAGTTTAGTGAAAGCAATTATGTAATAAATTATAGAAAAAAAAATAAAATCAGAATACTATAAATGTCAGAGAAATTCGGTAGTTTCACAGTGTTAATGTTTCAACATTCGTTTATCTTTTGGGTTAATCGTAAAAATTCATTGAAATTTTCGTTTCTGCAATAACATAGAATGTAAAACTTTCTCTCAACAGAATCGTAAATATATTTTCCTCTATAAATAGATTTGTTCTACGAAATTAAGTTATATCATTTAATGAGAAAGCGTCGTCATTGAAGATGTATGCCGATGAAGGCGAATGTATATAACTACTGTTGTAAGTCTTTTAGTTATTAGCCTCCAATAAAAAGCTGTTACTTGCTACTCCCCCCCCCTCACCCACCCTCCCTCCCCCCACGCACTTACAGATAAATTTACAAAAGTATGTGACAGTTATTCAAAGTGCATTGTTCTGTCAAATTAAAGTACATGATTAGATAACACGTGATAGAAAGTCGATAAAAAACCAAAACAGTTTTGATGAGATCAATAAAGTATGAATAAGATAAAATTAATTAGAACACACACTTTATATAAAAACAGTAGAACTATGAAGTACAAGCCCCGAGACTGTCGTATACACAAGAAACTAATCGTAGACATTATAAATTCTCTATTAAATTACAGGGTATATAAGTAAGTCAATGGAAAAATGTTACCCGGGACAAAGATATTGTTAATTTATTATCTGTAATAGCCCGTTTCTTGATAAAACGTTTTCTTACATTTTTAACAGAAAACACGTTTCCAATTTCTTATTTTAATGAGCTACCTTTATACAAACTGTTGCCAACGACTTCGTCTATATTCTCTCCACCACCAAAATAGAAGGATTTCTACTTTTATTAGCCTAATTAGGCTCAAGCCAACGTTTCACAGTTTTATCATACTCTAAGTGGACACAGACAATAAGCAAACGCAATATTAAATTTTATCTAAATCCGTAGAGGTTTTGCGGTGTCGTATTTAAAGCCCAAATTTTTGTTTTACCGTGAAATTTGGAGAACACCCTGAAGTACTTTTAAATTATATATAATTAAATTATTTTTAAAAATTGGTTTTACATACCATTTTTGAAATTGTAAGTTACGGGCACAAGCATGGATCGGTATCAAAACAAACTCAATTGCATAATCAGATCAAGAAAAAATGAAGCCGAAAAAAACGCTTACATACATACTCATATATTTAACCGTTTTTTTACTTCACACACACACAAATATAAACATATTTTTTTATAGTGTCTAGAATAACTCCGGTCATCTCAAAATGTTAAAATTCGATATCGTAAATCGGAGTGATAACAATAATTTCCGTCATCAGCAAGTAAATAAATAATACAATGATTTATTTATAATTAAGAGATCTCTTAGAACGAACAGACAAAAGTTTCAGTATTGTTTTCTATCGAGAGATAACACCTAAGACAACCCAGTCTTTTATATTATCAAAGCTATTGTGTTTTCAAGAAAAACTCAGCAAAATTTAAAAGACTATTTGTTGGTTTTAACTGTAAATAAAATGTAATCCAAAAGGGGCTTTACATTTTGTATTTTTTTTTTAATAATAATATTATAAATTACAGTTATGTTGGTTTTTAAATTAAACATAATAATTATTAGTTATAAATATGTAATTGTTATTTCGTTTAAAAAATATGTGATAAAAGAAATAAATATAATTAAGTGGAAGATCGAAAATATGTTTTAAGTTTTTGTCGTTTTAAATCAATATCGCAATAGGAAATCATTTTTCTAGATTGCGCTAATGAATTATGATGATCAAACCATAGCAAGACGGTTTTGAGATATTATGAAAAAATTACCGACAATTTAAAAAGTTAAAAAAATATTGTTACTTATTGTTTGTTGGATTCCGTTCTCAAATGAGCGTAAATTGTAATAATCTTGGTAGCGTCGGGGAGGCTGCACGGCGGAGCTCAATACTGTGCTCAATTGTTTTATTACAGAGCGGCTTTGACGACGACTGCTTTATTTGTGTGTTTCTTCCATAAAAGAACACATTCAAAGGGATGAAGGTGTAATGTCTTATTTCTACCTAAAGGCAACATAGCATAAAAACGAAGCGCGCAGCGTCCTACTACGTGTACTATAAATTAATCTTGTAGCTTTTAAAAAGTTAAGTTTCTTAAGTTAGTTATCTAAAAATTTTAAAATTCGCCAAGCTTTCTCGTGTTGCATTAGACTTGTTATTAATTTATCAATGTTTACAAAATAAAATACTTTCAAATATTAAATTAATTTTAGGTGAAGCGCTGAGACACCTTTAATTTCGCACTCGCAAAAATTGAATAGACGATAACATTACGTAATATTAGAGATCTAAATTGAGGGCGGCCTGTCCTCCTGATCACCTGTGAACAGACCTACCTTACCTGTGTTCGGGTCCGAGGAACCTTTGCTTCACCTCAAATGAATATAATAAATAATAAAACTTACCCCTAAACTCCAGGCGGACGAACTTCTCATTCTTACTTTGCAGTACTTTAAAACGGTTAAGTTTTACGATAAGCGACATTTTGAGTTTTATATATCGTTGCTTGGCATGACAATAATTTCCAAGAATAAATATTTAAATAATTACGGTCATCGCGGATTGCCGCGATAACTTTGGTTCCTCGCGAACAAAGGCTTGCTGAACGGCTTAGTAGCGTGCGCTCAGGGGGACCGTCGCGGTCGAAATGAGGAGGGCGAATCCCGGGCCCGGTTCCCCTCGGCCTCCCCTACCGGCCAGGACACGGCGTGCGCTCGACGTTCTCTTATATATATTTCTAGCGCATTCAAATTTTAATATGGAATCAACAAGTCAACAATATTACCGCCACCCTGAATAAATCGGCTGTGGATTAGCTTTGATACATGTAAGAATGTTATGACGTTTGTGTTCATTTCTAATAAAACTGTACTAATTAATGAATGTAAGCACTAATTAATCATTTAGGATTATACAGTATGAGGGCATATTATATCTTATGTATTTTAAATTCTCTTTTTATATTCTAAATCATAAATATCAGTCAAAAAGACAGTAATGAAGAAACCAGAGCTTCCTCTACGGGAAGTTTTCGCTTAATGTTTCGTAGTTCCGCTACGAAATACAACTAACTCATACTAAAGACTTCCTCGGTGTTGAGATGCCAGTAGTCGCTCCACGCGATAACAAGCTTTTAATTTATTTTCTTAATTTCGTTACAGCAGAGGCATCATTCAACACACAGACACATATAATTCTACTCCAAAACTAGTTTATTTTTTTTACGGAAAAGCATATAAAACTGTCCTCGGTCATAAGAATTATAATACAAGAAAAATACTGAAAGAATTTTGATCTGATGCGGTATTAACGTATCAATTTAAAACGTAAATACAGTTGATACCATACCTATTTAAATTGAAACAAAAAAAATATGCATTTATACTCATTACTGATATTAAGTGTCGGGGTGGGAGCAGAAGCGGCTGGCACAGTGCTTAAATAGATAATGTATTTGATCTCACCGATCTGAAAACAGTCTATATTTCTCATTTGTTCTCATTTATGCTTGCTCTGTTAATGCGTTAATTACCAACCAGATACCATACCTGACCCACTTACAAACCCAGGTGTGTGCAAGTAAGTGCTAAGTGTCACTTATCTGCTAACCAAATATTTATTTATAGGTTTAATGTATTCTATTTAGAAATAGGGATCAATTGGAATATCAGGATGTTGTACCAATAGATGAATAGCAGGGATATTTCCAAACACCTTCACAAGAATTATCAGCTTCTTTTAAGGTTTGCACACATCACACTTTGGGCGATGGCAACCAAGTTAGGTTTGATAAAGGCCTCGCCAGACTGGCAGTTGTTTGGAGTACTGCTCACATCATTAGGGTCGTCGTTTCATCGTCTTTTAAAACAATAGCAGAAGTTTATTGTGTATTTTTAAATCCAATTCCATTAAAATCGCTTGTTAAACGTAACTTATTTGTAAATTAATAATCAAAATACTATTAAAGTAATTTTATAATAGTGAATATCACTGAGAGAAAAGTGACAGTTGATAGATAAAGTAAATTAACATTAATAAGTACTAGTCCCATCGTTGTTAACTATAACAGTCTCATTTCATTTAATGTGACATTTGAATAGTAATACTACTCCAACGCATCTTGTTATTGCTAATACAAAACTACATAGAATCTTGCTTTCCTTATTTTATATTAAAATGATAAATGAAATGATAATGATCGTCCAAGTGGACAGCAAAGGAGATGCAAATGAGAAGGAACTATTAGAGGTTTTAAAAATTAAGGATATTTTTAAATCTTAGCTATCAAAGCTGCAAGTAAAATATAGTGAAATGAGGAAGAACGTCATAGACGGCATTAATTATTAGACAAGTGTGATGGTGTAGTATTAAGTGCGAGACTCGGACAAGACTAGAACTGTGTCAGGCCTTTCGTCATACTGATACCCTGGAGACGGAGTCAAGACATGCACAACAATAGATCTTCGATATGGAGAAGCAACTCTGAACCCCTATGTCACAGTAGATTTAACAAATGACATATTTACAAACACAAAAGCTCAATTGTAGCCATAATAAGCTAAAAAAATACCTAAAAAGTATAACCACAAATACATTAACAAAATCCAAAAACAATAATTGACGCGAATAAATATTTTACAATATCATTTAATTATGAGAAAATTTCTTAAAGAAACTAAATTCTTATAATTTACAATTAAAAAATAAACATATGATAAATAATTAGAATGACACACAGCCCGTCTTCGGAATTCATTAAGAAGTATTATTAAAAAATATAAAAGTACACAAAGTATGCTAAGTGAGCATCAGATCACACTTGTGTAGATCTAGACAATACAAGAATCTTAGACTTTCAATAACACCATCTCCTCCTGCGAAGAAGAAACTGTGTAACGGTCGTGATATCCCTGTTTCTTATTATTCTTATAATAAGAAACAGGGATCATTTAGTTCCTTTAAACCGAATACTGTAACATAACATGTTATTTTCTCTGATAATAGAGGTCTCTATCTTAAATTCTTATTTTATGGATTAGGAATATCTAACAGCTGACAACTTTCAAAAGACAACATTTGAGTTTTTTTTTACTGGTTCTATTTTTAACATATTTTTCATAAAAATATTTTTGTGCTACTGAATACTAAGTTAAAAGCGAAGAAATAATATTTAAATTCAACAACAGTAGTTCATGGCAATTCGTTCGGCAGAGTTAATATCATTATGATGAATCTTTAATTTCTTTATATAAACATATAAAATTCAAAAATTAAAGATATAGTGAATCATTCTATTAATCGGAGAATTAAACTGGCTTCAGTTGAATTATAGCAATACATTATTGTAAGCGTTATCAGGCCACCCTCATCTAAAATTGATCAAATTAATAAGATTGCGAATTACCAAGTAAACACTTTATCACTAATCACTGCTACTAGCGCCACCTCTGTGGATAATATCTTTACAAATATTATCCGTAGTTTTATAAGTTTAATATAGGCTCAAGACTCCGACCACTGCAGTCAATTTATTAAGTATAGTTACAGAAAGAAAACAAATTTAAAAAGTAAATCCAGCAGTGAATTAGATTAACTAACCATAGGCCGGTTCAACACTACCCACTACTACACGTTGAGTAATCAAATCTTTGAAAATATAATATTTATTTAATTAGTTACTTATTTTAAAGATAAGAAGAAAGATAACCTAAGAAACGAGTTTGGGTTGTCACCTGGGCGTATCTAAAGATGCTGGAGGTGAGTTATTGCAGAATATATAAATATGGCGAAGAGTGTGATGACTGACCCTTGCGTTATATTCTTAAAGGGATGCTGCTTGCGAATTCTTGTTGTCTTGCAAGCCGAATTGCAATATTAATTGATGAGAATATTTGGGAATTTTTATTGAATGATTGGCTCTAGTTGTTCATGAAAACATGTTCAATGTTCTGACATTTGTGAAACAGTAGCCGAAATAAAAAAAAACACCCGGCTGAGTTTGTTGTTTGGTTTTTCTCAGAGCAGAACAGCTGGACAGTGCCCAGACGAGCTTATTTCGACAAGTATGTTATCAAAATGGCCCTCCTGACTGTTCAAATTGACGTACACAAGTGATATGGATTTAAAGTGGAAAAGATACATATAAATCAATAAAAATTTAAACATAACACATTAAAAATGAACAAGTATTACGAACTAACCGACGAACTGAACAGGAATAGGTTTATAGTTAATTTGTACGCAGCAAAAGTGGGAGCGAGAGGTTTAACAGCGAAATCTCAATATAACCTACTTAAAGATCTTGGCCTCTCTAAAACTATCACTATTTCCTTTCTAGAACGTACTTCAAAGGTGGCATAGGCAGGTTCGTTTCAAATTTTGTAAGGTAGGGACCGGAGAGTAGACAGTGATGGTGAGCCTGTATGCGCATTTAAAAGGAGTCTCTTAAACCTTCATCTGGGTCTCAGAAACTGGCAAGTCCCAGAAACTGGCTGCACTCCCCCCCATAACCTTCGTCATATGGTTTATTATTACGGGGTACTGCAGCAGATATTTATACAATATTTGCGCCGTAGAAGAGGGCCGTTCCAGCCAAGAGACTCGTTAAAAAAATTTCAAAGATATTAAAATTAAGACAATATATCTATACATATAATAAAACCGCTAATAACCCGTGTCTGTACATTGAATATCTTTTATAACTATTAATGGGGTTGTTTAAGTAATCGATACCAATACCAAGTCACCTATTTTTGAAAATTTTGTCTGGATGTCTGTCTGTATGCATGTTTGTGCGCGCATGGAGCAAAACCTGCCAGATTTGATGAAATGTTGTATGGTGAACCTGAATGTCTTGGTCAATATTGAATTAACTTTTACTGAAAATTTTAAGAAAATGTCTAATTTCTACGGAAAAATACAAAGTAGCAGTTCTACCGCTTAATATAATTACAGGGACGCATTGTGATATTTTTTTTATATTAGATTAAAAGTACAATTGAAAAAATTCACATGCGTCCGTACTATAAATCAGTTTTGATATCCCACAATAAATTTATTATTATTATATCGGCTGCTTCTTCAGTAAGACAAAAGACAAAAGTCTTCCATAATTTCATACATATACAATAATTACATCCTCCTCAAGCATTACATTTGAAAAACTTAATTTTAGTATACACGATATTCTAGGTAAGTAACTAAAACGCTTAGTTAATACGTACAAGCTGTCCTGTGGCAGCCGTACAAAATACATATAATCCATACAGACATATAACCAATATGCCACGCAAGCGACGTCGCGTTCAGAGCTAGTAATAAATATATTTATGAAAACTACTAGAACTTACACTAAAGTTATTACAGTGAAGAAATGTAAAATTCTTACGATCTTATTTATCAATCTATTGAACTGTAACATTTGCTAGATTGAATTTAAATTTTAAAACCTACGCAGACGTGAAACTGCAGGCCAATAGCTCTCGTCTTCTTTTGTAAACAATAATTCATTAAAAAAGTAAAGAATATATAAACTAATGAATTATATAAACTATTTTTATTATAATATTTGTCGCTGATATGTCGCTTGTCAGTGACCATGTAAATGGCTAAACAAACACTAACATTATTGAATAAACAACAGAATTGAATAAATTTGAAATTTGGTTCTTAGGACTCTTTCTGCCAGGAACGGCACAAAGTTTAATTAATTCAGGGATGGTTAGGTGATCAGGATCCGACCATCAGGTGATCTGCGTGCTAGTTTATTTTTATGACACTTTAAATAGACTTAAAATCTAAAAATCATTCAATGAATCATTCAAAACACAGGGGAGAGAGGGAGTGTAGACTATACTAGAACAGATAAAACACGACTAATGAGCAATATACCACAGAAACATTTCAACAATTACTCAGACCCATATTTAACTTGGTGTCTTATTCAATAACCTCGAGTCTTATGTGGTAAATCATAAAGTCTCTTTTTAATATTATGCTTGTCATGAGTCGCTCGATCGGCCACAGATGGCGTGCTGCGTCATCGTTTAAACGCAAGAGCAAGGCGATCCGACAACACTTCATAATGTCAACTTCAACGCTTGTTGAAAAATCGAAATCAGTTGTGCGCGGTTGATTGAACGCCGTGGTCGTGCGCTGTATCCAGTTGGACACGGGTGAATTGATATTGATCATATGTGACAAAATGGCCGAAACTATTAGAAATCAGGTAAATACTATGCAGTTTACATACAAACATACTCACGCAATGCGATATCATTGGCCACCGCGCTTACAACGCTAACCAAACGAGTTTGTTTTGGGTCTGATTATATTGTTTTCTTATTTGCGATCTTATTTTATAACGACGTGGCAACTGTTTAATTAATTATTATCTAATTTAAGTTTTACTTAACAAAATGTTTCAAATTAATTGGAATATAAATATATTACATTGAATAAAACATTAGAAACAATGATTTATCTTAAGCATGGTAGAGTGCTGAGCACAACTTATTCACTGGTCGCTGTTTTTAATATAAATCTAGATAAATAATACAATATTTAAAATAAGTCAATTAAACAGCATTATATTACGTCATGAAAATACAAGAAGTAAATATTTTTCATAAATATACTTAAATATAAAGTGACACATAATATGACTTCTACATAAATGCGAAACGAGATCGTCTCGAAACTCATTCAGCCAGAATTATCACGGAAAGCCTTTCCTTTTCAGATCTGAAAGTCGATTTAAAAATATAATTTAAAAATTTTCATATTTTTTAGAACTTCTAAGTATTCTGCTATCTCTCGTTGCAATTTATTTGTGTGCTAGGTACTAAGACCTCCTTATCTCTTATCTCGTCAATGTTTTGGAAACTTATAAACCTATGACGTGTGCAGTTGACAAGTTCATTCCATTGAAGTGTACTCCATTATCTACTGAACACTGAAAATCATCAATATTGCGATATCGGTGGCATAGCCATAGTTCAATCAACAAATCTTAAACAATGTAATATTACAAAAAATGTTTCGTTGAATCTGATATTGAGCTTTGGGGTTTGTGTAATATTTGTCGACGGAGTTATTCAAATAACTTTACTTAATGGTTTATGATAATAAAATGTATAACCTACAAGATAGAGAATACTATTTTTTTTCGTGTCTAATGCGTTGACACAAAGCCATTTAATATTATGAATCAGTTCAACCTAAAGTGAAACATAAATAATTATGTAATAAAAAACGCCGATTTAGAGCATTTCTGCTTACCACAGGCGTACATGCAACAAAATATTATTGTAAATATATGAATTGCCGAGTCAATAAAATATAAAGCCTATAGGGGCTTCATACAATTTGCGGATAATTTCATTCTCGGCTCATATTTCTTGTATGAAATAAATATTTTATCAGTCGTTGATAAGCGAGGGAAAAACTTTGAACATACGTTATGTTTGAACAGTAAGTATTATTGTCTTATTTTATTACATAGGTCCTCAAAACAATTATATAATAATATGACTTATGTATAGTTTTATTCTGTATTTGAAATATATTTATTTCATTAGTACCTAAGAGTATGTTCTTACAAATAATAAATCAAACATTTTTGTATCAATATAAGTTATAATTTGAAGTGTAATTTGTATATTTTGAATTCGAAGTTCTTTAAAGATATACTTATATTTATTTGATGCAAATTTCAAAGTTATCTCGGTTTTGGAAGCTTTAATAACTTTTGAACAATGTTGATCATCGTTCCGTATTCATTATTCAACAAGATATTAACGTTAGAGTCTAATTCTGTTATGAAACTCTGAAGGGATGTGTTCTTATTACTCTACAGTAATATTGTAGTAGATATAATTAATTTGATAAATAATATATTTAACCTATATTCTATAGCCTAGAAAAAAATATTCGCATATTTTCTATGACACATGAAGTATGTTTACGATCTACAGTGAGACGGAATTTTTTCTTGCATGGTCGTGATCGATGCTGTCTGAGTCTGTTCAGACAAATGTTTGAGTATTTTAAGTTTTATAAACCATATTTATAACAATAATTTATTTCATTCAATGAGCGATAATAACTTACTTCACACGCGACACCTTCGACTTAAACCTCATGTTCCTCTGCATCAATAACAACACCTCCACTCTGACAATTTTATTAACGCTTAGTACTCTTCTTTTAATATTCTCGACTAACTAAATTAAATATAGAATTGTAAGACTTAAAAGAGCATTACAAACATATATATCTTTGTACGCCGCCGCCCCCCGCAGCGCTCCTCATTGATCTAAACGTCTAAATATAAGAATGATCACTAAAATACAATCCACGCGGGGGCGGCGCCGCTCATCACCTATGTATGTTATGTTGTCTGTAGCGCGCTGACTATAAGAAAATATTTGCAGTAATTAATAGAAATATTATTTAAAAAAATATTTTCATTTTGCGAAAAACAATAATAATATATTTGTCCATTAATTCATTAATCAACGTGTGTTTGTGCGATTTTAGATTTATGAAGTACTAATAATAACTAAATACAGATATGTATCGGTGTGAAGTGTTATGTATGAAATAGTAATTAAAATAAAAGTGTTTTGTTAAATAACACTTTATCCTCCGAGTGCTAACACGTGTATCATACTATTTAAGTGTAAAGAGTATTTTTTTACATGGCAATGTTAAATTTTAAAGGCTCTTGAGTAGAAACATGATATAGTATTTATAATTAAATACAGATATTGCAAGGTATTCATTACACAAGCACCGTACATTCCAGATGGAGAAAGATGGCTACGTAGTACTCGAAGACTTCCTTCGTCCGGCGGAGTGCGAGGAGTTGGTAGCCGCTGGCTTAGAATTGACAAAGGAGTCGGCAAACTGTCCTCATAAAGCTATTTTCTCGACCCACGATGATAAAAAACAGGTAATATAAATGACAGAATCTTTGTCGCGATTTTTGATGACCGTTACTGGTCGTACTCAGAGATATATAAAAATAAATCTCTACAAATTACTGCAGGAATTATAGAAGCCTTAAAAGATTGCCACTCTGTCGGAGATAGCGTAACACACACACTAATGACAGGTCTGAGGTGTCGTGCTAATACAATGTTAACTACATGTTCAATTTACTTTATTTGTACTTATTTAAAATTTGATTTACCGAAAAATATCGGTCACTGGTCTATTATTAGGCGAGATAACTTTATATTTTTATGAACGAGGCTGTCCCCGCAGGGACCGTCAATAATATTTTTAAAAAAAAATTACTACAAGCATTCAATGGCTGAAATATATTTATATCTAAACATCTTTGCTGTGCCAAAAAATATTCAAACATTGTTTAAAATAAAAAAGCTGTTTTATTTGTGCAGAGCGGTCAATGTCACCACCATCAGTGTACGAGTTCAAGGCACGACAACTAAATATAGAATATAATACAGTTACCATTAAAAATTAAAAAGAAACATTATTTCATTTCAGCAACTGAAAGATTCGTATTTTCTTGAAAGTAATGACAACATCAGTTTCTTTTACGAGGTAGATGCCTTTGATTCTGATGGGAACCTCAAAGTAGACCAGATCTTTTCATTAAATAAGGTGAGGTCGGCATGATAATACATATATAAATATAAAATATTATTACTGAACCCAATACACAATATTAAATGATTGTACTGGTTCATCTATATTAAAATTAATATATAGTATTGTCCTAAGCTAACATTATATATCGAATATTATATATATATATATTTTTTTTTTTAAGGTCTATACATATTTGCGCCATGTGTTAATTGATTCGTTCTCAATTTGATTTATGTGTCTCATGAATTCCAGGTTGGTCACGCTTTGCACCTTCTGCACCCAATCTTCAGATGCTATACATACAGCGACAGGGTGAAGGCGGTATGTAGAGAGCTTGGCTGGAAGGAACCCGCGGTAGTACAGAGCATGTACATTTATAAGAATCCTGGATTAGGAGGGGAAGGTATGGGCTTATCTTATTTTAATTTTAATGAAAGCTAACTACGCGTACTAATTAATAATTCAAACCAATTAATATATTACTTTCACAGTGGTACCTCACCAAGACGCAACATACCTTCACACTGAACCAATTCCAGCCGTGGGATTTTGGATTGCTCTGGAAGACGCTACCATACAGAACGGCTGCCTCTGGATGGCTCCCGGTTCCCATAAATCTGGAGTTCACAGACGATTGCTACGAAATGCTGATAAAGAGTCTACACAATTTTTGAACTATGATAAGCCTCCTTCAGTGTACCCAGAGTCCATCTTCACTCCTGTACCTGTTAGCAAAGGTCATTAAACATGCATGGTTGTACTCGTAAATACTTACATTTTACGGGCGTCTTTTTTGCGTAAAGGCCCGAAATGCTTTTGTTCTTTTTCTGACGTAGCCAGAGGCCCCAGGTGTCATGAATAATCGTTTGTCTTTCTTTATTTAAATAATTTAAACCGAACATTCTCGTGCCAGGTACTTGCATCTTAATTCACGGACATGTGGTTCACAAGAGTGCCTACAACAAATCTGAAAAGAGTCGCCACGCGTACACCTTCCATGTGGTGGAGAGAGACAACAATACGTACTCGGCGGGAAACTGGCTTCAGGAGGGCGAAAACGCACCCTTTGTTAACGTGTATACTACCCCGCAAATAATTTAGTCGATGTTTACACGAACTAAACATTTAAGCTTAAACATAAGTACAAATGTTAAGGATTGACGAAATACTCCGGTTATCGTTACCACTAATGATAACTACAAACAAACATACAATATAGCCGGTGACAGATGAGGTTAAATTATGACGTCACATTAACAATCGCACCTTGTTACTATCCATTTTTTGCTTAATCGAAGTTGCAAAAAGAAAAATGGTATTTAACCGTTACCAAAGAAACTGTCATCTACTAAAAGAGTGAATTTGTTTATTTTTTATTAAATAACAAGTTACAGGAAACTGCCTTATATATAATATGCAAATAGTTAATTATTGATTGCAGTTTATTATCAATTAACCAACCATTTAGCGTAAGAACGAGTAGCTCAATTCCTAATATAATTTATAATAGTAATTTGGTCAGCCATAGCGAACACACAAAGAAATATTTATTTTTTACATATTATGTTGCTATATAATATTACCAATTCTGGCAAGAGTACCAACCGCTACAATACGTAAAACAAAATATTTTTTATATTTTTTTGATATTTTGTATTGATTGATTGTATTGTGATATGTCGTTATATATTGTGATATATACCGTTTTTTATTGTCACCATTTCTATTAATAAATTAATTAAATGATGAAGAAATATTATTATTTAGTAAAATAGTTTCTCATTCCTCAAAAGTTTTACAAAATAAATAGGCTAGTCCTGGTGGTCAACTAGGTTTTAGATATAATTTGATTATTATACGAATGTAAATTCTACTCCACGCAGTCTCATTACACTACGTATTGAAACTTTATCGTTTAGAAAACAACGACAAGTGTATTTCTACGTGACGTCATCACTGTCTTTGAATAGTTCGTGGATCAGTTATTAATGAAAGTATTGTATTATTGTGATTGAACATTTAAACTCAATTTATTTTGTAATTGCTGGTCTAATGTATTCTCGTATAATTTATGAGCAACTCAATATTACATACTAGGTCCGAAACTGCACGGCGGGTGGAGCTGAGCGAAACATTGTTGCTGAATGAGAATTATATAGATGATCAACACAAAATGAAACCATGGTTTATGGAAATGATTGGATTATTAAATGCAATACAGTCAGTATTGTTTCTTACGACACATATTACCTCAATGGTACACATGGTATTTGACCATTTAATAAAAAACCACAATCACAAATGTCACCAAAAAACTTCAGGACCTTTAAGTCATTGTCCTCGACATCTTGGCTAATTTTCGACATCCTACCATTATCCGCGTAGGATGAGTAGCATTAGTTAAACTGCAACTAAAATCAATCTTTATATAAGTAGAAAAAAAAAATATTTATCTATTAAAAAAATATCGTCTTTAATGAAGTATCAGAACATATGTAAATGTTAAGTTTTGGAAACATACCAATTTAAAGTTTTGCAAAACCTACCCTGAAATTTAAAACATTAGGACTTATGCGATGCCTCCCTTGCTGCGGGATGGGCATAGCGGGATAGACTGAACTCCCACCGCGCCTCGGGATAAAGAATAAACCTGTAATAAGAGTGGAACAGGCAAGGCGGCGTGGAGAAGGATGCAGGAAGTCGGGTTCGATACATTCTCCCTCTTTATAAAGACACGTCTCAAAATTTAAGATTATAATTAATATAATGTATACGTAAACTAATATAAGTACTTACATACACATCCGGTATAACGCTCTATCCGGCTTCTCTGTGCCGAAGTAAGATAAAGTAAGTAGAAAACGCTACATCACTAAATAACAGCGGATAGAGCTCTTGAAATGAATTTTTAAAACATCCCGTGATCACATTTCGGATGGTCGAGAACTAGGTTTACACGCGGCCGGCAGCCATCTTGAATACAATGATTTGATCTAGTCCGTTATAACATATGATAAGGCTGTTTTAATATTATAATCGTGATGATATATATTATATGGTGGTGAGATTATAATGTTATAAAATTATATATACATGAGGATAAAGAAAGAATCAATACTGCCTTCGTTCATTGAATTACAAAAAGTAATTCGGAGGAGCTGTTTTACATTTCCCAGGTTTATTACAAATTATTAAATAACGCGTCTTAATTCATTTTGTATAAACTTACTACTATTTAAGGGGTTAAAAATAAATTTATAATTAGAAGTTATGGTAAATTTCGCTTGTAATAATTTTCGGGTTAGTAAAATGCCGGCTTCTCGGTATTCTCGGTATTCTTATATATTAAAGCGTGAAAATAACTTATTTTCATTAAATTTCAGTATATGTCAGAATTACATATAAAAGATTTACCCGAATACACCGAACCTCAATTTAATATTCATAAGTCTGACACAATGATTAGAAGAAAGACAAATTGAACAATAAACTAGGCGAATATTGAAAGCTCGACTCTTGACATCAGCCGTAGTCACGCGAGTACATGATGAGTGCATAAAATTGGTACAACAACGGCCGGCGCCCTCCTGACCCACTGAGCCCACTCTATTACTAATTCAAATGCATTTCCATCTGCGTACTCTATTAATATATTTTTTGGCTCTTACTACATAGCAATTATTGTTTATTTTTTCTAATGTTGCTTCACTTGCTCTTCTATCAAATAAGAGTCAAATAAAACAATATCTCCTCCATTATGATAAATTTGTAGATATTAGTCATCTACAAATATTATCTCGGTAGAGAAGGATGCTGCGGGGATTATCGATTCGTATTATTCATTGATGCGTCTGTCTTTGTTTGTGGCAGTCATCTGCAACATGTTTTTGGAGCTGGATATGAGCTAATCAATAAAACGCGGGGCGCCACCTGCAATGGACCCTATGTTTTGAGGAAAGCTTGGGTCCTCAAACATCAGCATTCGTATTTATTTATTAGAAATCGTTGATATTAATGTATGAAAGTCGATATTCAACCAACCAATATTCGACAATTGTTTTAGATCAATCCTTTTCTGTTAAAAATACAAAACCTATTTCAAATCATTTTAGAATTTTCGACTAAACTTAGAAGAAAAAAAATATAACCGACACGAAATCATAATACAAAATTATGTTAAAAAGTTCTGGAATATATAGGTTGTTTGGTGTCAAACTTTCAAAGGTTTAAATATAAATAAATAAGTAAGTTTTCTGTTTTAGAAGCAATATACACAATATGGTTATATTTCGTAGAATACATAATGTTTAATTGGTAAGATCAGCCCTATAACATTATACTGAAAAGATGTGTCGGTCATCTTCGGAAACACGAAGTTAGCCGATTCCTATTATTTATCTTGAAGTTTAGTACTACTTACTCTTAGTTTCATCGTTCCAGTCTCTAGACGGTTTTAACTCCAAAAAATGTTAGCCCCCAAAAAACTATGAATATTAAGAACAGAAATATAACGAAATGAAAAAATGTTAAAGATATCTGTCATTATGGCTACACTTCCTCTCAGATCAATGAACCGTTGGTTCGTGTTTTATAAATTTCTCGTAATTAGTTACTCGATAAAAAATATAAACATTCAAGAACAGATAATATTATGTATACAATTTACAGCGTTTTTTTCGACGAATTATTATTATATAGTTAATAAAATTCCATTTATTAATAGCTGTTTATTCCTATGTTCAATTTTATATTATTTCTATTTTGTATGAACAAGGTTCCATGAGGACTTCGCGTTACATTTTAATTCTAATTAATTTATTAAAATGATAATAAATGTGATATCCAATTTTTATATTTATAATAAAATAAAATATAATGTTAAATATATATAAACTTCTTGTTATATAAATATAAACTTCTACAATTCAAATTTATAGTTTAAAATTACAAATTATAAAACTTTAAAATGTATTCCAAAACTCTATATATATTTCTATATAGTTTTAAAATGAAATAAAATAAATATAATTATGTTTCATGTTGCATTGCTTTTATAGACTTAACTGTATGAGATCTGTTTAAAGTTTTTAAATCAATTTCTTCTTAGTGTTTTTAAACATTTTGGTTTTAATGTAATAACGCAGACATAAAACCAGAAAGATGTCGCAGTAGCTTTAAGAAGTGTAGACAAGGCCAATATGCAGTAAAACAAATATAATGTATTTGTAGGCACCTGCTCCTAAACAAGTACAATAATAAACAAGAAAGATCTAAACAAAGGTCGCGCGCTATCAGACGTGCGCAGGCCTCTGCGAGACCTCAGCGATCACTGGTCAGTCTCCCAGCGCCTGCACCACGATGCGCCTGCACCTCGCTGTCCTCCTGCTGGTACTACACTGTGAGTGGCTGTGCGATTTTATTAATTTTATAAATTATAATATTTATTTTGTATTGTAGATAGCTTCATCGATACGATTCACGTATCTGTGTAGCCGCGAATTGAACAGCTCTGCTCCATGTATTGATTTATTATATTAATTATATATAATGACAATATTATATTATAATTTTCTTTTACCATTATCGTGGTTTGTAATATTAATATTTCTGGTAAAGCTTCATAGATACTTAAGATACAGAGTAATGTTGGAAGATTTCATATACATATATACATATACATATATCTGGAGATAAGTTAAGTTCGTTGTCTCGACATTCACAAAAACAAATATTAATATTTCTTTTAATTCAGTTATACATTCTATATTAAATTTAATATAACTAAAAATGATTTACGAATATTATAAAATTAATAATAACATAATTTTTTACCAAAGATTGGTCTTGATTAAAAGTTAAAACTAATTACAGGCTTGCAATATATTAAGTCCTGGTGAGTTGTTAATTCGGTCTCAGAAACTACGCTTATAATTTGGTAAATGTTATTTTATAAAAAGGTATATAATAATATAATAGCTACTACCTAAAATTTGGAAAATATTTGAAAAAACACTGACGAATTAACCTACAAACAGCCCGATGTCTTAACAATAATTATATATTAACAATAAGCCGTAGCTTTGTTTTCTAACCCGAGTATTACACGATAACATTAGGACGTGACGTCGGCCACCATGAGATATATTAAAATAACTTTGAGTGCGTACGCTGTATTTGAATAAGATTCATTGACTTTAAAACTACTTAATACAATTATTCACATGATAAGATTTCAAAATTTCGAAAATTTACATAAATGCACACAACTGCTAGTGAAAGCATATTTGATTGCGCGTACGTCATATATACAGTTCTGAATTTCGTAAAAAACTCAAGTGGCTTTCCATTCGCCATCACGGGAATTTGCATGTTCTTACTCTTCTGTCCTGTGTATTATTATTTTTTTTAATTTTCCCGGCCAACTTAAGAACTTCATAACAATTTATAATGAAACTACCTTTTTCGTTCACAAAATTGTATGTTTTCCTTCACCACACAAGCTACCAAATTGTGGAGCACACTGACCCTAAACGTGCGACAATCTAACTCAATACATTTAAAAAATCCGTATAAGAATATTTCTTATTAAAAGATGGATGAGAGACAGGTTGATTTATAATATAATAATAAGTACTTATATTACGTAAATATAAACTGTTATTTATATATTGTTTAGTTTATTAATTCATATTTATTTTAAAATATATTATTAGTAATATATATATTTACTTATTACTATTAAACATTTAATTACTACTAATACACATGTATATATTTTCATATAAATTTTCGACAACTATGATTGCCTGGAAGAAATCGGACTCTGACGATAAGATCGCCTTTTGTATGTTCCTAATTTGTTTTTTGTTGTAACTTTGTATTATTTACATTTCTTGTGTTGTTCAATAAAGTATTTAAATGGAAAAATATTGATGTTTTGAATTTATAGAAAATAACAGTGAAGTTAAAATTGAATTAACTATATATCTGTTTCAAAAGTGTTAGACGCTAACTGTGCGGCGTCGAGACACACGTCTCAGAAAATAAAAACAAAGAGGGCTTTAGTACAGCTTACAAAATAAGTATTATGGTACATTGATACTAACAACTGATATATTGTGTTGAATGATAACCGTTTCATCGACAGTTGAAAGTCGTTAAACGGAAACCGAGAGATAAGGACATCCTAAAGTAGAGGAGTGTTCATGACATGACAGATATGCGTTGTACTCACACGAGAATAAGTTATGTTCACAAAAATATTAAACTAAACCAAATGAACATGTTACGAGGAGTGGCTTCTCCTAATGAAACTAACACGTTAGGAAAAAAATCATTTTCAGTATAGATAAGTATTTTATAAGATTTTCACTTTTTCATAAGGTTCTTCTAGATACGATCATATTGTTCATGCGTTTTCATAAAGGTTCAAAGTTTCAAAGGCAGGCGTACGTCTATGTCTCACACCGAGCCGCCCGAACTAGATATATATCTACTTATTTCCCTCGTAGGTACACTGTCCCTTAAGGACGGCAACGCATCGGCAAGTAAAAAATAAATATTATAAACCGTAGAAATTGAGTTTCAGTTTCGCGCTTCTAAAAGTCACACTCGCCTGAGCTCTCAGAGAGATCTTGTATAACTAATAATTATTTTCTTTTTTTTTGGTTCTATAGTTCAATAAAAATCATCTGTTATATTAAACTAGGCCTGAGTATAGAAATATTGAATATACAAAGTAAAACATTAATTCCAGGCTTGGCAGAAGCATGTGAACCAGATCAAATGCAGAATGGATGTAAGATCTACGGCGCGACCTGCACGTGCGGGAACGGCTGCAAGACGGAGTACATTTACAGGACGAGACGAGCCTGCTTGAACGCCCTGAGAGGTATCACATAACCTTAAACTAAACCTACCTCACGGACACCTGGATTGTGTGAGATGTAATGAATGCACGATGTATTGGAGTCATTTAAAACACATTATAAATGTCGGCATCATGTAGTGTATGTAATATAACAGGACTCCACACGTCGGCAGATAGCGAGGTGCACTTAGTAATATAACAGAATATCAATTGCCGGATGTGACGTAAATGCCTGACCTAGTAAAGACGACTTCAATTTGGTTCAATCAAATATGAAATGAAGTGATTGGGAGCATCAAACTCTTTTACTCTTTTTATATCTCCTAGATATTAGTTAGTTATTATTTAATTAATTTTCATTGTTTAGTTGACAGATGTTATTAATGCTTTCTGATAATAAAAGCGGTTACTAGTAAACTATTAAACCATTTAACGTTGACTTTGACAGTAACATATCATATTAAGATATTAATACGTGAAAGGCACAAAGTAACCTTAAAATGATAGTAGGTTTGATATACTTTGTTATTTAAAGATAACTGAGATCCATTATTTTATTATTTTAATAAGATATTTTTTTAAAAAGATATTTGTAATTTTTAATACAGATTATAAGAATCTCATAATGTAACGATCAAAAACACTTTCTAATTTCTTTACTACCCAAATTTTCAACTCTTTCTTACCCTACTCCTCCTTCAATTTACGAGCTACGCGCACGAAATTTTGCACACACGCGCATAATGAGTAAATGAGTATTAATACTAGGTCCACACAATCGAGCGCATCAATGTCTAGAGTTAAATATTGATATTTATTTATGGATAAAAATTATGATTTGTGTATTGATTTATTAATAAAAATTATGATTGCATAAGTTTTGTAAAGAAGCATAAGTCAGCTTGCGCGAAAATGAAACGTTCTATATGTTAACTCTATGGGACACATTTTATCAATTATCTCAAAAACTACAATTACGATTCGGCTGATTTTCAATTCAGACCGAGTTTTGCTCATTATGCGTATGTGTGCAAAATTTCGTGCCTGTAGCTCGTAAATTGAAGGAGGAGTAGGGTAACAAAGAGTTTAAAATTTGGGTAGTAAAGAGCTTCGCTTCGCTCAGCTCAATTATCAATTTTATCAATAAGCAGAATTCAAATGTACTTCTTATAATTTAATATGCTCTCGTTAAATATTCAATTTTAACTTTAATATGCAAATTATGATACCTATTAAAACTACTTTTAACCTTTTAATTTTACAACTCTACCTATCTTCACCACTTATTATTTATATCATTGAGGTCAATGACAATAACCGCAAAACCATACTTCTAATTTTCTATTGATTTGGTTTTGATAATATTTTGTAACCGAAAGATGACTATTACCTAATGATATAAATTAATAAAAACAGGCTAACGTTTCTTATTAATAAAATAACAACACAACAATTGAAATGAACATAATAAAATGAATAACTTGTCATAAGCGCCATCTGTCACAGAACTAATAAACGTCTTTGCCGACAGAGCGGAGTTCCAACGTTTGTTTCAGGATGCCTTGCATGAGAGGCATCTGTATACAAACCGTACAAGATCCAGGATTCGCTTGCAGGTGCGAAAGTACTGGCTACTACGGACAACGATGTGAGAAAGGTATTATATATTTATTATATTAACTCTCTTCATCTTTAGACTGTAAGTAGGACCTTCAATTGTGTAAAAATTATTTCATTAATTGTCTGCTTACTTCGTTGTACCCATACGATACGATACCTAAATATTAGAACAAGTGTTACATTTATGTTGATAAGTGGTCGTGTGTTTCAGCGTGCCCCACTGTGGCTGTCCGCGGGCTGGTGTTTCCTCATGAATGTATTGTTATTTGAATTAACACCTTAATGTAAATAATTAATATTTATTTGGCGTAGTTGTAGTTGATGTACCTTTTTAGCCTGTATATTAAATGTATTAGAAATATTGTATAAATTAACAGTTCACAGCAATTGTTATCAAATCACTTATTTTTGTTTACCTTAAATATATGCTTATGTTAATCCGTCTTTTTTTTAAGTTATCAAGACGATTTATATATATTAAATTACTTCTTGTTACCGTCTTGTTCACTTTCTCCCGTTGCGTCTTTACTATACAAGTACCGACATGAGGCGGACTCTAAGACCAGCGATAAAAAAAGTAAGTCTCTTTATTTGTTCCCGAATCGAGCTAAATTCGATTTTTTTGGAATTTTACCATTATAGTCAAAATTAATAAAACATTTATTTTATTTTATAATTTTTTTGGCCATGATAAAATAGAATAAAACTAAAAGTATAACTATTTTTATAAATTTTAAGTATCTGTCAACCACAGACTCAATTAGTAAACAGAGGAAGTTAATAGTAGCAGTTAATTATAAACAAAAAATCTCAACGAAAAACCTGAAACTGAGCATATATATCTACGAGCTGTACGATGCAATTCTTTACTTTGCTAAAAAATATTAAAGCTTTTACCAAATTAAATAATTAATTTCTCTATCTCTTCTCCTTATAGATTTTCGTCTTATGACAGGTAACCTTTAAGACATTCGAGTTCCAGACATCAACTTCACCAACCAAACATTTGTTACTACATCATTTTATATATTTTAAGGGTTTATTGCAATATGGCAAGGCACATGTCTTAAGCAACTTTAAAAATACAAATATATACACAACATAATTCTTATTAGTATAAAATATTATTGAATACTTTTTTAGTATTTGTGATACATTTACTATTAAATAATTTAGATATCTTTAGATCTCCCTTGATAGGTAATTATTAATGACTCAATACTATCTAGTTGAGTTTCAGATATTCATACCAAAATTGCCAGCTAAAAAAATTCATTCACTGTGGTTCAATCTAACTTATATTAATTGAATATACATTAATGAAAAGTCTAAAAGTATCTCCACGGTTTGGAAAATGTATGATATATTATTAAATTATTAATATTATAGGTAAAAAATAAGAAACAAAAATTTAGTGAACTACTAATGAGCAGCCTCATGTTTTAATTTACGTTCAAATGTATGAAATATATTTTTACTTTTATTATTTGTTTCATATATATAAATCTTAATTTTTTTCAATACATGAATAAATGACAAACATATATGGAATATTTTTTTTTAGTAAACTAAGTGCCACGGAGGGTAACAACCCCGACCAAAACTGATCAATAAGTCCTTTTCCTCCTGTTCATGGCTGGGTCAGATGTGTCGTGCGACGTTCTAATATTTTGATTATGTTTTGTAATGTGTTATAATTTAATTTTAATATATTTTTCGTTGAGTTTCCGGTGGAAGGTAAGTCAATAAATGAATTTCATTTATATCCCAAATAAAAGAAAAAACTAACAAAATTAACTTACTTTTTTTTTGTTTTATTAAAAACAACTATCAGTTATCATTATATGACAAGTTATAAAACCCAATAAAAATAAGTTGTAAACTTAACTCACACACTTTTTGTCTATTTTTCGTGTTTATTCGAGAACGAAGATTAGACTACATGACTTATTTTTATTACAATTGAATTAGAAATAGTTTTGAAGAAAAATATTTCCTATCAACAAAAAATTGAGAAACGTGGTAGCAGAATAAATATGCGAAATTTAGAAATAATATAATCAAACCCAATACGGGCACTTTATACAGAGTCCTTCCAAAGTAACCATGCCCGAAAGGTGTGCGTCCTGTGAAGTTGTGACTGATCGCCTAGTTGTGACTGATCCAATCCCTATTATTGATAGAGCCAATCCTAAGAGATATGCATACCTTCAGACCATACTGGTTTTTTATCCAACTCCTTCACAGTACACGCAAAAAAACTCTGGAACAGCCTGATGCACTCCGACGAGCACCCAATAAGCAATTTTTTAAGAGACGTGTCCGTAAATATCTATCCGAACAATAACTTTCTTATTATTATTTTTTTTTTTACTTTTCCTTTGTTAGCGTTTTGATATATATTGTTTATGTATGTGTATTATGTATTTATAGTAATATACATTATGTTTATTATAATGATAGTAATATGTATATTTATATTTATTATTTGTATGTTTATATAGAAATTCAATATATTGTTAGCTTTTTATTTATGTTCTTTTCTTTGATTTTATTTTATTTATTTGTTTTAGTATTATATATTTTTTTTTGTTTATATATTAAAATTATGTTGTCGATTTAATTCGATATATTTTTTTTCACTGTATTGTTATATTGTGCCCCCTCTATGTTTTTCTGTTTACCATGTTGGTTGACTGGTAGAGAATGCTTTAGCATTAAGTCCGCCGTTTGTATGTTTTTTTTTGTGCAATAAAGATTTTAAAATTAAAATTAAATATATACATTGTCAAATGATAAATATAAAAAAGTTTATAATAATGTGTTGATTATTAAGTTAGAAAATATAAACTCAATATAGTAAACAATAACCTCAATAATTTTAACTTAACTTTATTATAGTATTTTCCAAGTCCTACTATTCTAATACTAGTTGAAAATAATAGTTATGGTCGTTGACACCATAGACTTTGAAATTTGAATATTGTATATAAAACGTAGTTATTTTTCAGTCTGTGCTCTGTCTTTGACTGATTTGGATTATTCAATGTAACAATAATCAATTATCATTGAGTTTTTACCATTGTTTAACTTCTGTTACAGAAGTACACTATAACACTTTATTTTAGTTCTTGAAGTGGGTTTTAAGCTTTGTGTAATCATTATTTTAATTATACCTGATTGTAATTTATTGTTATGGTTTTACTTTAGTAAGACGTGAATTCATAATTTCCAGGTGTTTTTTTCATTTTATCACATCAAAAAGTGAGTTTTCTTTCTTTAAAATTTTAAAGAACAATCGAAATTCGTTGTATTCATGATCTAAACAAAGAATAACATATTAGCTTTATTTTTTTCTTTACTGTTATTGAAAAAAATAAACTCAATGCACAATGACATTGTTAATTACAGAAACCATAGGTCATTGAACTTAACAACATAACTAGAATGGGGTGGACTAAATACCAAAAATTTCTTGCCCTCATGATGGTTGTAACAGGTTCCATCAATACTCTTAGCACTAAATGGGCTGATCAGTTGAATTCAAAGGGCTCCGATGGGGTTGTTAGGTTATTTCAGCATCCATTTTTACAGGTAAATAAACATTTCAATGCTAGCTCGTTATGTTTTGAATATTCAAAAATAAAAAGAAATTTTATTATTATATTCACCTTTTAGGCCTTATCAATGTTTTTTGGAGAGATGATGTGCCTTTTTACTTTCAAGCTTGTTTTTTGGTGGAACAGACGAAATGGCACTGAGAGTCAATTGACTCAGGGTAGTCAGAACTTTAATCCATTTATATTGATGCCTGCTGCTATGTTTGACTTGGTATGCCTAAACAGATTTTAATAGTTTATATCAATTGGCATAAAACCCTTCAAATAAAGACAATCTGTTTCTCACCATGTGTTGCTTTCTAAAGGAAAAAGTATTTTTGAATTTCTTTGTTTGTCAAAATCATCTAAACATGCAATTCACTAAATGGCCTAAGATAAAAACATTATTTTTTATAGATTTTTGTAATGTAATTTTGTAGTTTTAAATTTTTATATTGTTTTGAAAAGTCACATGAATTTAATAATTAAATTTAAATTCAATATGATTATCAACATCATATCATAACATGTTGATAAATGGATGAACAAAATTTATAAATCAACAAATGGCCAGTGAATTACTTTCTAATTATTAATCAATAGTATAATAATTCCTCTGTCCATAGATTGGTACATCCATTATATACATTGGTCTGACCCTGACATACGCTAGCAGCTTCCAGATGTTCCGAGGCTCTGTTATTGTTTTTGTTGCTTTGCTATCTACAACTTTCTTGAATAGGTTTATATTAAAACGGGAATGGATTGGGATATGTAAGTTTTAATTATTAGTATAATATTTATTTGTCAATCAATTGAACAAGTATTTAGATCATCTTATTTTTGTTCAATCAATCAACTATGAATGTTTGGGTGAAACTTAAAACATATTCAATTACATTTATTAGTATTGGATTTAAAACATTGGTAACATAACTTTATAGACATATTTACTTAATAAATAGTGTGGACATGCCTTACATTTGTTGCAGATTATATTTTAAGAGAGCTTATAATGTTGCTTGATATAATAAATACATTACATACTTTGTGAATCTAGAAGCTTCCTTTCTGAAAACATTTTTTAAGCGGATTGTTAAAAATGTTCTAATCTAGGATAATACCAACTTCTTTTGAAGTTATTTTCTATTGTATACATATTTATGTACCAATGCAATATTAGATGTTTTTCTTTTTGTAATATATATTTTTCCTGTTCATTAATCATATTAAATTTAATATTTTCATCAATACCTATCTACTTTGGAATATACAAAAAATATAATATTTAATAATCTGAATTATTATTGATTGCTCATCAACATGTGTTTTGTAAAACCAGATCAAGAAAATATTATATGGACTTTGTATGATTACTCATACTACAAATATTGTTCATTTCTGTATTATTATTTGAACATACCGATAATATTGTTTTAGTTTTTTTAGTTAAATATAATATTATAAATAATGTAGTCTCAAAACAATATGTTTTGATCACCAATTTTCTGATTAATCATAATGACTTCAACTCTTAAAGCACTATGTATATATTTCCAGCTCAGTTAATCCTAGGGCTTCTAATAATAGGAATAACGGACGCTTTCTACCAGTCTCCAGATGACTCAAAGGGCAGGAATAGCATGATAACGGGAGACCTGCTAATTATTATAGCTCAAGTGGTGGTCGCCTGCCAAATGGTGTATGAAGAAAAATATGTTTCTGGTAAGTTTTTTTAATCCAATTTTAATAATAATTGGAAAAACATTTTTAGAATTGAGTGTTTAATCAACTGACATGCTCATTTTCATTATTTAACATAAAAATCTCCTTCACTTTCTTCACATTTCCATCACATGTCTAGATAATTTTTTTTGCAGCATAAGTAAGCATATAAATGCTTACTTATGCTGCAAAAAAAGTATTATTATATATCTGTAAAGGTATAAAAGATGTTTTATTTATTTTTCTGGATGTTATGACTATTCCAAATAGGTCTCAACATCCCTCCCCTTCAAGCGGTGGGATGGGAGGGCGTGTTCGGTTTCTCAGTGTTGTCCTTGTTGCTGGTGGTGTTCTACTTCATTCCAGCCCCCCCACACTTTGACAACAATGCTAGACACACTATTGAGGATTTTGTTGATGGGCTGGTACAAATTGGTAAGTTATTGGTTATTTATATCATAAATATTAAGAGATTCAATAAATTGATACTCCATTTTCTCACCATATCCTTAACTTTTCAATTTATAATAATAACTTGTTCCAGGAAACAATTCACTCTTACTGCTATCTATACTAGGAACTGTAATCTCAATAGCATTCTACAACTTTGCTGGTATCAGTGTCACAAAAGAAATGTCTGCTACAACCAGAATGGTTCTGGACTCTGTCAGGTAATATTTTTTGTTTTCTTGGAAATAAATTGAACAAAATATTTAAATAGTACACAAAAATGTATAATCATTTTTACCTTTTTCTAGAACCCTTGTAATCTGGATGGTGTCTCTAGCACTGAGATGGCAAGTCTTCCACTGGCAGCACTTGATCGGTTTCGCAGTTCTTATATTCGGCATGGCTATTTATTATGACATGGTCTCACTGGGTTGCCGTAGACAGTCTGAAGATGAGACACCAGTTGTCAATGACGAAGCTGATAGACTTGAAGAGGCCTAGCTGGAGCAAACTGGAGCAATTGACTGTATTGCTTTGTTGTAAAAACAAGCTGATTTAATAACTAGATATGATCAATCAATACACTTGTTGAAATCTTTTACATTATTTACCATGGGTGGTTAAGGCTTATGATACTACGTCTTTACTATAACCATTATATTATAAGACTTGCATATAGTGTATAGATCCATTCCATGTCCTGTATATATTTGACAATTTAACTAATGTGATTATAATCAGACTGCTGTTAAACTGTGGTTGTTCAGATGAGCAATCCATTGACACTATTGACCAGTCCAGACCAGTTTAAAGATAATTCAAAGCGTATTTGTTGTGATATTGATCTTAATGTAGCTCTGCATCTTTGATTTGTTAACAAATATATTATATAAAAAAATAAAAAATAAAAGGTCATAGTGATAGCGTGATGTTTTCTGGAACTTAATTTTACTTGATGAGTTATTGACGCCTGTGAAAAATGTTTTATTAGAGTATATACTTACGTCCCTAATGTACAGTATAGTGATCAGTGGACTACAACACTACCTGGAGCCATTTTGCATACCCTATTAATGTGGTACTATACATTGATGAATCTTATATATTTTCATATTTTTTACTTTATAAATTAGCTTCAATATCCTATCTATTCATGTATGTTGTTATGGTTAGTCTAGTTATTAGAGAAAAAACCTGCTGGTGCGGACGGTGCTTCTGAGTTGGTGGTTTCGGTGGTATATTAAGGATGGAAGTGGAAAAAAAACTTAGTTTTATAATTAAAATGTTTAAGTAAGCAAATAGCGAAAAAATCTATAATCTAATGAAATAATTTGTACATAAAATATTTCTTTATATTAATGATTTATAAGCAAAACCATCAATATCGTGCTAGCGTTCACGTCAAGTGTCAGTGTCAATGGCGTGTCGTGTGCCGTGACAGCGTCTGGTGTTAATAAATAATCGGACCAATTATGATTTTTTTTATTTCTGTGTTTTAACTTAACGTTATAATATGCTAATATATTTTTGGCTCTGCTTTTATTTTAATTGTAATACAGATTTGCGGTACTTGTATATTTTATTCTATATTCAATAACTAGAAATTAGTTGAAACAAAGCGTATTCGCTTACGTGTGTTTATCTATTAGATAAGCTTTGCGCTAACGGCCTCCAAATTATAATTATAATTGCTATGCGTTCGTGTTAACACTATATTATAAAGACTATTATATTATCTTGTAGTGTATATATAAGATTTATCACTCAATTGTATGTAAGGTGTAAACGATATATTCCATAAATCCTCTATAATGTTTATTAATAAAACTATAAATTCTTATTACAAGTATTCTTCATGCTCGGGGAGGCGTCGCGGTCTTGTGACATTGTAGTTACGTTTCATATTAAGTAGGTATTAGATATAAAGGGTAACATTTGACGACAAAGGTTTAATTCCTTTCCAATTATTGATATTATTGGTAATTATTGATAAGATGTATTATAAATTAGGATAAAATTGGCATTTTCACCATCCGTGCCTCGTGGAGCACGTCACGTTAGTGCAGGTCACTCAGTCGGTGATCTGACGCTGTAGGCTCTTGTATCGTGATGGGTAACTCCAGTTATTAGTTGTACGACCTGTCATATGGCTCAAAGAAGACAGGTTTAAGTAAGGCGTCCCTACAAACTGATTACGTGATCTGGTACTATAAAAGATATTGTAAATGTCATTAGAAGCGAGTCCAGATTGTGTAATCGAACATTCTTTAAACTTAACCTTTTAATAGATGTTCTAGTTCAATTCGAGGCTCTTCGTGGACTCACATAGGGAGTTATTATAAGTGAAACTAAATTATAGTTGTAAAGAACCCGTTAGTGCTAGTTTGTGTGGTTATCATTATATTATCTAACTAAAGTAGACTTCTGTAGTTGTCAGTATTGTAGGAAAAAATAAAATATTTAAAGATATATATTTCATTATGTTATTAATATTTAAATCATATATCTATAATAAAAATTATGAATTTCGAAGGTTGTTTATATTAAATTCGTTGCAATCTATTTTATATGTACTATACATCGATTGTGATATAAAAGAATTTCTTAAATGTTTGTATCGTAAATTATAACACACGTGTAAATTTTTATTTTATTAAAGATTTTATTCGGCATTTTCTCGTTATTTTTTATTTGACGTCGCTCTCTTGAACCTATTTGTAATAAAAGTTATATATAATTTGGACAACATCGATACCTAACTGGACACCAATAGCAGCATGACTTAAAATATAAGGCGAAGGACATTTTAAGTTTTTTCTTTCTCCGTTTTAATTTTTTCTCCAGCAGCTGCACATGGAACAAATATACATAATAGTTACATGTAATAGTCGATAGACCTCCGACACCGAAGACGATCAGAGAACTACAAACGGCTTACTTACCCAATTGGGTGCCATTCGCCCAGTAGAAAATTTTCACAAAGGACTGATCTCGCTTAACTGCTTCTTCTTTGAGATTGGATTTAAGAGACTTACGTAATGTTTTTGCTGCAATATTTGAGTAGTTCACGTAACTGAAAAGAAAAAAATACATTAAACAATAATAAACTCGTAATATTATTATACTAGTATTATGCTTACTTTAATCCAGCCATTCTCCAAGTACTCATTTTAACCACTATTTATTATTACAAAATTTTCACTTTAAACGGTGACATTTATAATAATTTAAAATAAATCGTTATATTCTATGTTTATTTTTAATTTGTGATCCTAATGAAACTTATTTGTCTACATACATATAATAAAACTAAGTAATATATATAAAACTTTTATTGGGGAATAATAAGTAATCGATATAGATACGAAATCCCTAATATTTCAATATTTTGTCTGTCTCTGTCTGTTTGTATGTTTGTGCATCAAACAAGACCTACGCATCAAATATTTATGACATTTGGTGATAGCTGAATGTAATGGTAAACATTTAAGATCACTTTTATTGCAGGAAAATGTTTAATTTCTACGAAAAATGCGTTCGTGCTATAATAATTATTAGTTTTGATTTCTAAAATTAGATAGCGCCACATGGTCAAAAATTCGCTATCATTTTGTTTTCTGGAAACTGGTTAAGGAAATGTGCGACGCTGCAACAGCCACCACGGCTAATAGCATAAGACAAAACCATGCTTTTCTTATACAATTTAAATCCGAAAACTTGTAATATATATACGAGCTGAGCTACTCTTAAGTAATTAAAACGGGTTAGGTTCTAGCTGTTATAACTTGACTCCAGCTCGCCAAGTGCTGGCTGGACGGTGGAAGAACCATCCTGACATAGAAATAGTAAATAAAAATATAACAGTAATAGTTTATATCTTTATATGCTAACTATACACAAGTACAAATGCAAAAACGTGATTTAACTGTAATAATGTATTAAAATATATTGTTTTCTGAGTTAATTAACATTCAAGGTACTCATATAAATATTTTTTATTATATCTTCAAGCTAGGTCCAACGTTCGATCAAAACCTTCAGGAATTAGGATCGCTTCCTCTCGCTCTCTCTGGCCGCACTGTAATTTCAGAATAGGCTATAGAAAAATGAAAGCGTTTCGTGTGAGATAGGTCTGTGATGGATTTGGAGTCTACATTTTATAATGTTCACTTACATTCATGTCATTGATATCACATGCTTCATTAAAGAAGTTTTAAGGTAAATTTTACTTGATCTCACATGCTTCCATAATTTTTTATAAGCTGGTAAAAGAGTAACTATATTACGTCTTTGTACGTATACTATTTTACGCATCTCATTTACCTTTATTTAGCTTGTTATTCTTTATCAACAGTGAAAGACAGAAAGGAATATTTTATCTTTGAACCTGAACAGATCAGATGAATATTTGTTGTATGAGAACTTAAGGAAATTTATTTTTGAAACGATATTTTGTCAAAATTAAATACAAAAAATAAAGACTATCCGATTTTATAGAATAAGATTTATATGATAAAGTGTACGAGAATATTTAAAATATAATATAATAGAATATCTCACATCAGTTATAAACTGATACACGACATTAAAAACGCTAAATGTGATAAAAACATCGAATAAATTTCGTATTTTCTGACAAAAAACGATATTTATTATTTCTAAACATACAATCAGTTAGTCACAGTTAACATGCGTCTGATAAATATTACAGGTGTAGTGACTTGTCGGTGTTTAAAGTACTTAAACAAATATTACTCAGTAATAGGTGCCGCTAAATTACATCAATCTCACTACTGTCAACTTTTATTTATACTATATATAAAACATGGAGTAGTCTACAGCTATTAACTACCTAGTTTCGAGTAAGTTTTAGAATTTTACAGTTTTTTCGGTCCCGTCTGCAAGTACTCGTGAGAAGCTCGGTAGAGTGAGTGATTTAGATATTATATCTAGGTTTATTACCAATTTGCTAGATATTGTATAGGTACTTCCAATGCCTGTGGGGAATAAAACCTTTGCAGCTGCTCTCTGTTTTGTCTTTGTCTCTCATCGGTACCGAGGAAAATACTTACCTACATCAAATGTTTATTTATATATAACTTCAAGTCGGATTAATTGACAGTAGGTAAGGACTGATATTTTTATATATTTTTTTAAAAGCAATCGGTTTAGTCATTGCAGTTGCGATAAGTTGTATCTAAATTGAACTTTATATGTAGTTATCAAAGGCTAATTTATTAAATGTTACAAAACCTTATCTCGTCTTATCTCTCCGCTATCAATAATTCATAGAATGTGATCATTCAAAATAGATTCCACTTACATTCTAATTCATAAATATAATTTGATTCAAGTAATACACTCTATCCTTTATCAAAAAATATTTTTTCTCTAAAAGCAGCTTTAAAGCAATAAGTGTAGGATTATTTTGCGGGTGGATCAGTTTGGGCATGCGTATGGCGTGGCATCTCACACGAATTTGAAGGTCACCTTGTGAGTGCCGGCCGTACACCGAGCACCGTAGAGTACACCACACACCACTATAACATAACATCTCCACCGTCCGTCTGTACGTGACCTGCTGCACGCAACCAGTAAGTGAAAATGCTTTGGTATATTCGATCACATTGTTTTAATATAGACTTGTGCAACATGATGGCCCCGGACAGACAAAACAACTTTTATAAAAGTCAATGGACTTTTGACAGCTAACAAACTTTTCGAATAAGTTTAATAGTCTACGTTTTTGTTTTTAATTAGTTTTTTTTTTTATTCTAGATATCAGTGTTTTCAAATATACAATATCTCAATACAGACACTGTCCTGTTATAATTATTATTTTATAAATTACAGTTCATAATATAGCAATGTGTTTATATAATGTTATTCACTGAAAGTCTGTCACATTTTTTTATTACTTACCGTTAATGTTTTTGCTTTAAATAATTTTGTGTTAAGTATCATGTACGTTCTTCTAAAAAAATGGCGTTGTTAGAATTGTTATACTTTTGACTTTTAAGTTCTAGACTGTTCTTGTTAGTGAGTCTTCTGTAAATGAAGGGCTTATTTATTATTATTAATATTTAATTAGTATTAAAATAGACCCTCATGACACTTTCACTTGACATACACAAGTGACCACAGATATTAAAGAAAAGTGGAATAGATAAAAATGAAACAAAAAAAAAATCTTTATTCTTTTAAATAAATATATTTTCTAAGGAGTAGGTATTTTATTGTTTCCTTGAAAGAATTTTACATTTATAATAGGTTTTATGTTTCTGTGATAAAAAATACTACATTTTGTCACTAACCATTATTATAATTAAGCGATATATTTTAGATTTTTACATTAATTATTAAAACAAATTTACTATTTATATGACGGTGTCCTTGATATTGACCTTTGCTCGGCGACTGGCCTTATTTTTAATTTCAACGCTTGTTTGTATTTGTGCATGTACTCTTATATTCAGCGTCGAAAATTTATGATATAAAATATTACTAAATACTCGTTTAAACTAAAGTAAATAAATACAAATCTAAAGATGTGGAGTATTATTTTATTTTTTCACTGAATAATATTAAGAAGCTTGATGAAATCACCTATCTTAAACAGTGGATGTATCAATAACAACGAAGACTTGTACATGTACATGTTCCTGAAATCGATCGTTGTCTTTAGAATTTAATACAAATATCCATGTTTATAATCTCGCTGTCAGAGACAATGATACATAATTGTAATTATAATATTTGGTAACAACTAGGATACATTAATGGTTCTGGAGCCTGAAACCTTATTTACGTTGGATTTTTCATAAATACAACAATTAAGATTACTTTCTAACCTACATAAGGTAATATTGTTAAAATTTATAATATAATTCACCCAAACGACTCATATTCGTAGACTCCTACCACGTGTCAGTCAGTCTGTCAAGACTCATGAGACTGTAGAGATAGGCAGATCCTCTAGTGAGCAGTCCGAGTCTGTTCATTTCATATTGATAAATACAAGCCAAACTATTGCTGAGGTTAACTACTTTAGCTGGATGTAACAAGAGGTAAAAGTTACAATACGCAGGTAGTTTCGATTAAGAATAATCCTCGACATAAATATAATAATATAAAATATGCACTATATTATATGAGGCGCCCTAACTAATACTCTCTCCGGCCTTGATATTGACTTCGAAGCGAGAGCTATTTTTGTTATCATTTGAAGTTTAGTTCTCGTCCATAATTGTACTTATTTTAAGAGATTAAATTCTTGACATTTTAATTTTTTATTGTTAGAAAATTTAATATGTATTGATTTGATTTGATTAGCTACAGCACTGAAGAAATTTTTAGATATAAGACATATAAAATTTAAAACTATAAATAAAGTTTTAGAGAGATATGAAACTAACTCTCTTGTCTTATACTTATGTTTTAAAATTTTACTTTTTTTTATAAAAATCGTGTGAAAAAATAAGATTTTTGAAACTATTTTAAAATGGTTGTGATTTGAGACTCGAAAGAGACAAAGCCACATCGCCTGGAGTAGGTCCCGCTAGTAATAAAGTCAAACACAAGGTTTCTACTTTTTATAGCTCGTTTTGCCCAAAACAAATAAATATCTAAACAAAAGTTTCATTAAAAAATAACATAATTTCAGTTTGGGTAAATCTCGCCGCACTCAGTGCCATTTATTTATTAAAAATATCTTAGACGGCACGCTATATAATTTCTTTAAAAATATTAACACCGAGTTTTAAAAATCGTCCATAAATATTGTCGCAGTGGCTAGAATATAGTTATTTTTATTTGGTTTCTTATTTATTTACTATAATCTAATAACAATAATATAAAAGTAAAAAATTGTTTTAATATAAAAAGATATATAAATACGGTACCTAGTAGAGGTATCTGCTATATTCATTCTATTCTATTCTATTCATGCTATATTCAAGTAGTCTACTAGAGAGACTACTTTTTCACAGTTCATAGTGTCTATTCAACACTCGGATACTGTAATTCTTTTAAGGACAAATTTTCTTGTTAAAATTTAGTCATTTCGATTATTCATCCATTAATTAACTAATATATATATATATATATATATATATATATATATATATATATATATATATATATATATATATATATATATATATATATATATATATATATATATATATTAGGGAATCGTTTTAACATAAAGGACTAACAAACTTTTAACACTAATAGGTTTTCAATAAACCGCCAACATTTATATTCTTCGGGAACCCAAGTTCTGTAGCTTATGATCCAGTTCTATACTTATGTATAGAACTGTCTACAGATCAGCCTTAAGTGCCATCCTTGTATCGTAGTTGTTCACCTCCGACTGCTGCATCTGGTACCCTCGAGTAGAGCACGCGTACTTATATAAATATTATTTAAATCAATTAAGTATTACCTGAATTAGTATTTTTAGGAAAACGCAAAGATCAAGAACTGTAGAGTCACGAGCGTTTTTACAATTGTTTTAGAAATTAGATATCTTTAAATTACTGTTTTTGCCAAGTCACAATGAATCTTTAGAAAATCTAACAAAACAATAATTAAGATAATTGTGCAACATCCTTCCCTGTAAATTATCCGTCACCACGACATTTATTGTCGGATTGCATGAGAATTGCATAATATTACGTGTATTAAGAGAATTAAACTTTTTTGATTATGACGTAATTGCAGAATTAATTATGATACGTGCATTTCAGCATGTACCGGCCAGTATCTAGGATATAAATTTGGAACTAAACCCATCCCCACTCCTTTCAATCACGTATACATCGTGTTTTCTTGGTGTTATATTGTCACTTAAACCAAGGCAGTGCACATTTATTTCTCACCGGCGAGTGCAGCGCGGCGACCACTCACACAGCGATACTGTATTGAGAATTTACGAATTATAATTAAATATTTATAGTTGAAAGTTGTATTAATTAATTACGATAAGCACAATGAACGGTAATGGAGTCAATGGCCATAGACGTGAGTAGTTATATATATATTTTTCTTTCCTTATAAATACCATTGCTGGCGAATCATCTAAGCTTAAGATACGTCTTTTTATTGGCAATGTTAGTTTTAAGGTCACTTTTTTTGCGACCTCCATTAAGTAGGTTTTATAGAGTTACAGGTAATTTATAATTTATAATATTATTATTTTTAAGTAATTGTCCTACCTGACCTCTGAGTTTTGATCGTGATTAGTATTGGCAGAGCCGGTGTTATGTAAAAATATATTTATTTTCCTATAACTGAAGAGGAAATATATAATGTTTTATTTGTTAGATTTATATAGTACATATAATAGTAGCATAGTAGTTTTATGTGTTTATTTATTACATATATTTCATTTCAGAAATGTGCGCCAAAACAATTTATTTATTACTTTACTTTTAAAGAATTTACACTAAAACATATTTACGAGTTGGCTGTATTTTCGTTTAAAAAACAAAAATTACCAGAGATAGAACGTTTACATTTAAATTCAGTTATTTTAAATATATTAAAAATAGTATAAATATTAATATTCTTTAATTATCTATGAATAAAAAGTTCTCCCTATACTTGTAGATAAAATGGCGACGCTAGATCAACTGTTCCAGCCAGTGCAGCCCAAGACCGATTCCACCGGCACCAAGGTCACCGTGGTGGGGACCGGTCAGGTCGGCATGGCGGCTGTCTTCTCCATGCTCACCCAGGTGTGTACTCTAAGAACTAACAAAGTGTCAGATTGTTACACAATTACATTATCACTCATATATAATGAGCTTTGTGAGATTTTCTATACAAAAGCTTTTAGGACTAATTCAATGACTAAATAGACGATGTCTCTATTGAGTTGTTGTTATTTTAAAATTGAAAATAATAAAAAGTATTTTATAATCATCGATCATACAGTACCTGCTAGTGACAGCGTCATTTAAATCAAGATGACAGTCGATAACATGCAAGGACTACCGTGCTCGTGTTTTATAACTCATCACCTGGTATCAAAATATATATATTTATATTCGACAATCTGTTCTCTTTGTTGATGATGTTATATATGTGTGTATCGATACTTGACAACTTACTTACTGAGACGACATTTAACTAACATTTAAATGTTTTCCGTCTTGTAAGTATTTAACAAATGAGAATTACAACAATTTACAGATTTTATAATTGAGTAGGTATAAGATTAATATGTATCAGATATGAGAACACTATACGTACGTACAAGTGTTTCTTTAATTATTAAAACCTTGTTGGTGTGTTTTATTATATCATAGTATGTGTTTATTATATAAATTATAAAGACTATACGAGTAGTACTAATAGAGCAACACAGATCTTTACTAATAACATATTGTTATGTAGAACAAAACGACCTTTCATCCCATTGTAAAAGCAATTAAAAGGTATCTTAAACAACACCGGATTTTAGAAAACAGCATTTTAACTTTAAAAGTCATTTTTCATTATTGCTCTTTAGGTGCTGTTTTTATGAACATTTTGAATAATCAAATAATATTGCATAATTCGCTCCTTACTCTCGTCTATTGTATTTAAATTTATTTATTTATTGTTTTTATTTTCTATCATTTATCCAGTCCTTACATTATATTATTTTTCAAGGAGTAGGACAACTTGTGTATAAACATGGTATTATAAAACAGCTGTGCGTAAAATTATAGTGAAATAGACAACCATTCATGGTTCATTATCAAGACATATCTGATCTCATGAAACCTTCGACGAGAAGGAGTTTAATAGTAAAAGTGATGTAAACTTCGTTAACTTGTGAAATTTAACTATAACTATACCACAATGATTGAACAGACGGACCGTGAAACCCAAGCGTTAAATAATATAATATTGCACCGATGTATGAGGAAAATAACAAAATAACGGAAACGCACAATTTACTAACACCTTACTTTGTATTACTACTGTATTGTGTAAGACAGGCCATTAATGTGGACCTCACCCCTGACCTCTGACCCCTGACCCTTAGCATCTCAAGGGCGTCACCAAAACGAAAATCTCTCGGTCAATGACCCACTCACACGATTTAAATAGTTATTTTTTAAATATCTGCGCTTACGTTAAGTGCTTTGCAATATATTCTCATTAAGACAGTTCTATTAAACGAATCCAAGTTTTTAATTTATTTATTAATCTATTAGGGAAATAAACAATTTTTTTCATAAATAAGTAGCACATAAAATAAATATTAAAGTAAAATACAAAAATACTAACATCTATGTCTAACTCTTAAACTTATAAAATGATAAATGCGTGAGATGCTTCATTCAGTTAGTTGGTACATTTAGGACATGTCTTAGACCCTGGTATTCTTTATTAAATAACAAGTATTCTGACAATAAGAATTGTATTATTTGTGTACAATCACACGACGCTGACTCTCTTTTCTGATTAAACGGTTCCGAGAGATGAGATGTCAATGAACGGCTCCGAAAATAACTGGAGCATATTAAACATTCTTGTCCTTCAATTGACTTTGAGAATTTAAAATTGCATGTAACCAACATGTCTTGTTCCTAAAATTAGTTGATGTCTTTTTGATGACTTAATATTACTCGTACTAATTATTTTTGCATCAACGGATGTATTCTTCTATACGTAAATGTTACAGTACCAAGAATTATTTAATATTATTCGCACCGTAAACGAGTATCCTTCGGCAGTTACAATTTGAATTGAATACCATGGAACAATGATTGTCCTGATGATGATGTTACAGGGTGTTACAAACAACATAGCGCTGGTGGACGTTATGGAGGACAAACTGAAGGGCGAGATGATGGACCTGCAGCACGGCTCTGCCTTTTTGAAGAATGCCAGGATCCAGGCCAGCACGGGTATGTCAAACGTCCTTCAATGTCTTACTAAATATACCTAAAAGAATTTTGTTTAAAGATGACCCTTTTTGTTAGTTACCAATTAAAATACTCCATAAATGATATTGTACTAGTGATTATAATAATTTAATAAAAAATTTTCCCATAGTATTTTCTTAGATTTTCACGAGTACACATTTGAAATAAATTTTATTTCAAAATTTCCCATGTTACAGTAAAAAATGTTTCTATGTAAAACTTATTATAAGAAAGTAAATGTAACTTTTATTTGATTTTAATAAAAGTTTTCAACAGATTTAGCGTTTTTTATTTAAAAGCTACAGGAGTAATACTGTAATAATTTAACATTAGTTATTTTTCGACGCAGACTATTCAATCAGCGAGGGTTCCAAGATCTGTGTGGTGACGGCCGGCGTGCGGCAGCGCGAGGGTGAGACCAGACTAGACCTGGTGCAGAGAAACACGGACGTACTGAAGATTATTATACCACAGGTATAGGAAGGTTATTAAATATATACGTGTCTAGAAATAACCAGCGGATAATAGATTTATTAAGATAAGTCTTATTAATTTTCTTCTAATTCAATGATAGTTATTTAATTATATTTTTAATTCAATTTAGAATATTGTGATTTTGATTTACACCAAATTAACACTCGAAATAAAAATAAACTTGCTATTTGTCATTGAATAAGTTTAAATTATGTATTAAAAGTAATTTGATAAAAAAATACTATTTTAGTGTAAAGGATTATATTAACGACGACATAGCCTGGTAATGAATTGTATCTTAGCGAATAACGGGTAGCCTACGTAATTTGTTTAAAATTTTTGTTACTTTTACTTAAGCTGTTGGCAGCAACACACCGCTCCCTCAGAAGTCATTACTTGCTGTAGCGTGGGGGTCGGGTTGCTCTTCTCCCTCAAATATGGGGAAGATTGTGATGGCCGACCCTTGCGTTATACTCGTAAACGGATGCAGGTTGATGCAGAACAGTTGAAAGTTTCGTTTTAAAACAAGCTCTCCGTAGGGAGATCCCGTCATTACATCGGTGAAATCAACTTTCTCAAAAAATATATTTGATTTAATCCTTTATGCGAGGTAAATTATAATACGTGTATATCACATGATTTTAATGTTATATTATATAATTAATAACTTATTTGTTCACAGTTAGTTAAGTACAGTCCCGATGCGATATTTGTGATCGCGAGTAACCCAGTGGATATCCTGACTTATGTGACCTGGAAACTCAGTGGGTTGCCCAAGCATAGGGTAATAGGATCCGGAACGAACCTGGACTCCGCTCGATTCAGATACCTTTTGTCTGAGAAGCTGGCGGTCGCTGCGACCTCCTGCCACGGGTATATCATTGGGGAACACGGGGACAGCAGCGGTGAGTCGAAGGACACTCATACGTATATATTGAAACTACTGGTTTCGATGTCTTTTTGTGACTACTTCTTCTGTGTTTAGTATAAAGACCGTTCTGGTTTGTTTATCTTGAACACTTTGAAAACATTGAAATATTACCACTTTCTTATCAAAGTCTGTGCTTTCAGTGCCAGTATGGTCAGGGGTCAACGTGGCTGGTGTTCGACTAAGCGATCTGAACCCTAAAATAGGCACAGACCAAGACCCTGAGAATTGGAAACAGATTCACGAAGACGTTGTACGAAGTGGCTACGAGGTCATTCGGCTGAAAGGGTACACTTCCTGGGCTATCGGACTTTCCATAGCCCAACTCGCCCGCTCTATACTCTGCAATATGAACAGCGTCCACGCTGTCTCCACTTATTTGAAGGTATGGTTTGGAACAAATCACCACAACAGATCTTTAAAACAGGATTATATTACCGAAAAAAATAATAATATAAATAATATAATATTTTATAATAATATAAATAGTATTATATTTTTTTGTGAAGCGATAATAATTATAAAATTTTAGGAACCTTGCTTGCTTCTCTCTTTTATTTTTAATATTTTGATTTATTTTCAATAATACCTAATCTGACAGGGCGAGCACGGTATTGAAGAGGAAGTGTTCCTGTCCCTCCCTTGTGTGCTCGGCAGCAACGGAGTCTATGACGTCATCCGTCAAACCCTCACTGACGAGGAATTGAGTCAGCTGCGAAAATCCGCACTCCTCATGTCACAAGTCCAAGCCGGCATCAAGTTTTAAGTCACAAGACTACACTAACATAAAGAATTAATATATCTATATTGAAGTCTTCATCTTTAACGTTACTTTGTTGTCATTGTGAGTACTTCAGTAGAGTCCTAGATATAAATTAAAGATTTTATAAGCTTTTCTTATTTTGATAAATTTTTTATACTTACATCTTAGAAAAAATATTTTGTAATAATTGAGAGCATTTAACTTTTTATATTGTTGAAAAATATTCATCTATAACTATTATTAGTAAAGAATTTATAACGACTTTTTATATAATTTATTATTTAGTAATAATTAATACATTTTGTTGCATTTAATTCTATTATAATGTATTTAAACCCGTTTAAGACGTCCATCATAAAATGAACAACCCCCACAAGAAATACATATGAGTATATTTTTTTATTATTAATAGGAATAAGACTTTCCTAATGTATGTGCTTTTGATGTTTACAAATGTCTTTTGTATGTTTATATGTCTGTAATAAACGTGTGTGACCTAACAACTACCAGCTGCTTATTATTTTACTTTAGCCATCTTGATTAATCATCTCTCATCATCTACAGTAAGTCGTAAGTCCTGGTACAGCTGTAGCTTATTTAATATTATAGTACATTCTGTTCAATTTGTGTCAAAATTTCTTCTCTAAGATAGCGAATTTAACAACGTCTATTCTCATATAGGCAGACTACCTAGGAAAAGAAACACTTCAAATGCAACTTAACCTTATCAACAAAATAAAACAGGCACTTATTAAAGTCATTAAAACACCACATCGGCGCTGTTGTCCCATCAGTTAAAAATGAATTTTGCAGATCTGAAGTCGAATATTCTAGATGAGAAATATAAGTAATTAAAATCCTAACTGTTAATTATTTATTAATTACAAAATGATGTTGTGAAAGCTAAGTTATTTTTTGTTTACAGCTTTTGAAATGTGTACTAAATTTGGTGCATTTCATTGAGAACTTTTTTACAGAGTTCGTACTCATTTCCTCTACTTCCATTATATCTTTAAAAGTGTATAGACTCCTTGATAATTTTACTTGATTAGTGTTACCATTGTCGAGACTTCATTGTTAATAATAAACATCTGACACGCGGCAATCGAGCTTGCCGCTATGAAAAACTCTTAATCGGCAAATTATAACTCGCAAATTAATTAACAAAAAAAAGAAAAAAAAAATTAAATTAATTAAATTAATTAATTAATTAATTAATTTTTAAATTTTAAAAAATTAAAAAATTCGAAAATTTTTTTCAATTTTTCGGTAACTTCGGCGGCCGATCTGACCACCTTCCCGTTGGACAATCAACATAATTTTGAAAAGTGAATCTTACATTTAGATGCTGATTCCAAATATATCTTTAGTTTTTCAAAATTCGAAAAATAAAATTCGACAGACACACAGACACACATACAGACAGACAGATCGGAAGGAAAAACTGAGTTTTTCGTAAATAGAATAACATAAGCATATAACGAATTTTGTAATAATATCAGAATATGGTTTGTGAATTCTACAATTGTGAATTACGATGTTATTTTGAATTATAAATAAAACAATAGACAAACTTTAATGTTTAAATATTGAATAACTTTAAATATTGCTAAACTATATTTTTACAAATACATTTATTTTCAATACTACTACATTTCAAAAAATATGTCAACAAATTATTGGGATGGCTAAAATTTAAGGAGCATAATGTTTGTGATTATATCCTGCATTCTTTTTATTAAAAGATATTGTCTAAATTGCTTTCGTAACCAAATAAAAATCTTAACTTGAAATCGTTGCTTTTAATAAGGCATGAATGTTAAATCTCTATTGTCTATGTTAATAATCGATAAATAAAATAACTATGTACATAAAAATCGAACATTTATTCCTACCGACGTTTGATTTATGGAACTTTGATGGGCATCCCTAGTGTAAACATATTGAAAAAAAGCAAACATACCAGACAGGATCAATACTAGGCTGTAGGAAGAGGAGTTGTTTGGTACGTGGTTGGTACTTTGACGTCTGACGCGGTTATTGTTAGTCGTGTTTAGAAGCCGGCAACAGGTAATCTATTTCAATATCTTGTTTTATAAAAACGAAACAGTTATTTTAGTTTTATATATTTTTTATTTTACAATATTAATGACTTGTAAAGTTTATTGTTTTTCCTACTTATTTCTCATTAAGCTCCTATTCATTAAAAAAAAAACAATAATATTTCAAACTATTAAACTATAATTATTTGTAATAGATTTACAGCAGCTATACTCAATAAAATTAGTTTAAGAGCCAAAAAGTTACTTAGTTTTTTAGATGGTAAAATGATAAATAATTATTTGCCGGTTCATAAATTCGCGTGCGTCGGTTACAGAAAAATTCGAATTTATACAGAGAAGTTTAATTATGACAAACTACCTAGCTTAAAAATAAAAAAATAAATAAATAACTTTTATTCAAATTATTATTCTGTACAATACAAAAGGGATTTAAAACATTTAAAATGCAATACGTAAACCAATTATAATGAAAATTGTTCCGTTTTCATTAATTATTTTTTTTATATTAAAACTATTCAATATATATATAGATGGCTGTTAGTAGTAACTGATAAAAGTAAATTATTATAAAATGTGATAAATTGTTACTCAATTGAAATAAAACCGATATAAGTCTGTAAACACAGTCTAGGTAATAACTATGCAAATTTCAGTGAATAATTTTTTATTTAAAATTTATATTTTTTACACATATTTATATAAATCGTAATAGTTTTAAAAGCTTTGCGGATTATGACTTTTTTGCTGTGTTATTACTACATTAAATATGAAACTTGAACTATATATATATATATAAAACAATTATATTTACTTTTTTTTATTATAGCTCATACTCCAAATTATTAATTTTTTTATTCAATTTAATTCAGACATGCTAACTTCTATCAAAATGTACAAATGGAGAGAAAAGATATTCTTAAAAGTCAGTAATGACTTGCATCCCATGCAACATTTCTGAAACAAAAAACATTAACAGTAACCGGATAACTGATTATTTTTAACAAACTTTCTTTTTACAGGTATTTTTGACTGCAAAATGGAGGAAATGGAACACTTGACTCTTACTGAATATGAAGTTAGATCCTCATATTGGGTCCATGTCACCCATGTTGTTGACCCCTTGAATTTTTTTGTACGCCCAACAAAATATTCCAATTTTATTGAGACAATTGAAAAAATCCATCCCAAAGAGAAACCAAATGCTATAAATACTTCAGATTTAATAATTTTTAACTCTGATTGGACTAGCAACATCCCAAAATTTGCAAGAGGGCAAATATTCTTCATTGCAAACACAAACAATGTAATAACTTGTGACGTCTTGGCCCTTGATTACGGGAACTTAGTTAAGGACGTTCCTCTGTGTGAGATATGGAAATGTAATGAGATATACAAGAATCTCCCTCCCTTAGTTGTGAAGTGTCAGCTTGTACTTTGTTTCCCGAAGGGGGGGAGTAAAGAATTTGATCATGAAGCCATCGAGGCTTTTAAGTCCTATATTGGAAAGGAGAAAGCAATGATAATAGTTGAGAGCAAGACTGTGGAAAAGTTGACAGTTGAGATGTATAATTCATGCCCCGATGATATATCTACTCTGCTAGCTCTGACTGAGTACACCAAGATGGGTTATGTGGAGCCTACTGTTAGCAAGTTGAACAATGATATGAAAATAAACTTCGCTTACTCCTTCAGGCAGTATAAGGTTGGACAGACGGTGCATGTAAAAGTACTCAGTGGAGACATATACAAGGCATTTTATGTGGGTGAAGTAAAGGACTTTCAGACCTATAGGCATGAGTTAGAGAATTTTGCTCATTTTGCAAATAGGGGAGATCCAGTCAAGCCCAAGCCCACAGAATTAGTGCCAGGTACTCCAGTATTCGTCAAAGAGAATGAGAACATATATAACAGAGGCATTATCAAGGAGGTGACCGTCCCTTACGTCGTGATTTACGTGCATCTCGTCGACGTCGGGAAGAATTACCAAGCACCGGTATACCACATGAAGCATATGGTTAGGGAGTGCATAGACATGCCCCCACTCTCCATATTCTGCAGAGCCAATGAAAAGCAGGCTCAGTTTAACAGCGGGTACGCCAATCTGATCCAGCCGGGAAACGAGTTTCTCATCACGTTTGAGAAATTGGGAAACGAGTATAACACACCACATACGGTGTTTATATCACCATTGGAAAGAAATTCTGAACCGGTGCGTCCGCTTCGATGCCGAAAGTAATTTTGCAATATTTATGAAAGAAATTTATTTAATTATTTAAAACTTTAATTACAAATGTTGATTTTATTAATTGAGACTGCTTAAAATAAGTTCTTGCGTCTTTCATTCCGTAGTACTCCAGGTACTTACTCAATCAAAGATGTTACTATTTATGTTAGTAATTTTTATTGTATTCATATAGAAGAAATTGGAAAATGTATCCATTACATGTGATTCGTCTAATATTAATATTTTTAAGAACTTTTACCTAAATAGTATGTAGAATTTTATATTCATAGGATATGAAAACATTGGAAACGCCTAAGAGGTGACTGTTTAGACTGTAAGTTTCTATGACATAATAAACATATTTATGGATAAAAATATTATTTTTTGTTTCACTTGACACTGTCTTAAACAAAATCATAATAACTGGTGTGAAATGTTTGAAGCAATATATGTGATGCTTTCGATTTAGTCACTCCTGTCTACTGATTTGCAGAACTATTTAACATCATCATCGATATTTTATAACAATTTGTTCATAATTAACTAATTGAATCCATTTCAGTATCACCCCATGTATAGTCTTGTTAGTAAGTATATATTTTATGTAATTTCTGTTCGCTTATAACGTCATGTCAACTCATTACTTGTTTTCAATAGATCCAGCAACGGATATTAAAATGAACTCATGGCCTCTTTCCTCTTTAGTTGTCATTATTTTTAATTTGTTAATAAAATTTTATAATAAATTAACAAATATATTAAATAATTTTTAAATTAATTATATATATATGTTTAAAAATTCTAACAGTATTTTCAAAGGCTCAATGTTTTCGTCACGATGGGAAGCCATCAACTTTATTTGGTTTTTAGAGACGGATACGAGACCGATTCTGACTGATTCAGCGTACCCATCGCTGGGAGAAGAATGCAAACAGTGCCTGGTTGCTTGGGTAGGTTCTAAAGAAATTTCTCTGTTTTTCCTCTCGCCCCAATTCCTACAGTGTACAAATTAATTTTTAATTGATTTTCGTAATAATTTCTTATCAAAAAACTTGTGATTTTTGGAATTCACTAGGAAATTTGTATCATTGGGAGAAGTAAGCTCCACAAGTAATATGTGCTTTAATTATGAGAGTCCAAACAGGAGCCACTTCTAAAATAGAGTGCGGTTTTTTGTTTTAGTTTAGATAGCGATCAAATATTTTTTAAAACTGAAATCCGCGTATGCACTATTTCTAAAACACTAATGTCGCGAGTGGGATGGTCGTGGTACCACTCGACACGTGTTAGTTTCAAATATTTGTTAAATTGGGTTAATAGATATGCCATGTATATCTGCAAAAAATATTCTATAGTAAAGGCAGTGGTGGAATGGATTTAGTAAAATATTTAAAAAATATTAACATAATAAAAGATTCAGAGGTGGAGCTCGCACCCACTAGTTTATAAATTATATAATCTTAATATGTTTAAATATATTTATAGACAGCATGACTATCGTACAAATTGTTTCGGTGGACCCCACGCCACAACTTCTAAAACGGGCAACGTCATCGGCTGCTACTGTACGCGACTACAATATACGGTATAACCAGCGACTTACCTGCTCACTTCAGGTGTGGTACAATGAAGGAAGTCACTTAGTCAGTCTGTAGTAGTCAAGGGTTTGGGGTGCCCCAGGGCATGGAATAAATTATTATTTCTATATAGCAAAGGGATATAAATAAGGGTTTGATACTCAAGTGTTTCGTAGCGTGACCTATTCCACGCACACTTCGAGTGCAAGGCAGCGCCAATTCCCCGCTGCAGCCAACAATTCCACTACTCAATATCACCACGAAATTTAATATTTTGAAACTATTAATACCGACAGTAATTACTTCGCGAAACGTCTGGAAAATGTAAGTGCAATACAATCCGCGTGTATTTTATTATTATCACAATCTCGAGAGATACATTTTATTTACCCTCGAATTTATTTTCATTTTTAATCTGTGAATACACATACGTTTACGCCTGACAGTTTACATTTGCAATTTCACAACAAGTCTGCAAACTATTCTAAACAATGAATCATTGAACAGAATTAATTAATATAATATAGAAAGTCGCCTGTGGTGTTATGATCAATATAATTATCAGTAATGCCGAATATGTTTGTTTTTAGATCTTACAGGTGGTAACTAAAATATCATTTGTTACCGTCTCCCAGCAGGTACCTGCATCTCAGAGGTACCTGCACTTATCGGCTAATAGTTATTCCTATGACAAATATTTAAAACAAGTTTCTTAATGCTTGTTTATAAAGTAACATACATATCTTATAGTATTTAAAATAACAAATAAAATATACATTTATATTATTTATATGTATTATGTATATGTATACTATACATATATATTAAAGATACATAAAACTAGAACATAATTTTCCATTACCGTCATACCGTACCGATAATATTGTGTTCATAAATATGGAAAATAGTTACTTTTTTAACTCTTCTACTGGCGAAAAGAATATTAAACTAAGTAAATAGTTTTTTGTTTCATTCGAAACAAAAAGTAGGTTCAAACCCAATAACACTTTTGCGATTGATTTGGGCTTTCCAGGGTTGCAGTGTGAGTGCGCGCGCACTGCGGGCACTACGGATACTTCGCGCCGCTGTCTGTCAGTCAGTACTCAGTGAATGAAGAAACGAGTTAGTGTCGCACTGACCACAGTGACTAGATTATAATTGTTAGTTCGCTCCAAACGGTGACGGACAGGACGGACGGACGGCGACACGAACGCGGGTTAAAATATAAACGTAAATATTTAACTTTTACATTTTTTATCTCAAAATAAGAACGCGATTGCGATGTTTTTGTCGTAAAATTATTTATATGTTAAAATTTTGTTGATTTCACGTAAACGGTTTAGATAACAGATATCATTTAAAGTTTGCAACTCTAAAAACTACCAGACAGACATATTTATAGTAACTTTAATTGTTACACTTTCTGTTGTTCTTACCCTTCTGTGTACAAAACATTCGATACGACGAGACATGAAGAAAAGAATACCTTTAATTAAAAATAATGAAGTGTTTTCATAAAAAAATAACAATTCTATAATTAAACCTATTCCCTCCTATCTTTGAATAACATCAAAGAGACAGCTATATACATCGCGTAATGCTTGCGACTGTTTTATCGTTCTTGTTTCTTACTTGATATGTAATTGTTTTATTATTTTATAAACTTATTAAAATGTATTTAAGAACAGGTTCTCATATAGCTTGTGTTAAACTTCTAGAGAGATTTGTCAGCCTCTCCTATCCACGTTTCCTAAAACAAATTCCGAATAAAGGGTCTTATAAAGTGTTACAATTTTTGGATAGATTGTAAGTGCCTGCAGTGATTTGTGTAAGCTTATAAACTTCACAATGTCAATATGTATGTGTTAATGTTATCAGCGTAACAATTATCATTTGACGAACTTTACAAGGGTTAATGAAGAGGGCTGGCCTCTCAGTTACGTAATTCATGGACTTCCTCCTCTAATGTCTCCATGTATTTTCAATAAGAAAACATAATTATATATAATAATCGTTTATTCGCGACATCATTTTCAATCTTAATGAAAAGTGTGATTCCAAGAATTTTAATAATAAATTGTAGTAACTTTAATCGTATTCCTTGTAACATCAAAGCAAGTAAACGTAGAACTTATATTATATATTTATTATAAAGGTTTATTAGTATGTAGTCTTCAATCACAAACGAGAACTAATGACAGCTTAGAATAACAATTATCTCTATATTATTAATAATAATATTTAATGCAAAATATGTAATGAGAACTGTACCTTGTCCACGCATTATTGATATAAGATGTAATGTACAAAAGCCATTCTGATGTACTAAAAGTATATTTTTGTCAGCTAAGAAATAAAACATTAATTAATTTATTGTTAAAATCATCAAATCTGTATTATTCTATGAATACTAGTGAGTTATATAAAAGTCATTTCAAACAAACGAAGGTATATAAAAAGCAATTACTGCTGTTTTATATATATCTTGAGCAAGACAACATTACTGTTTGTCAATTGACTTGATTCTGAACAATGCGTTCCCGGGAGTCGCAGTCTTCGGAGAATTTTTTACAAGTTGATTATTTACATCTCTGACCAGTGTAGGTATGTACACTGTACACTATACACTGTACACTGTACACTGTACGCTGTACGCTGTACACTGTACCTACGTGTAGGTAGTATAGGTACGAGATGTTCAGATAACATTCTCAAAGAAAGTATACACAATACAGGGATAGTGAAATAGATTTCTTACATTTTATTATGTTTTAATAAGTCTTGCTAACAATAATTACATGATATGATATAAGTATATTCAGAGCTGTTTTTGTCATTAGTGAGTATTCTGGATACATTTTGTATTATTTAGTACAGTTTACAGTTAGTCTGATATATAACTGCTAAACTTGTACAGAGTCTGATCGGTGACGTCATACATTATTAAATATTACTGGTGCTTATCAAATTAGGTGAAGGCAGGTATATTAAAAAAATCTTTTGAAGGAAAACTAATTAGGCCAGTCTACAATTAATGAAACAATCGTAATCTTAAAGCACAACAAATCAATTAAAAAACTGCACAGAATTGTGTATTTAATATCAAGGTATGATTAGATTTTCTTCTCTCATTTCCTGATTAAAAATGAAATAACTACCAGGTCAGAGATTGTAATAATTTTAAAACATCACGACTACTTATGATAACATTTAAATATATGTAAAATTACACTGACGATGCGTTACAGTTATGTATTTTTGTTTTTTTAAATAATTTTCGTTTGGAGCCAGAAAATATAATTTAGACGAAAAATATTTATTAAAATGTTGCTTTATGTACACATAAAATCGCCGATGGAAGTTGTATTTATGTGACGGTTTCATAAGATCTTACAAAGTAGGTACTGATAGTTTAAACATTTTAAACTCATCTAAGTTTTTTTCCTTCTATGCTAATATTATTTTAATCCTCGTTTCGAAAGGGAATGTGTTTTTATTAGTGTCCATATTTTCTTTTCAAATGACCCGAGGCGTTGAATCCACTTTTCAACCCTGCATTCATCTTCTGGTTGAAAAATCAAAGTCTGCAATGTCTTGGCCCTTGCTCATTTCTATCAGCTCATCAATCGTTAACTCCTGATTGTAGGATCCAACAGTGATGGTGTTCAGGACTTCATAACTATAAAATTGTAAACTTATGTGATAAAGTCAAACAAAAACAAATCGATGAGATATAAAAATTGCGTAGCTCCGTGTTGGCGTAAATCAGGGCGGCGCAAGTAGAGGTATTACTGTATTTCTCAACAGTATGTTCTAGTTCTGAAAAGAGGCCGAGTGTATTGTCCAATTTCTATGGAAAATTATCCACTTATTATTATAGACGTCGAGACAACACGTGTCCCATCACCGTATCGAAGTTGTTTGTCCTGTATAGAATACAAACCCAGTGGTGGCCACCACGGATGTGTTGAACATTAAGTAATGAACGGGGCCGGAGAGACTAATTATAATTAATAAATTGGTTTAATAAAATTTTTTTTTTTATTTATGTTTACAATTTTGTTTTTCTTTTTTATATATTAACTCATAATTTAAAAATATTTTTTAATACATTCTTTAGATCATGTCATAATGAGACAAAAATATAACATTTACAATATAAAATAGCTACAATAAACGCACCCTGCGCCCTGGTTTGGTTCCCTCGCAGACAAAACTTTAGGAATTCTTGCTTTTGCTTGTTTTGCACAAAAAAATAGGTTTTATGAGCTGGTATTGACCTCGTTAGATCAGTGATATGCGATGTAAGTGCGAATATCGTCTTGTGCCTTGCATGTTTTATTGAAGTTACACATAGATAGGTTATAAAAACTGCAAAAATCAATAATAGTAAGATAGGAATTATATATAATTTTATTGGTAGGAGACGCGACATGAAAATCATTTTAATTTAAAAAAAATGGTTGAATTTATGAAACAGCTTCTTGAAGTACAAATCCGCCCTGTAATCATTACGTCATGGTGACTCTATTTCGTGTTCGCCTCCAGTTGTAACTCGTAGGTACCTCCCGTATTCAAAAGTGGGTCGAAACCAATGAATGTAATAATTTGTGTGTGGGGACGATGCGGGATGGATAGTTGAATACTAATCCCACTGATGTCACTCGCTGCTATTAATATTTTTTTTTGAAAAATTATACTTCAATTCAATTCTGATTACTTATTGATTTAAGAAGGATTTATTAGAAGAGATTTTTGGTGGAAAATAAATAATTTACGATACAGTCAGAGGATCATGTAAGTTGCAACTAATCTTTATAAGACTTTATTACGCTAGATATATTTAACATATAGACGGAAAAAAGAAAGAGTTCAACACCTTTTTAAATAACTTCGTATCTAATAATATAAATTCAAATACGTGTCATAAATCTCAAGAGAACACTCCGCATGAAATCACTGATATCTTGTTAAATCATATAACTGAGTGACAGCCTTTAAAAATAGCTTTAATTCACATGTTTGTGGAGACGGGATGAAGGTCTCAAGAATCCCGAGTCGGTCACAACTCACAGTCGCTCGCCACAACTCGGCGACGTCGGCAGCGCACCGATCGGTCCACTGGCCACATATATCAAACTGTTACGATCAGTGTTTCGACCTCATACAGAGAATAGTGTTCAAATACATTGGAAGCGATTGTAAGTAATTCAGCGAATATTCAGATTTGTCTAGTATCGATAACCTCCTCTTCCGATGCCACTTCCTCTCCGCCCTGTCGGCGCGGTCTCGTGTGCTTTTCTTATGCTTTGCGATCGTTTTTGTTATGCCTCAATTGTCACATCATCGGTGAGTTTTAAATAGCTCACGAGGTTTACATAACTGCGCGAGACGTTTGACTTTTTGTACAATTAAAGAGACCATTTGCAGATGTTTGTAAACACGACTAACAAATGTTCAGAATGTTCAAACACTAAGACCCAGCCCTTGAATTTTTGCATTGAGTGATTAACATTCGGTATTGTTATTTGTTTTTTAATTAAACTATTTTGTAAAGCGTGTGAAAAGTGATTTTTGATAAGTTATCAGTTGATATTACGTCTACTACCAAACAGTTTTAATATCCCTTGTATTAAATAGTTTATTAAAAATTAATATAAGATTACATTTAATTAATAGATAATTATATTCACTAATTACAAACAGTCTTTTTCTATTCACAATATTTATTTAAATTGGTTATTTTCTTACTTTAATTATAATAATATAATATAATATATTATAATAGTCAATGCTCGTGTTATGTTACTAACACTGACAGATGTACACTGGAGGAAGCGATGCGTATTTAGTACCTACATATATATTTTTCAATGATTTAACATAATACTAAATATAAACACTATACTAAATATAAATGATTTAAGATAATACTAAATATAACAAAAATACTAAATAGTAACTATCGTTTATTAATGTGTGTGTCTGTGAGTGTGTCTGTGCTGTCGGTGCAATATGTTCCGTTTTTTTTTTAAACGAAACCTTATTTTATTTTTTCTTTTCTTGTTCGCACGCCAGCCAGTGTTTTATAAAATATCTGAGGTGAATTTTCATTACGATCTGTATTCAAAATATGTTTATAAATTTTCAAATTCATAATTTAATGATTATTTTGCTCTAAATTAAACTTTAATTCTTTTTGAACGCTCACTACGACAGCATCGCCTGTCGCGGCACAGCATCGAGCAGACGCGGTAGTGAGACCCAGCATCATGGACGAGAGGGGTGAGACGGTTCATCTCCAGGCAGTGCCAGACTCCACCGAGAACACTTCGCCCTTGCCCACCAAGTTAGTACTTCTTTGCAGTGTTCAGTCAATTTTAGTTGACTTCAAACAGATATAAAAATTTAATACCTTAAATAGAAAATATTCATTATTATTATTATATTGTATCTAAATATATATCAACAGTAAATAGCTAGTAGTAAGTACAATATATATGTCTGTTCTATTTCCAGAGAGGACTCGGAAGAGGACTATGATCCCCACGAACACCGACAACTGGCAAAGCCAACCAAGTGAGTATCGGATGAAGGCTCGAGGTCAATTGCGTCGGGAAGCAAATTGATACAATTGGTATCCACGTCACTCATCACGTCTCTGACACGCCCTCTGACGTACCTATTTAAACCTTTTTGAATAGACAATTAATAAGCTATCAGTTAACCACTTGCTGAGTGGTGAGTTGCACAACTGATTTCATAAATGATGTTCATTTCGTATCTGTTTTGATTGCACCTAATTTTGGAAGGTTCTCTTCTTACAAATGAGAATTAGAAGCTTTTCATATATATCGTAAAAATACATTTTTTAAAATTTCAAAATGACTCAACTCTAAAGCGTTTATGATAAAACGTAAACTGTTTAATATGAGATACTTTAGCTTTGTTAGTAATGTATGTTTCTCCCCAGCAACGCAGAGACTCTGATCCACTTGCTCAAGTGCAGCCTGGGCACCGGTATCCTGGCGATGCCCCAAGCTTTCGCGCGAGCTGGTCTCGTCACCGGCATCATTGCTACTGTGATTGTCGGCGTCATAGTCACCCATTGTCTTCATGTTCTCGTATGTTGCTTTTAAATCTATACTTCTACTAAGTATAAATTAAAAGTTTTAACACAGAATCCCGAGTATCTTAATTATCAACTATACATATTTTTATAACAAACTACCAAGTAAGGGCCACATTAAATAATTTCCCAAAAACGTCAAATATTATTATTTTTTTAATAATTTTAATCAGATAAGGTCTCAATATGGAGCCTGCAAGCGTCTTCGGGTGCCGCTCCTCTCGTACCCTGAGTCCATGGCTATATCGCTGGGCTGCGGGCCTGACTTCCTACGAAGATTTGCGCGTCCTTCAGCTCTGGCCGTGGATATCTTCCTCGTAGTGTACCAGTTGGGCATCTGCTGCGTGTATATTGTTTTCATCGCAGATAATATTAAGCGGGTGAGCAATTAAATCTACAAATTATTACTATACTAGAAAATAAAATTTACACTTCACGATGTTACACTTTACATTTTAAATCCCATTTTGGCTGCTTTAAAATAAATATTTCCCCAAAATGACAATAAAATAAATATTTCCCCAAAATAAATGATTTTAGGTCGTATGTGGTCTGTACTGAATGTCTAATATCAGTAACTGATAGTTTAATAAAATAAAGGAGATTTTTCTCATTCATGTATTATAACCTGATATGCTACGGCAGTTTGTAGTAATAATGTATGTCAATCTAAAAGCATTTCATCATCTCAATAAAAGGAACGGTTTATGTTGTATATTGTCCGCTCCGGCTGACCCGCGACTAACAGCCGCCGCGCGCTCATTGAGACCAATTGCAGGTCCTTGCATCGTATTATTACGTATGAGAAGAGCATTGAGTCTATAACTATAGGTGATACATATTCTAGGTCACACATGTTCTATATTATCGCTAGAGCTACTACCACTTTTATTATTATAATAGTTATTGTTACCTGTTAATAATTATTAATTAACTTTAGTAAACATATTACTCCCTTTAGATTTTTCTTAGCATTTGAGTCAAACATCCATGGTTTTTATATTGCTTTGCATAAAATATATATAGGTTAATTTTTTGAACGTATTGAATATTATTTTAAAATATTATAGCTGATGGCAATTGGGTATGTACAAACACATCACAAGTACGTTATCTTTTATTATCATAATTTAACGCTTAATTTTGGATGAGAACATAAACAAATATTTACAATAATTTTCAGGTATGCGATCCCTACTACAGCATGGCAGTTGAACTGCACATGCTAATCATCCTTCTTCCATTGATAGCTTTCAACCTGATACCAAGTCTGAAACTTCTGGCGCCGTTCTCAGCTCTGGCCAATGTGATGACCTTCATCGGACTGGGAATCGTAGTGTATTACCTTCTGTCGGGGGAGAAGAAGTCTGAATCCCCCCTAGACCTGTGGGGTTCACCCGCTACATTTCCCCTCTTCTTTGGAACTATTCTCTTTGCTCTTACTGCGGTCGGTGTGGTAAGTACTAATCACTTTTTTATATTTATAATTTATATATTTATAATATATATATAATTTATATATTTATAATATATATATTTATACACCCTGAACTGCACTCACTGGTGATAATTCAACACATTAACAATAAACAAAAAATTATAAAGCAATCATATTAACAAGCATCATTTCTTACACGTAAATGAACAATGTTTAAAAAGTTAAGAATTTAAAATCAAATCAAATATTATTAATGTCTTCAAATTCAAACAGGTGATAACAGTAGAGAACAACATGAAGACCCCCAAGGCTTTCGGCACTACCTGCGGCGTCATGAACTCGGGCATGTCCATCATCGTGCTGCTGTACGTGTCGGTGGGCGCGCTGGGCTACGTCTTTTGCGTCGATAAGTGCAGTGACTCCATTACACTAGATCTCCCTAAGAATGATCCGTAAGTAGCGCAATCAATATTTTTTTCATTATATATAATTATCCGGCTGAACAGTTTACGCCACGATTAAACCATACTTCGATTTCATGTATAGGAACCCTACAAAAAGTCGTCGGTTCTAGTAGTCGGACAACATTCTGAAAGTATGGGCGTGAGTACAGCCGGATAATTATTTATAATAGTAATTATGGATCACGAAAATACTATTACAAATAAATACAAAAATGTTACTCAATAGATAAATAAAATAATAATAAGAAATCCTGCGGTTTTTCTTTTGACTCTATTGCAATAAATTATTACGTTTAATTCTTACAAAGTGCGTTATTCTCTAAACTATACGATTTCATTACAGATTAGCAACAAGTGCCATTATAATGTTCGCGGTGGCCATCTTCATCAGCTACGGGCTGCATTGCTATGTGCCAGTGGAGGTGCTGTGGAAGGGCTACCTGCTGCCGCGCGTCGAACGCTCCGCGCCAAACAAGACTCGCCTCTACGAGTACGCTCTTAGGGTCTCTTTGTGTCTGCTAACATGTAAGTAAGCGTATTCTTGAGTTGTCGGTTATATTTTTAAACATTTTTATTATATTTATCACAAAATGGAACCCGGATCAAATCAATTAAATTGTCTTTGAGCAACATCTTTAAGTTACTACATATATTAATTTTGACAGTCGTGCTGGCGGTGGCAGTCCCTCGTCTGGGTCTGTTTATATCATTATTTGGAGCTCTTTGTCTATCGGCGCTGGGCATCTGCTTCCCGGCTTTGATGGAAGTTTGTTTGAATTTTCCTCAACAAGCCAGCACATCCAGGAGCGTGCTGTTCACCAAAGATGCTGTACTTTTCATTATCGGTATAGTGGGTTTGATAGCTGGAACCTATACAGCCTTGGACAGCATTGTTCGCTCTTTCGCATGAACAAGAAAGACTACTCTGCCGGCGACGCTTAGTTTGTTTGGTTTTAGCATAACGTAAATTAAATATAAGTATATCATGAAATATTGCTTTAGACAATTAACATTTTACCAAACATCTAATATTTTTTGTTTATTACACAAAGAAAGGTGGTGTTCCATATGTATAAATCTTTACATATTTTTATTGAATATTGTTTATTGGACTAGAAAAATATACCTAAATCCCGTGCCTTTTGATATTCTACCATTTGCAATGACCCATATGTATGTAGATGTACTGTTGTAGTGTACCTGCCTTAGAACGTTATTAAAGTTCTTATTAGTCGTAATTTATTTATGTATAGTGACTTTGAAATTTGTCCTGCAAGGAATTGATTGATAATGGTTGTGTATTGTTATCGTGTTCACATATACACACATATACATACCTGTACACACATATACCTTCAAAGACTTTGGTGAAATGTTTAAATCTTCTTAAACTCGCGCTTTCGTGCTCTGGATTGACATAAATATTATTAAATTTTATAGTCACATTAGAGCGAATAATTGTTAAATATTTGCATGACGCAATCTAGTATTTTATTATTTCTAATGTTTTTTCTTTATTATGAGACGAGTGTTAAAACAGTTTCATTTTTGTTTTTGTAAATTATAATTGAACGATGAAGCCTATTTTCTTTGTTACACTTAGCTTAAGGTTCATGTTATTATTTATAAATTGAAAATAAAACCAAACTTATTTATAAACATTTTGTTTGTTACTTGTAGGTATAACTATGACACCCGGTGTAGCCTACTTTTGAAAATTACTTGTATTTTATGTTTTATTTATTAATTTCTACATTATATTGAATCTCGTGGAAAATATTTAAGTGTGCATGTGTCAATCGTTTTTTTTCTAATGTTTGCGGTCATTGTGTTTTATTTATAACTTATGATCTTTTTATGTATCGACAATACAAAAATTGAGCAAAAGGTGGACTTTTTGTAACCGAATATTCTTTAGTAGCCAACCGTGAAAAAAAACAACTCTGTCCTTATCTGAAGTGGCTTCGTACAATTTCCTTTTTTACATTCTTCCCTTTCCTACGTCAGCGAGCTCTAGCGACATAACTCAGTCCATGCCGGTATCAGGCTAACCCAGCGCTACTCATGTCTAACTTATACACTTCACCTAATATACTCATTTCTTATGAGATCCATTTTTATTAGAAAACACATCTTACTTTGACATTGGCTTGAGCATCAACCTGAACGTCGTCTGCATACAATAAGAGCTGATTACATTATACAGTTGATAGATAATTGAAACAAGGTAGGTCGAGAGCAAACTTTGTTTCTTCAAAGAAACATTAGACATATTAATAAAACTTGACTATATTGTGCGGCTGTGCTGTGACCAGAACTGACGTTTAACTGTATATAGTCACCACAAAAAAAGAACATAGTACCAAGAAGGTCTCTAAGGTACCGTATTTACTGGTCATACGTCGTAGCAGTGGGTATTATTAAACCAGGTTTGTACTGTTGGTATTCCTTTATTTCTACTCCATCTCTCATTTATTACTAGTGTCACTACATGTGGGCGGGAGGTAATGAAAAGTCATATTTGTGCAATGTACTTTTAACCACGATTTATTAAATAAAACAGCGACCGAGGAGTCGTCGCTGTAGGCGCGTCCGGCCTTCCGGCGCTGCGGCCATCCGGACCGAATAAAGAAACATACATACAACAATTAACGTTTATTTCAATCCATAGAACCATATAAATAATAATCAAATACTACTCATAATTCAATATGGTTTTATGTCGTTGCAATAGGGATGTTCTCATAAAAGGCAAAATGATATTGACAGGTAAATAAATAGAAGGCGGGTGCTTACACAACAGTGTGCACTCGTAGTTACGTACACACACACACACCCATTCGTTATTCTAAGTACCATATACATGATATAGCATAATTTAAGGTATACTTTTAACAAACAAGATGGAATATCAAAGGCCTTACGCTCGGCCGAATAACATTAAGTTCATTACATATAATATCATTTGATATGAAACAGTGCATTTTCTTTACCTTCATAGTAACCCTCACATGTAAACCTTTATAGAAAAAACATTTTATTGTTCTCGCTTTGTATTTCATAAAATACTTTCAAATGCAACAACTTCTTAGTCTTAGTTTTAAACATTAATTTTATTTCAATTCAATAAACATTCAATTGACTCATTTACCAACGACAAAAATCTACAAAAATATATTATAACATTAGCACGAGTCAAATAGAGTGAAGAGGAAACGTACAGATGATGCAGTCAGTGCGTAGGGGCGAGGGGCGAGGGGCGCGGGCCTACCCGATACGGCGCGGTAACGCTACCTTTTACAACTAAAAAAAATAATATAAACTTTTAAAAACGTTAACAACTACAGCCATAACAAAAATAGACTAATAACGACTATACTACGGAATTTACGAACTACTTAAACTATCCACTAAGTAAATTTGAAACGAAACTAGTGTTCGCTCACTACGAGAACGACAGAGGGACGTCTACGAAGCGAGCCGGAGCACGGCGGGGGGCGGCGGGGGGAGGCGGGGGAGGATGGGATCAGGGTGGGGCGGGGCGGACGGTCACCCGCCACGCCGCCGTCCGCCGCTCCATTACAACTATCTATATACAGTCGCAGCCACTACATATGCGCACGCGAGCCACTTGAGCAATCTAGCCAGTAACCGATCTAAGTCGGTAACATATAAATATTCAACAACTTTAACATAGCCGCAGCGCGCAGCCCCTGTGACGTCATCGGTGACGTCACACGTGCCGCAGGACTCACGCTCGGGACGGGGACACAACAATCATTCTTTAAAAATAAGGATTCTTCGTATAATTTGGTCCGTACGTCGTTGACTAACCCTGTAGAGTGTCGAACAGAGTTCGAAGAAGGAATTAGAGACGACGATAGATCAGAGTTCGAGCGGAACTTTGGTAAAGATTCACCTATTAAACTAAGTAGATTAACTTACGGTAACTGCGTATCGATAACTCCTATGATATAACAAAACAAATAACTTAAAATCTCAGGGTTAAACCAGTCGATTCGCCATATCGTCCCTCTGAGGCTCGCGTGCAGCACTGCTTACAGGAAACAGCTTTACCACTATACTACTTTGTGATTACATAAGCACTTCGGGAACCATTAGCGAATCGAGTCGTTTAGTTAAGACGAAGTGAGGACGGGGAGCCGAGGAGAGGATTACATTTAACATTTAGATTAGTCAGTAAGAAACATTTAAACCGAATATTTGAAAAGCGTTAAAAATAGAAGATGGAGCGCTGTGCCCCAGACGACGCGACGCGCGGAGGAGCCCGCGACCTGCAACCGGACAAGTTACACTTTTATAAACTATCCTCTGGACACTTAGGTGAGGAGACCAGTATATTGTAAGTGATCAGTCTGTAGTCATATGGATATTTACATTCTTGTGGCGTGTTTGTGCTAAGCGTCCCGCCTATACGTCTGCGTACTTTGAGAGCTTCTCGCGGAGGATGTGATTCTCTTTCTTCAACAGCTCCACTTCCTGCCGCAGTCCCATATTCTGGAATATGTAAACAGTTTCAATAGAATAAAAAACTTGACTAAAAAATACGTTTCCCATTCTCTATTTTTTATTATTTAAAGAAAATTTTAAATATATATATACATACTATAATAAACAAAATCCGATTTCTAGATATGCTAAATATCTACAATTTACAGGCTGCACAAGTCCAGAAAGAGCTTGGACACCAGTCAAACTAATGGATTCAGGGCAGGGGTCAAGTCTTACCTCCTTCTCGAGGTAGCCAGCCCGAAGCGCAATTTGGTTTTCCTTCATGCGGCGAGCATCACGAGATCTTTTGGCGGCCATGTTGTTCTTCCGCCTGCGTGCCCAGTACTTGTCGTCTTTGAGGTCATCGGGTACGAACTGCCGATGACGGTTTGCGTTAACACGCCACCCACACACTCAAACCACCCTTCACCATGACTGACGCTTTACCTACACACTGATGGTACTCGCATTACCTCTACTAGCAACCCTTCATTTTTTAATTTTTAAATTTTTAAATATTCATAAATAATGCATAACTATAAATGATACATTTAAATTATGTATAATAATAAATATTTTATTTCGCACGAGCGGTCACGAGCTTCGGTAACTTGGAATAGATCATCGGTGTTCACTATGTATATATTATAATTACAATACGCCCAAATTAATAGCACATATTTGACAACTAACAGTTTTGACTTCCTAGTGAAGTCTTAATTTTTAAAATCATCCCTCGAATACATGTCTCATTATATTTTTCTTTTGTAATTTACAGATACAAAATAAGACAAGAAAATAATTTTACAAAAAACAAATACTGCTATTCCATCAATTGCAGTATTAAAAACTGTTACCTGTGTTGTTGTCGTCTTCATCATTGATGATATCAATGATTTTTCTATTTAGTTATTTTTATAATTAATTAAAAGAATAATATTTTATGATAACAATGTCGTTATTCTATATATATATATATTCTTTATATATAGTAAAATATTCTTTTTATTTTTATGGATTTGTGTGTGACTAGTGTTAAAAAAAAAAAGGATTCATTGTGTTCAGGTCTTTAGAACAAAAATTGTTCAATATGTTTAGAATGGTTTATTCGTGAAAAAAAAATCAATTAAGTGTCTTCTTAGATCATTATTACAATGAACATGTGATCGGAAGTGAAAAAAGTGAAGCGATTGAGCATTCCTGACTTCGAAACATTAAATAACATTTTAAGTCGTCGTTACAAAGTTACGTTGTTGAATTGAATTTTGACGAAGTGTCTAATTTGGACTATTAAAATGGCGTCACTTGTAATACCATGCTCTAACTTTTTATTTCATATATTTAATATTAATGACACATACGATGTATTTATTATCCAAAACTATTATATAATTACTATCTTAATTTTTCATTATCTGTAGCCATCCTTACTAAACTAGGAGAGGTTGGATCATTCATTGATGAGTAATTATCTTTGACTTGATCAGAAACGAAGCAGCAAAGTAAAAGTCGTTATTTTATCGTCAGAGTTGATATTAAATTTAATTCCACAGTATCATTGGATAAATAATCCAACCTTTTAAAAGAGATCTGACCCAAAATAACACTGACTATTTATTTACCTTTTGACTGTGAAATAATTTATTTTTTCAATTCGAACCGCTCGCTAGTCGTTTTAAAGAACGTAGAATTATGAAAGCAGTTAATACAATGAATTTTGAATATCATTATTTCAAAGTCAACAGAAGGCTGTGTGCAATTAATTGTTAATTCACTGTATAAGCGTTAAAAGCGTTTGTCATGCTGTGTGTGTGTGTGGGTATTGTGTGTGTAGAATGTATGTATAGTTCGTGTCTATGTGTTTTCAATACATGCTGTGGCCAATACTTGTAGCGGCTACTCTGATATAATAACGTACATTATTAGGGCAAATAAAAGAGAAACAAAGAAACTTTTATAAGATCATGCATATTACTTTTCACAAAAGCTTCGACAATTAGGGAAATACAGGGGTTTCTTCTAAACCAGGTGCTTATTTGAGGTTATACGACCTGGCTCGTGTTGTACAATTGTAACAAGTATACAGCAAATTTAAACCATTACAAAAAGCAATTTAATACGTATAATCAATAGTTCTACCCGTGCAACCTGTGTATCCGCCATACTTGGTAATTAAGGATTTATGGTTTGCTCTATACTTGTATCATCTAATCCTATAATGTATGTGTCTGTGTCTCTGTTGTCAGTTGTGTGAGTAGAGTGCCGCCGCTCCACGCAGGCAGATTTTGCAGCATGCCGCTAGGAATGATCAGCGCACTAACTTCATTTACCTGTTTCCGGGACTTCTTGATCATGGGCTGCGGCTTCAGCTCCTCATCTGAGAATGCCCTCGTCCGAGGATCGAAGTCGCGACCCGACGACGCCATAGAAAATGCTGTAAATCAACGCAATGGAATCAATGATCGACGTCCTTGGCTCTAGTTGTGACGTTCTCACCGAGGCGTCTTCAATAGTCATTAATTGATGCAACACAGGAATAAGAATTACGTGTTCTCTTTATTGAGAGCTGCAATCATCTACGATTGTATTTATAATGTACTAGTATCACTAAACTTTAACTGTTTAAAGTTTAATTATGAGCCTATATTGAATTATGGATCATAAAAAAGCTGTAGTACGTACTAGAGTCTGCCGGCGAGAGCGGTGGGTTGATGGTGTCGGGGCTCATGCAGTCGGAGGGTGACGGAGAGCGCTCGCGCTTGGTAACAGGGGCCTGTAGGCCGAGCGCCAGGCCTGCGCCCGCGCCGAACGCCGAACTGCCCAGGTGAGCCCCGCCCAGACCCTCGCCAGGCATGCCATTTTCCGACAGGAACTCGTCTAAGTCCACGTACTGAAACAGTTCGTCTAGCGTCACACGCCGCGCTCTGCCTCGCAACACCAGCGCGAGCCATGTTGAAAGGTACATCGCAATGCTCAAATCGCAAAAGAATTCGCAAGCTTTATTAATAAATTTAAATACAACCATCATTGGAAGGGAGCGGGGACCGGGAGGCGAGGAGAGGAGCTGAAGCGACTCTATTACCTAATGCGGACTGCAGCGGTGAGGAAGCTGGTAAGAGACAAACACACGACACGCAGTAGGTAATAAAGTTGAGATTACTGACTTCTTGTACCTTGAGATCTGGGTCGTAGGGTAGCGTCTTGTCCCAGAGGTTGGGTCCGAGGAAGGCGGCCTGTGCTTCCCACAACTCGCTGTCATCCTTCTTGTCTTCGAGAGCATCTTTATTGTTCACCGATTTGCCTGCAACAAGGAGGGCATCGCCCGGTTACTGCCAGCTCGTTGACAACGGCGAGCCTTCATTGTCATGCCGATACCGTGCTACATTACTATGATGGCCCTAGGCACTAAACAGTGGCGAAAGTCAAAACTACATTACTAAATTATGGACAATTTTTATAAGATCGAAGGCGTCGTAAGTGAGAGTTTTTAGAACATTGGTCGAATGGAACACGGTAAGAAATATGACGGAGGAAGAAAGAGACTTTGCGGCTGTCAAAGCTCACAAGGGACTGGGCGACAATTGCAACGCAGTGTTTGTGGGTATATTTAATGAAACTAGAATTAGATAAATATTAAAATTATATTCGCATTCTGCAGACATCGAGAACAAAATAAATATCGCTTCAGCAGATATATATATGAGTTTATTTTAAAAAATACACATAGTAAGTATAGTTCATTGCTATTGTACTGTACATGCAACAAGTCATAATTAAACTATAGGGTACTCATTTAAAAGTAATAACACCTGTGACTATTTTATTTACAAACCACATCAAGATATTTAAAGACTCTTCGGTTTAATGAAATAATTAGAAACTGAAGGTTCCATTAAATGTCCTTTTTATGCTCTAAATGAAAATTATATTACAGTAATTAACATTTCAATCGAGTAATAAATCAAAGATTAACTAGAAACAATAAAATATATACAATCAACGTGCATATAATACACGTTAATATTAGAAAGAATGTACGTCTATACGAGAGCACGTGCGGTAGTGGGAGGAGGAGACGGGGAGGGGAAAGGGGGGTTACGTCACGTGGACATACGCGTGAAGACCGCCGGGCGACGACAAGGGCCCAGACTGAGTCCATTCGGCCTTTAGTTACTTCAGTAGATGATTTAGACAAATTTATAGACCAACAATACCTTGTGTTTATTATAAAAGTAATATTGCATTAATTATATATTTATAATATATTTTTATTTAACGTAATTCTAAAGCATTAAACATTATTATTCAAGTAACAAATAAAACCTTATTTTTAATGTAATTATAGTTTTAACGGTTAAGGATATAATTATATATGATAAAACGAACACCAGGTAACTGAAGAATTTTGTCCATATAAGTATTTAGTTATAAGATCTCTACTATTATTGTGGTCTTGGAGCAGATTATCGCTGAACACGTAACTATATTAATATATATTGTTAAAAGACTGTATGTGTTACAAAAACTAAAGCTCAATGTTTGTAGATGCATTACGAACATAACAATAGCTTATAATGAAGTCTAAGAAAAGACGCAGAGCATTGTTATATCTAGAATACATGTAGTCGATTAAAAAAGTATTTAATATCTGCGCAGATCTATGATTTTCAAAAACTTAACAAAATAATTTTGTGCTTAGCTTTTCTAATGTAAAATAAAAATGTAGATAGTATAATACTATTGATATCCTTAAAGTTCCTCATGTTACATCTATTCTGTGAACGAACACACGAGTACACACGAGTACACACGGTCATAATTAATTCCATATATATACGGAATCAATCTCGTAACAACAATGAGTGTGAGAACGCGAGTTTCCTCGTGAAAACCTCGCGGGGTGATGGAAGGAACTAAAGGAAGCGGGAAGTAACCTAGTTTGCGGATTACGTGCGCGATACGCTTTCCCGCCGTTATGCGCCTGCGCACCGATCGTGGATATTGGTGCAGCTCGAAGTCTAATTATCTGATAACAATGTGTTTAATTATATAATATTCCACACAATGTTTCTTATGTTAGATGAACTCGCATGGCGTGCAACATTATACAAGAGGAGTGAATGAAACCGAGTAAGTTGTTACATCGGCGAGATGGCTGGCTGTCACTGCTAAACAGAAGCTAAACAAAATTAAATATAGCAATGTTATTGGTTCTTTATTTTTATAGAATTTTAATGATTAATAAAAATTTGTATTTTTGTGAATAAGTTACAATATGAAGTACATGTTATATCGAATGTATATATGAAATGGTAAACATTTAGGAAGACGTACTCTAAACTCTAAAGCCTTTAGAAAAATAGGTTTGAAAATATGATATAATCTTTAAATTAATATTGACAGACAATTCTGTTGGCTATTTCAGAATCGGGGCAAACCCACAGATTACAAGAGAAGGAAGTATTGAGACGACGTGCTGTGGCCACCTTCCGGACAAACCGCTCTCACTTACAAGAGAAAGTTATGACGCCATAGCTATGCAATGCTCATTCATTTTATGATTTATTTAGTAATGGCTAATGTGGTTATGAACGGCTGAGCTAAATATCAGATGAATTCATAGTAGTTATCGGTTATTCTAACGTCGACTCGGCGGGTACACTTCGAACACCCCCAAGGGGTACTCGGCTCAACTATATTACTGTGCATTGACCGGTAATTTATTGACTGACCAATCAGTGACCTTCGTCACAAAATCCTTATTTGAAATAATTATAAACAAATAAATTAAAAAACGCTTGTTTCAAGATTTCATCTCCCAATGATTGCTTTTAGTTTTAGTTGTAGTTCCAGTTTTATTACAATTATTAATATTAAATTATTAACCTATCCAAGTTTCTAACCATTACGGGCACATTATATGAAATTACAAAGTGTAAACTCATACGCATACGGCATAACTTAGTATTTGGCAACGGATTATAAGAGAGAAAGTGCAAGTCAAAACGTGAGAATACTCTCACTCGCTGCGGCGAAAGTTGAAGCAAATTGCACTTCGCCCCTCTTGTAACATATTACATTATTAATAGTGTCATTTCTTTTAAAATGACGACTCAGCTCTATTTATAAACACAATCGGAATATTTTATAACTAACTGGTGCAGAAAAGTGCAAGTTAGATCAGGAATCTCGTTTATAAAGTCAATAGGAAACGACAACAACAACAAATAATAAAAAACTTAGAAACTCCGCTCGTTATAAGTTGAAGAAAAAGTGAAGAGCTGCTAGTATGAAAAGTAAAATATCATTAAGCACTTAATACTATTCGATCAACGTTTAGAAGGTAAGTAAGTAATTGGAATGCTGCGTAGGTGGTGGAAAGCAGAATTACGCAACTTCACTTCCTACTTGGAAAATATAGGTAAGGAGTGCCGCAAACTGGAGGGAGGAGTGGGGGATCGGGAAACGGTCACTATTGCGCAATGGAGAAAGCTAATATGTTTTCCGGTGACGTGTTCATTTTCGCAAACGTGTGAATCGAGAAAGTCACAAGAAAGCCGCCCGTGCGAATGATCAAACCAAATTTATAGACCGCAAAATCTAAATATGACAAACTCAGTCGCCCAGTGAGTTCGGCCGATATCAAATAAATCGTGGCATTGTTGGTAAACAACGGTAGGAGGCCACTGGTGCATGAGTAACGTCCGGACTGCTCACTGGTCACTACTCACGCGAGCGCGTGCGCGTGCGTGTGCGTGCGTAACACACACTAATGTCACACTTACATTTCTAATCAATGACAGTACCCAAAAGTGCATTTGACAAATGCATCATCGTACAAATTTAGTAAACAGCTGAAATTTCAGGGAAGAAATGCGAAGTTGAAATTAACGATAGTAAATATATGCGTACAGGTATACTCATTATTTTATATTTCACATACAATTTTTGTGTATTTTTATAACAATGGTTTTATGTATTTGTTATCATAGACACGTGCATTACCTTTTGTCAATATTGTACTATCTATATCATAAAAATAAAAATATATATAGAAGTTAAAGTTGTGAACTACACGATAACTCATCACCTGTCATATATCTCCATTATTTGTGATATAATATGGTCAAATTGTGCTTTGAAATGCGGGGTTGGATATTTGAGACTTTTGTATGTAGCTTTGGATGGTATCCACTTGAATACTTTTCCTTAGCGGGCCCTTTCGGAAAGATACCGGGAGGTCCTTTAATACTAAGAGCGACAAATCAAATAAAAATAATTAATGTACCAGAAATCCTAATAAATATAATAAATTACTTTTTAATATTATTCACATCAAGTGACAGTTATAAATATACTTTAAATTACATTAATATTTGAATATACTGTTGAAAAATGTATGGGATTTAAGTCATAAAATTAATTTAATTTTCTACGCCATAAATATTCAATCGTTTGGGCGAAATCTAGAAAGTTAGAAGTAAAAGTTTTTTTTAACTTATATTATAAGCATTAATTACATATAAAAGTTACTCAATCGTAGAGTGAAATTTATTAATGTGAAACTACATAGTTTACTCGTATTAGTTGTTCTTACAAATACGGAACTTCTGTTTTTTGGTTTGTTTTAGAAAAATGTGTTTGTAACCCATATATTTTAGTGAGTCTGAGCGATCACATGAGAGGAGTACAAGTCAATAGCAAATGAACTAATATCTTTATTATGCTTATAAGTCATTATCTCGTTCAAGTTATGAATGTCTTTAATTAACCTTCTCAGATTATTTTAAAGTTGTATGTCATGGAAACCAATGTTTAGATTAGTTCTAATGTGAAAAGCCGCAGAAATGCGCGCGCGCAACGTCAGCAGGAAAAGTAAAAGTCGGAAGGTGTGAGCGAGGGGCTGGTGAGGGGGGCGGGGGGGCGGGTGGTGACGCGGAAACGATACCGGAAGATTACTTTTACTCTCACTAGCGGAGTCTGAGACGCCCACGTTATGACTTTCAAACATATCTAAATTTTCATATTATAATTCCGGATGTAGATTTGTTTGATAACTGGTTTAGTAGAGGTCGAATAATATGACCTTCTACTAGTAGCCCTTAATGCTAATCATGCATATAATTATCGCGTGATGAAAATTGAGTTAAGACATCGCCTGTGTGAGTTTAATTATTATAAACTATGACCTATCATATCTACCGTCGCATACCGTCGCATGGCGCGAGTAGTTTAGTAATTATTTATACCATCACCAACGTTACAACAGCGTTTAAAAATAAAAAATATATATATCCACTAGCTTTTGAAAACGTAAAGAAAGTATCACAGTATGATAATGTTGCTCCTACCAAAGAAATGCAAAACATTTAATATTGAACTCTAGGAGGTGTGTGTGTGCGAACCGCGGCACGGGTGCTTGTTTACAAGAGATCTAAAATGACGTTTTACGGAAGTCAATAGACATCTTTCATTACCACGATAATATATCAACACCAAATTTTCCGCACTGACCCCTCTTATCGACAGCACGGCATTGGAGATCTCATTAAAATATACTACAGATCATTAAAAACAAATAAGATGGGAATCATTGTTGGATATTATTCATCTGACGAGAGCATTGTCAAGTTTAAAAGTAAAAGTGGTTGGACGTACGCGGAAGAAAGCACGTGCTCGCAGAGAGCAGAACGGGGCGAGGGGTGCGGGGCGGCGCTCGGAGAGAAAGTCGCGAAAAGGTCGCTACTATTTCCCAAATATTCGAAGTGAAAGTGTGCAGCCACGCTCGAACTGATCAAAATAAGTGAGCGACCCGAACGAATGGCGCTGATCTCCGAACTCGATTAAAACAATTATCACTAACAGCTGTTATTCGGTCTTTATTATGCTATTTAATTGAAGCGACTTAAGTATTTAGTAAAAAAATTGTATTATCTAAAATTACTTGTGCCCCACTCTCTTACAAGGTAGAAAGTTAACGAACAAAAAAGAAAACTTAAAATATTATTGGCCAAAAACGGCAATCGACTTTGTATGACCGAGAATTTTTTTATTAATTCGCTTTCATTATTTGTTTTTTTTTTTTTGTTTTAGGTATATTAAAATATTTTATTTGCCCCAAAATATTTGATTTTGCAATGCTGATCCAAAAATTGATTTCTTTGTTACATAACAAAAAATTAGATTTGCGAAGTCCATTTCATATTGCATAAAGTGAAAAAGTTGCTCGTAAATGGATCGCAGAAGGCGTGAGGAATCGGGACATTATTAATAAAGATGAACAAAGATCAAGACTAGCACGTGTAAGATTTGATCTCGGAGAGACGGCGCGCGCAAACAAGACGCTTTTAATACAACGAATTGAATATTTAATGTGTATGATTCCAAATATTATAATTTACACTACAATATGACCTTCTTCTGATAAGAAAACAGTAGTAATCATGCCAAATATTCCAAGATATAATTGTTTATTTATATATTAGTTCCGGACTTGTTAGTTATTCTTAATATAACTTAACAAGTAGTAAAATTGGTGATAGACTTTAAATGTAAAATCTAGATTACGAATACACCGAGAGAAAGGACATAACACCTAATGCTAAATGACAATACCTGTACGTCGCAAAAGAGATAAATTAGTTAACCTTGCATATGAATCAAGGGAGGTTTACACGCACAGGTAGTCATATGGTTTCAGAAATCGAAGTCTCCACGCTTAGCGACACATATGTCTAGATGGTTCAGGAAAACATTTACTTCTATTATGGTTGCATAACGAATAATTCATGATTATATTTCCAATTATAATTTTTATTCACCACTTCTTTCATTTGTTTGGTTTGCTTTTCTTTTCGTTCGCTTGTCGATTTCTTCATGTTGTGTTGTAGTGATAATTATTACCGATTGAGCAGAACTGCGTCACTAGCAGATACTATTAATTGCAATTATGTCTGAAAGATAAGGGAGGTATAGACTAATCTATACATTTTGCCCTACTGAACCAACTGAACCAACTGCACCAACAGATGAGATTTGAGGAGAGTAAACCAAATGTTACCAATGTCCACCTAGATACGGTTTCTCCTGCTATCGTGTCTGTGACGAGCCTTCCGCAATTACGTCTTACGGTACTACGATGCGTATATTTAAATTATTAAGTTTCCTTTTTCAAGAATTAATCCAGTGAAAAGAATCAAAAACAGCTCGGAGAAAAATATAATTTTAAATATATTTATTGATTTATTTAATATTGTGGAATAATATTTTACGAGATGTATTATTTACGTTTGGTGCAAATAATAACAATTTAAAAACGTAAGCGACATCTTTGAGCCGAATCAGGGATTAGGATTTACGGAAACAAAGAAATTTCGACAAAACACTCGTTCGAGCGCAGGATACGACCGCGAACTTTCTCTTTTGAGCGGGAGTCGAGCTTGAGGCCCTAGCCAGGGACAAGACATCACACGCAAATACAGAGAAAACGCGGAAGCAAAACCCGAGCATTCGTCGCGAAACTGACCATTGACAAAAACGTGCTGTCTCCAGATGTGGTACTGGCTCCAACGATCGTCATCCTGAACGTGTCCGTGCTGCAGCTGAGGCAGCGAGGGCAGCGGCGGCGGCGGCGCCGGCGGCAGCAGCTGCGGGGGAGGCGCCGGCGGGCCCAGGGGCTGGACGTGTTGATGTTGGTACTCCATGGGGCAGGTGTATTCCAAGCGCTAGGCGCCGTATCACTGATAACACATCACGAGGCGCGCGGTGGGCGCTGGCGCGTTGCGCGGGCGTGCGTGCGCGGCGGCGAGCGGCGCGCGAGTCGCCTGCCTCCGTGCGGCCGGCGCGCGCGCCCCCCTGCGCCGCCTCCCACCGCCGCCCCTCCAGCGAGGCCTTCGGGCCCCGGACCCCGTGCTAATGACATAATACTGATTCAAGATCTCACCAATGATAACCGATTACCGACATACATAACGCGCACGCGGACGGATACATCGATGTAAACAATCAATGGTCTAAGATCCACTTCGGTTACTAAAGGCTTTTAACATTGGCTGTAACAAATAACTGAGAGAACATTGATAAAAACGACTACAAAACAAATTATTCCTTATAAAAAATACGATGTAAAGATGTTAAAATATTGTAATATTAATGAGAAAAATGAACAATCACGCGTTGAATTCTTCCATAGGGCGCGGCGGTAAGGATAGGAGGGACATGCTCGTCCAAATCTTCATTACACTTTTCACCGACAACAGACATAGATATGACAATAGAGAACTAGAAACTACACAACGGGGTATAAGATATATAACTGGGGTAGATTATAAAACCACTAGATGACTAGGAAGAGGTGACGTCACGTATAAAACACGCTAACAATGGTGTTTTGGAACGCACCAGATGTCCAGATAAGCCTTTTTTGTTTTACATCGATTAGAAAACTACAATAAGGGGCTAATTTATAAACAAGTACCTACTCGATAGAAATTGTAAACAGCGCCGAGTTAAGATATTAAATGTTATTTGTCATTGATTATTCAAATTAAATAAATGAATACGGTCATGACATAATTCTTTAGGGTTACATTAGTGTTAACATATTTAACATTTTTGAGTAGCTTGTCATTTTGGGAGAATAAAAGTTTAAGAAATGAATAGTTGCTCATTTCTATCAATATATTTATGTATTTACTTCGGCTAATTCTTATGGCAGTTGCCATATTTATACATATTTTTGTATTTTTGTCTATAACGCTGAACATTTTAAAGAACTCATAAGATTCAAAAACGTTAGGAATAGTCTAAAATGAAATGTTACATGTAAGAAGTATAATGTACCGCAAAAGATTAAAATATCAGATAACAGGTCTTATGTTATTTTAGTAAAACTAAAGAAGTCACAAAGAAATGACTTTAGGAATTATCAGGATATTAAAATAATAAAGGGATCATAATCATAGAAGGGGACATTTGATCTAAAATCTATAATACATAATGTAGTCGTACGCGAGCACAGGTGTGAAGGCATGCGCGTGAATTGCGCAACTTTGTTTATAAAACACCTCGGTCCTTAGCCACCGACCAGCGACCACCTGGCGATACCCCATTCAATGAAGCTGTGTAGAAACATTCACCACTTATTATTTGTTTTATTCTGCTTACTTTAAGATTGCCTTTTAGCTCTTGAATATCACTATTTATATATTCCTGTTAACTAATTAATGTAAAGAGTTACGAAGAGTGACAGGAACTAACTGTCATCAGGTTCTGTATATCGTTATTTAATTGGAGACGTCTTAATCTGACTGTGACTGGTATAGCTTGAATAGTTGCATCAATTAATTAACTACGCCTAACTATGAAATTGGTGCTTATTACTGAAAATTCGTTTTTTAATGTTTGTTTGTAAAAGGGAAAGTGAACCGAATCGAGAGGAAAATTATAAATCTATGATTCTATCTCTTCCTATTTTTAATAACATTTTTAAAAAGAAGTTCATTAAAATTAAATACATCCCGAGACAGTATTGGACACGTCTGGTAAGTGAATGGGCAACAATGTATGTATGTACTTTAAATGAGTATGTATTTAAAATTTCAAAAAAAAAAACAGTCCTCTATTATCGGACATCTACAAAAACTATTGTCTTCCGATTGTTGTAGCCGAAAGTTTGGCAAGCTACAGTTTTCACTTTCATGGGGGCGGGGCGGGGGAGGTGGAGGGGAGGAATAGCCAGTCGATTCTCGCGCTTACGGTTCGTTTCTTAGCACAAAAAAAATAAACCACCTTTCCTTTCTTAAAAATGTTAACTTTCACTCGCGCCGAAATCGCTGGCCGGCGCACGCGCACCAACTTTGTAACACTGACCGAGCCGTTTTAATAATATTTAACAGTTTTTTGCGGATCTTTGTTCCGAATTTTTTTTTAATTTTACTGTAATAGGATGAATACGTCTAAAATTGTATTTCTGAATAGATATATTTGTGATATCATACTTTACATTTACTACACTATAAATATTTCAAACGAATGAAAATAGATCACTGAACATCAACATGAATGCGACACTCGAAGTTGTCAGACGAATAATAAAAAAAATTAAATCTTCCTAAGGACTTGATATATTTAAAATATATTGAAAGTTTGGGGCACTTTGCTTTCTCTAACGCTCCTCCACCACTCACCAGACCGACGAATTGTCTTCAAGTCCAATTTTTAATGAGACATTATCGTTTTAAATTTCATTTTTAGTCTAAATATTTGTATTAACCTCACGGAAATACACCATTTCTGAAATACCGTTTAAGAATGTAAAGTGGTCATTTCGAAGTATTATTTAGACATATAATAAAAATCTGTATTTTTGTCCTCGCAGTGGATGTCGGAGGATGGTTAAGTTATATGTAAATCTGGGTTTAAAAGGTTCATGTGCTATTATCGTTACCTAAATGAGGGAGGGCATTGTAATTAATATAATGTTATTGAACAGATAACATTTTTTACATAATTGCACAAACTGATGTAAAAGATATCATTTCTTAATCGTATAAAATGGAATGCGTTGCAAAGACGAGAAGAGGCGGACTTAAAAAATGCTAAGATCTTGATTTAAAACAAGTGGGGCAGCGGTGAAAGTGGGAGCCTGCAGCACAAAGCACTGCTCCCGTATGGAAAGTCGTTTAGATGTTGAAACTTATATGACGTACACATTTTGATTTATCATTGGATTCTATTTGAATCGTATCTTATAATTAGATATTGTTAGCTCTCAGCTTCATATAGAAAAAGTAATAAATAATTAAGAGATTTTATTTCAGAAACATTCTAAAACATAAAGATATATTCAATAAAAGTAGATATTGTCAAAGATATTTATAAAACAAAGATATTTATATATATTAATATGAATATTTATAAAATTTTAATATGATAAGAAAATAATGACTTAATTATTTATCAAAATCACCGTTTCATTTTCAATCAATTTAATTAAAATAAATAGTTTTTATTATTGTAAAGCTTAAAATAAGCTACCTGTTGAAAAGCTTTTATTATGTTGAATTTCAACACTGGAATATAAATAATTAACATGGTCGTGTTTTCAAAACTTAATTTAAATGAAATAAATATCATTACTCACGGAAGTGATACGTACGTATTGTTATTTAAGATTTTGAACCGAATGATCTTTCTAGTAAATCCGTCGGTGTATTCAGTCGTCAACATACATGATAAATTTAAGATTTTATCAGTCTAGAAGTGCGTCTGACCTGATCCGTTCATTACACGTGTATTCCTATAAGTAAGTATCTCATCGTGTATATAATAACATTCGTTTTGTATAAAGTTGTAATATGCAAAACAATTCCACGCATTCACGGAGCTATTAGCCTAGCAATAGAATAGAGTTTTTAAACGGCGTGGGAAGTCCGACAGCACTTCAGTTGTAATAAATGCAAGGATTTTTATATTTTTTAGAATGTTATTTTTTACCGTCATTTTTTATTTAGATATTTTTCCTAAGGATTCGAAAATCTATGATATTATTGTAGTAATTTCAAGTGTGTGTATGTGTGTATGTGTTTTAAACTTATCGTATATATGTTCTAGGTAGATGTGGAAATAGACATAGAGTGCAGTCATACGTATATATTAATGAACAACTAGTTTTCTTATATACGAATCAATTTATAAGAGAAATACTGAAGAATTTACATTAAATAAATATTTAAAAAGCTTATATTTTGGTAGTTCTACACAAACAGAATAAAGGGATTGCAATGTTTAACAAATAAGGCGATTATATTATAATATTGTAAATGACACGTGAGTGCAGTAGCTTTGTTTTCCTACTGCCCACACACAGACACCGACGACGACGGATCTTTACATAATATAGGTTTTATTTTTAGATTATAGTAAAGATAATTCGAAACTACATAGAATACTCAATGAAATTCAATTTGAAAATGTGAAATAATTATTGTTTTCTATATTTTATATGTTAATAAATGGATTTTAACGAAGGGTGAGTTGGTAGCTATATATACAATATAATAGTTATTTGTTATAATGGGGACATTAAATAAATTGTAATGGCATTAAGATCTCTTTAAAAAAGTTTTAATTGCGTTTATGTCGTCTCTGTGGAAAGTTAATTACTAACTCTAGTAGCAAAACAATCGACGGTACCTACCTACAGCAAATGAATAACAATTGAATTAATGGGAAGCTGGATGGACAAAGTCTACATTCCCTTAAACGGTTCATATTTTATAATATTGCGAAATACCTACTATTATGGTGTTTACAAAACACTGAGAGAGAGACAGGGACAGAGAGATATATAATTAATTTTATTGCTAGAGTATATTAACCGGTACATATTGTAAGACCAAACCTGTACTACTAATATATATGCTAAGTGTGTGTTGACAGTTGATATAAGTGGTGTGTTCCGGTGTTCCGTCATGATTGTGATGAGGTGTGATAAGTCCGTCTATCTTTAGACTTAACAATTATCAGCGCGCGGAGATTGCGGGTTTAAAATAGTTTGAAGACGAAAATAAAATGTGAGTCTCGAGACTCGAAAACAAACATATCACTATTTTATATAATATAACATTTTCACTTTGTTTTTAATCACAGACCCTTTGGGTTTTGTAGAGGGGTGTTATAGATATTGACGTGTGATGCATACGTTTAACAAATATCTGTTTGTTTGTCTGTGACAGGATAGCTATTGTCTGATGAATGGAAAATGGTTTGTTAATAATTTTCCTTCTGCTAGATGGCTTGATCGAGCGTCTTCTTAGTTTTTAACAAAATAACAACTTACAAAGATTCTAAAGTATAGATCATAATATTTTTAAAGTATAGATCATAATATTTAAAGAATAGATCATAATATTTTTAAGATGGGCTCACTACACACGAGAGTGCTCGATAGTCTTCCCATATTAATTGATGCATTCCAATTATATTTGCGCGTTTGATAGTTAGATTACATATGAGACAACAAAAATCATATTTAACAAGTTCTCTGTGTACAATACAAGTAATATCGTTTAAAAAATGCTTTAAGAAAATCACTTTTTTAATGTTATAAAAGTTGGGAATGTCTCATGTCATAGTTCTGTTGAACTTGACTTCCTAAGTATATTTATTTCATGACATGTCTATTACAAGTATCTCCGCGGACACTTTGTTCTCTACTCAGCGTATAGTAATATTCTTTTGTGACAGTCACACAGACTCATGTATCAATTTCTCGAAGTGAACTTTGAATCGACTTGAGGACTTGTTGCAAGTTTTTATATTAAATAAATGTCGGTGTAATTATTATTTTTTTCGTTCGGAAAATAATTAGGCAATATTAAGGTTTTTTAAAACAACTTGTACATAAACGTCTTCCGTATTTAGTAATCAATATTTCCTAATGTGTGCCGCACTCGTGTACTAGTGAGGCTATAATATGTATGTGTACATTTTATAAACAGTGCTTCACTAGAGATGGTATTTAACAGTAGTTTTCTTGAGGTTCTTAAATATACCCTACGTATGTACCGACACACACTGTGTCACTGTTCATATAATCTTCAATATCAGCACAAAAATACGTAAACACACTTACTCACCTAGAACTCCTTTGAGTTTTAGTGAACATTTTGACACCATATCAAAGCAAATTTAAGAAAGATATGAACTCGTCTTAAATATTATTTTCATCAACTTTAAGAGAGAGTTTCTCACATCACCGAGCAGTGTGAACCCGTGTTCTAGGCTCCAGATCTATTCCCATATACCTGATTGGCACGGGGGGAAGAAGCGGCGTTGGGGCACCGGAGCGCACGGCTGACGGAAGTAGCCGTCAGAAGAGACCGTGGAGGCCGAGTCTATCCCCATGTCGATGTACCCGTGGCGATCGAGCCGGCGCGCTTGCCATTCCGGACGATCGCCGATCTTGGCGGATAGGTGCTCAATCGTGACGGCCGTGACGCGACCGTTCCCGGAGCACAGTAAGGCAGGATTGATACCGGCGGCCGTCGAGTGCACGTGTTCGCGTCCGTGAGACGCGACGCACGCCCGGCCGCAACGTGCACGCCGGCGGCCACGTGCCGTGCCCCCCGCTTAATCTCCGCCTTACTTGACCTTGGTTCAGAACTCAAACATCTTATGTCCTTGTGGGCCAAAGGTGCTCTAAGTTCGGGACATCAACATTACTAGGTTGACACCTAAATGTGTATATATCCAGAGAATTATCCAGATTTCGTAGTTATTATAATTGAACCATCGAGGGTGAGGGTTTATTAGGTGGTTATATACTTCAAGTTCTAACTCGTATATAAAGTTCATCGTATAGTAAATAGAGTCAATAGAGTCACTAGATTCAGACGAGGCATGTACGAGTCGTATGTACGTACATGACTCAGAACTATATCTGAATATGGAAATTACATCCCAGTATTTTGTATTTAAATTTATAATATTAGTTAAAGCCACGTGACAACAAAAATTTTAAAAGGTATGAAATCGATGAAGTATGTTTTATTTAGATTTTTAACAATATCTGTCTGTCATCTTAAACGGGATAGTTGAAATGTAAGTTTTTTAATGCCAATTACCTGTGAGACGTCACACAACACAGCGCAAATAAAACGGTACTGTAGCTGCATTATCCCTAGAGGGAGGGGGAGCAGGGTGGGTGGAGGGGGGGTAGAACAAGGATCAATGTTGTCACATAGTCTCCTTATAAATACTCAGCTCATTTTATTTTAAATATTCACATAATGAGTTCGAAGTTTCAACTTAAAATATACGGAAGGAAAGAAGTCATACAATATTTAAAGGACCTTACGCCGCTTATGATCTTAAGAAAATTTTATTTATAGGCTAGAATTTTCATTTCTTTAAATGTCACGTTAATTTCTTTTTGATTGCACAAGAATTCTATGATTTTACCAACTCTATACAAATAAAAAAGCTGTTAAACTTTACAGTTAGGAGTCTTTGTAGAAACATAAATACATTTCATGTTTCCTAGCTGTAGCGACGAGTGTCGTAACACTCACAGCAGCAGGGAGATGCCTTACAATTATATTTATCGAGTTAAATATTGGTTTAGAATAGGCATGATAAACTTATTTTAGTTTAAATTGTGTCTTGTTATTTGTTAATTGTGATGTTAATATTAATTTTTATAGTTCTTTGAAAAATTACAAAGTTATTTAATTATTTCTTTAACGCTTCAGTCAAAAGATGAAGAATTTCTATTACATTATGAGAAACATATACTCGCAAACTGAGTTGTATGCTATAGGTTACGTTATATATGTATAAATAATAATTATTAATATAAGGTTTGTAAAACGTTGCTTCAATACGGAATCCTAATGAGTGTTTAAATATCACCGCAGTGGCTCGTAGCCGCGTTGTAGTAGTCTCGCTCCCAGAACTGTGGCACTATACAAATAAAACGTACATACAATACTTCAAGATATATAATGGACATAGACCACCTTCCTGTTCCTAAAACATAAAACGTATTTAAATCAAACTCAAGCAACTAACAATATATCGAGTACAAAATTTTAAATATTTCGGAAGTATTACCAAAATATTATTACTAGATTCACAATTGCAAAAATAATTATATACTTAATTGCAAATACTTAAGAGGATCACTTTTATTTTTATAACAAAACGCAACAGTAGCGCTCGATTCACGCAGTCAATATTAATACCGAGGATTCCGAAGTTTTAGATTATTTCCGACGCCCAATATTTATCTTGAAGTTTTGTAAATGTACTTCAAATTAAACCGAAACACAAACTTCATATACGGTTTTTCTTTCAGATTCGGTTTAAGCATGTTTAACATTTTTATTATATAAATGTATACGTACGGACAGGCATATACTAGTAAATATAATACTATAAACAGAATTAATAAAAATGTTAAGGTGACTTGTTGGTCGAACTTAATTAACTTTACAAAAAACATAAGTTTGATTTAGACGTATGTACTATTATTATGACGCTCAGTTGTATAGTTCTTTAACGATATTTAAAAGATTAGTTACTTTTAATTGCTCTCTACTATTTTGGTGTTATTATCTGATCCTTAAATTCTTAGTCTCAGTCTAAACAATAAAAGATGACAGTAACTTGTACTACTCGTAATACTCAATTTTAAAAAAGAAATGTTATTGAATCAAATAAAAATTGTAGTAAATCAAGTATCACCTGTTCCACTATGTTATTGTAATAATAACATAGTGGAAAGAATAGAAATACAAAGAACATAGTCGAAGGAATAGAAATATAAATTTCTTCGAATATTATTGTAAAAACACTCATATAAATAAATAACTAACTTCAGTTTTGTTACGATCAGTCAATCAATGTTAAAATTGAACTAACTATCTTATTATATTACTTATACATATTTTTAAAAAAACCTTTTGTATTAATAATTATTAAATGCTGAGACACAGTGAATAAAATCTTAATCAATTATTTTAACGTCAATATATTCCAAGTCCAAGGTAATTAAAAAAATAAATGTAAATAATTTTAAGGATAACTTTATAATAATAAAATGAACATAAAAGTAGAAGCAATAAAAGTTTGTACGTGCTCTCTTCCAATAATTATTATAACATTATTATATACGACAGGATGCGCACAGAGGATGTTCAATTACGACTAGACTAACTGTATCAAAGCATGGAGGAGCTCGCTAATAACTCACCTTTAATATTATTATCTAAATAACACAAAACAAAACCTGCATCAGTCTAAATCATTCTATAAACATAACTTTATAGTTATGTTAAAAGGTTTCACTGTGTATTTAATTGAAACTAAAATTATAAGCTTCAATAAACGTAAAATAAAACACATTTTTATCATAATAATTGAATATGAATAAAAAAATGACTTCATAAAAACGCACGTATAATGAAACAAGAGCAGCGCTTTATTAATATTATTAGTTTGTTTGATGTTGTGTGCGGTTGTTCGGTTGTTCGCAGTGCTGATTGTTACCTGAATATATCTACAATAATAATAAATAACGTCTTTGACAGGTAATTAGTGTAATTTGTAGTAGAAATAATAATTTCATTATATTATCGATACTTCCGAGATAAGATATAAAATGGGTTGCAATGGTAGGTATGAGAGTTGTAAGAATGTACCAACCGTATTTTTTGTTGAAACTAGCTCCGTGACTCAGGAAATCTGAAAAAAATATGTGAAAATTAGAAATATAAAAATGTAACAAAATATATATAATGTTAATGTTTGATGGTAGTGTAGTGATAAAATAAAATAAATCGTAGACGACATATTTAAATTATTTTTTGGTTAAAAATTTCATTTTAATTTTTATAACGTAATATCTTATTTTAAAAATCAAAAGTTTTTAAACGTTTCTCTATTAAATTCAAAAATATATATAAATATTGTTCAATAAATTAGTGACGCAAAAGTTGACATTCCTTCAACAACAATAAGTTATTAACAGCACGTGATGAGAATTACTAAAGCACGTGAGACAAGATCGAAACGAAAATCTTAGACAGCGCCATCTGTGCGACCAACCTGTAACGATATAAACAACAACTAAACGACTCGACAACGAAGTTCTCGGTTATGTCTTGTAGTGCTAATTATAGCCACCATGCCAATTGGCGTTTCAGAACACGTGCTCATGAAAGGATGGAATATTCAACATGCGAACTTACCGTGTCGACTCATCACCATTAATTAATAACTTCACAGATTACAAAAAACTAGCAAACGATTTAATATTTAAATCAAATCATATGACAAATAGCGTCACAAACTAAATGAAATATTTTATCGAAGACTAATAAAAGTACGGCCCGGTCACATGTGCGCGGAATAGCTGGAATGTAGTCGGTTTCCATTGGCGTATGAGATACAGTCGGTAAAACAGCTCGCCATATTATTGGTGGATTAAAGGCATATCGGTAAAACAGAACACGGCAGCGCACGTGACGGCTGCACTAGAAGGCCTTTTGCGTTACTTGCTATAGATGGCATTAGTTTACGTTTTGTTTACAACTTGAGGTCTTGAGTAACATTCACTGTGACATAATTTCACATAATCATGAGTTGGCGCGTAATGTTCGTCAATAATGAAAACTTTGTTGCCTGTCAGTGGAGTTGGGACTGCGAAATCGTTTCAGCGTTTAAACTCGTTCCAGCAAGTCGAAAAGATATGCGTTGCGACCTCGGACAAAGTAACAGCATTGAAGTTTGGACAATATTATGTCGATGGCCGAAGCGCTGGCCTTAACACGTTATAGTTAATATACTAATATCTACAAGCATTATAAATAAATCGATCCATTATTAAAATTGTAAACAGGTTATAGATTACTCTGTTTTAATTCGAGATAAATATTCACATAGGATGATAATAGAGTGGATCAGGACAAGAATAGTTGATCTAAACATAGTGTATACTCCAGTGACTATATGTTAAATTTTAAAATGTACTAGTAGTTACTGGTTAGAGTTAACCGTAGCTTGTCGGTTGTATCTACTGGTACGAGGAAAAAAATGTGCAAAAGAAATATGCACGATAGCGTTCTCTTGTGGTTTAGGCAACTTGACTTAATTATAAAACATGTAAGTCAGGAGTCGACATTGAAACTTAAATTGTATTTAAATATTTACAAAACGTGATTCTCGTTGTATTTAAACGTGTTGAATTTAGTTTTGAGGTTCCTGTTATCTTATTACCAAATAATATGAAATGAATGTCTATTGAATATTTTACTTATAATTAAATGTGATTGGTGTCCTCTGTACTGTATAAAGGTAAAATTGCAGTATTATATAAATAGCCATAAATAAATATATGTTCGAGTTCTGAAACTGCAGTTATTTTCACCGTAAAATAAATATCATCAACGTGACATCGCCGTAGTAAATCTTTTATTATGTCCTATGTTAAATTTTAATCTTATATAACATTTCAATTTTTTTTATATATTCTTTAACTCAATTAAACTTATTAGTAAATTTACATAAATTCAAACCAAAATCTCAAAAAAAGTAATAAAAATACCACTCGGTTTCCAAAAGCGGCGTTACTCGGAACGGTGTTACTGCGAATATCGGAAAGAGCCTAACTTCTTTTATTAATAGTGGCGGCGTGTTTTAGTATCGCCGGATAGAGGAGAGATGAGGTTACCTTCGGTTAGCTATATACGAAGACGACTGTGTTAAACTGTGTTTCATTTAATTACATTTTAATATGTAATCTTTAACGTGACTGTGAGGTGACGTCTGATGTACTCGAGTGACTGAGGTCGTATTATCAATCTATGTTTTGTGGAGGGTATGGTTCACGGCTGCTGGGATCAGATGTGATCAGGTGATGATTGTTTTTACATTGTTGTTTGTAAATAGATTATAAATAGTATGTATCACATGTGTGTTATTTTCATTTCAATGAAAAGGGGGCAATAACCTGAAAAGCCTTCAGGATGTGTAGAGGCATAGTACAGTATGCAGATACGTCGCTAAGCGAGCAGACATCGGCTGGTTATAACTAAGAACGAAGTCACATAAAACTGCGACCTACATACAATGCTGCACTAATCTGACCAGTTTAACTGATGCCTGCAGAATAATAACTTTAAATATGAAATGAGTATTTTTCCAGTATTTCATTATATATAAGTTAATGTATAATCTGTGGGATTTCTAAAAACACTGAACTATAACCATAAATATCGAAACATTCCTAATTCTTATTTCTTTAAGATTTAAACTGATTTATTTAGTTTAATAATAAACTAATTTACAAACAAAACAGCGTGGGTAAGTCTTTGGTGTTATTAAGTTGTATATGTATCAAGACTTAGCGGTAACATTATTATGAAGAAAATATGTCGAGCAAATTTAAAAAGATCGTAAATATGGTCAAGAGCGTGAGCGGGGCAAGGAGACGAGACGTTTTTAAGAAAACCAAATCTACTTTCAAACTGTTACTACAATATGTCCTATTTACTGTATAAGCAAATCAGATCAACCACAATGTCTATTTACAACACGTCTACGAGTTGTACTCTGGTCTTTGATATATCTTGAATAATACTTATGAACGTTACATAATCCATAGTTAGTTGATAAGATGTTTGAATATTATGTTTGTAAATATGTATTGTTTTATTATATGTTCTAATGGTGTTTATGTATATTTATATTAACGTGACACAGCCTGCAGCCTGTAGCCTGTAGCCTGTAGCCTGTAGCCTGCAGCCTACAGCCTTCATCAAGAACGTGACTATCATAATCAGAAAACAAAATTTAAGTCCGTCCAGTTTCCAAGACAAAGAAATTCAGCAGCTTTATAATAATTAGTAGAGATAACAATAATTTTATTTAAATATATATATTAATGTGTTTAAAGTTTCCTAATTATCCGACTAAACTCAAGTATTAGTATCGCAATTAATTCACGCCGCGATTCCGCCATGCTCAGAGCTCATTCATAAGGTCCCAGATAATAATAACGTGAGTACAGCCGTAAAATTATATACATATATATATATATATATATATATATATATATATATATATATATATATATATGTTATTATTGTTTCATAGCGGAATAACATTAATTAATTTCGAGCAGTTCTCTTAAGTTACAGAGTGTGCCTTTGTTTTTAAATAATACACCACCTTGAGCTTACAACTCACATTAATAAAGAGACAGTTGTAATTAGATAAAGATCCTAATAAAAAGGTGTGCGCTGTGTCTACACTTTTTTGTTTTGAGTGCTCTCTATGTAGAATAAAAGTGAGACATTCAAAAGCTCTTTTTAAAAAATGTACTGCAAAATAAATTTAAATGGAGTGAATAGTTCGTGAAGTAGTAATTAAAGTGATATTTTATTACTAAAAATAGATAAATATTATATATAAGTTAAGATATAGCCTGACTGTCTTTGATACGAACTGCACGAACACGGACTGAGACTGAATATTGCAGCTTTGTGCACGCAACAAAATGAATTTATATTATATACAATAAAAATGACTTAACTATATCAACATCGATATTAAGATAGTTTGTTGTCCGTCTGTCTGCACAGTATTTAACATATATCGGTTATAGAAGAAGTATTAGTATAATGTATTGATGTTCATAAAATCCGTATCTACCCGCATATTACTCACTCGTTTAAACGGGTCATAGCGATAATAATTTCTCAAATACATTTGATCGTATTATTTTACTACCCGACGTTAATTCGGGGAAAGGAACGGGGTAGGTGTCAGCGAGGGGGATGGGGTAAAGTGGCGAAGGTCGGGGACGCGCCAAAATCAATGGCCTGAGGATGCGGATGTGGATACAACTTGCTGGTTTAGATTCTGAAGACATATTACGAATCTGACTTGAGGATGTTCCATTTAAAATAAACTAGAGTAAAAGCTTTTAAAGTATCCTTTTTTTATATTTGATTGATATATATTTCTAACCACTACGAGTGGTGCGTGGTAGTGGTGGTGGTGACGACGAATGACGACCGTGACCATCAAAATTTTTATGTATCTCAAACATATCGCCTATTAAATGAAGTCAATAATGAAATAATATTACATTTTTAAATTACACGTAGAAAACAGTTTACACAATACTTATACAATCTATTAAATTTGTATCACATTTTTTGGCGTTTTTATTTTATATTTAGTTTATACAATATTATAAGTTTTCGTAAAAAGCATTCTAAAGCAGCTGAAAAAAATTAAATGTAATGTCAACGTCAATCCTATCTTATCTCATCCTACTAATATTATAATGTCGGTAGTTTGTCAGGATGTTTGTTACTCTTTCACGCAAAATCTACGAACGGCTTTAGATGATATTTTAAGGTTATATAAATCATACATCGTAATATCACAGGCCACAAATTTTAAAGAATTTGTATAATTTGGTCATAATGTAACGATAAATATCGAAAAGATACTGCCTTCTGAGAGCTGTCACATACGTACTGACTGAACTATTAGAGTCATATAAAGATAATGCACCAAACGATGGTCTGTTCTTAATAGATCCCAAGAAATGCTTACGACTACAACTAGCTACTTTTTAGTGAAGACTATTTTATAAAAAATAGTCTATTGCACAGTTAACTTGATGCTTTTATTAATACTATAATTGCAAACATTTTGTGTAGATAATCTTTGTCTGAGTAATTCAAACGAATAGCTTATCATAATAAAATTGAAACGAATGAATCTCCTCTAAACGACTACGAGTCGGCGCGACTTGATACGGAGGTGAAGGAGGTGAGGACGGTGCAACTTACGATATGATGAGTGTTCATCATAAAAATATTGATTAAATTTTAATGCTACCCTAAGAGGCTTTAGAATATTTTTTTTATTCATATGTGTCATATTTGGGGATGATCGTTTCCCAGGGAACGGTAAGCTGTAGAAGTATTACGCGCTTTGACTGTCTAGACTGTAGAGTACAGGAATATGTCAGGTCCGCTTTACGAAACGCCAATATCCTCATGGATTATTTATTTTGTCAAAAGTGTCCATCGTGAGAGTGCAATAAGGCGAAGTGCGGCTTCCATTTTGATTTTTCTTGAACAAACTCTACAGATAGTTTGATTTGATTGATTTTGATATTTTCAATGTATATCCTGTACGTTCCTACATGATCTTAAGACTACTTTATCTGTTTGAGAATTTATCATTTTTATGAACTGAAGTCGGGACACGAGCTTCGTTGCTGTTTCGTCTTTTGGGAGAGATGTCAGTATGTCAGTATGTTATGTTCCAATGATATATCTTATGTTACACTCATATCTTATTAATTATAGTTATTCTTTATATATTTTAATTTATCTGATAAAATAGCGTTCTTATTCCGTTATCTTTAATATTTCTTCATTTGTTGTTCAATTCATATATACTTGGCGATTAATTAAGTTCGATTTTGTATTCTTAGTAGTTTTTCAACTATCTTTACATTAATGTAGTATTTATTGTTCATTTCTCTACATTATCTTTCTTACATTGTTTTAAATCATCACATTTTATTTTAATTCTATGTATGTGAAAACAAAAAACGGGACATATAAGACATTTCCTGAAAGTTGTTAAAATATAAATCTATATTAGTAATATCCTACTTTGAGAACCTCTGACTAGACACTCTTTCTAAGAATTTTACAAATTTTATGACATTTTCTTCAATTTACAATAATAATACTTATTAATTATCTTTAAATGTGTACCAAGAATCAGTTCTATGAGTTAGGGAAATTAGGGTAGTTAGGGATACCTCAGTATTTGACAAGTGTTATGGCCCAATATTGTTTTAAATGACTTAAAGAGAATTAAAATATTATTATAAATAATAATTAAAAATAATTTCGTCCTGGAAACATATGATCTGTTACTAATAAATAAATTAAGTTGTGAAGTAAATTAACACACCATTTTATGAAGGCCTCCCAACAGGCAAGGCAGGCACGTCCGAGGTGTCCGAGGTGTCCGAGGAGTCTCTGTACCGAAGTTAGACACAAATATCAAACATTTAATGTTTAGTGGTTGAAGCTGCAGTTCAGTTGGAAATCAATGTTCTATGACAAAATTAAAACAAACGGGGCCTTTTAAAATAAATAGATAACGAACTTGAGCGTTTTGGGAACGACAACTATTCTAGCAATTTCATTAATCTTCTATCACGTGACGAAATAATAATACATAAATGCAATAATGAATAATTAATTAAACATAATAATATAATTCGACATCAATAATACTCGAAACTTTCAAAAACCACGAAATTGGAATCAATGTCAGTAAATTATACAATTTGGTTCGATCCATTAAGATGATGATAACCATTTTAATTGGAGATAGTAAATTTACAAGTACATTAAAAGGATATATTTTTCCAATTTGACTTTTGCTTTTTTCTTCTTCTTTCACACAACAATTTATATTTTTTTTTCTTCGCATTCCGGAGGTGATGCTAACATTCTAAATTATTACAATATCTTATCACAGACGCTTATCAAAAATCTGACGTAAAATATAAAATATACAAATTAAAATACGGTGTGATACAGAAAGTAGGTAACTGATAATGAGATAAGAGTGACACAGAGGCGTTGCCACCGTGCGCTATCATATTAATTCATTACTTATTTATCGGCACAGAAGTTCCTTTTACTCTTCTGATCTTCTGGTCTTCTACCACCTCCAACAATCAACTAACCTTTGACTTTATTTGTAAATATCATTTCTATCAGTTCTACAATCGTCTCTTGATTTAAGAACACAAGTCTCTCGCCGCACGGCGCGGCGTCATTGCGTTGCTGAAGGTTTTCGTCGTATTGTCGTTATGTAGATATGTGGTTTCTTTTCATGAAGTTTTATTGCCAATATTTAGGTCAAATAAAATATATACTAGAATATTTATTACAATATGGTCTCGAACACAACTATGTATAGTATACTTTAAAATAATGTCTATCGATGTCTTATAATGTTTAATTGTAGCGATGCTATATAAATGCTAGTCTGTTATATTTAAGCAGCGCTGGCTACATGCTTGTAAAATTGATCATATCTCTGGCACGGTGCCATCGGGTTTAACGAATGCGGAGGTATTTCCAAAACGCAGCCTACCTTACAAAAATGAACACTACTTTATATTACATGTGTTTTAAGTTAATTAAGACTGCACTCGGATTTTTGAATCTCTGATTAAATTTACTTAGAATTATAAATTTACAATTTGACATGCGCTGCTCTATCTGGCCTTTTAGTGATAAAAAAATAGTAATTAAATGAAAAATGGTGATTATAATATATTGTAAAAACAAATGCCAGCATGGATTGTCAGAGCTCGGACTCGTAAAAAGTAAAGAGCGGTTGGTGAGATCGCGCCTGCGCAGAGCGAGGGGGACTCCGCGCGCCACGCGCCGTCGGACACGGAACATTGTTTTATAAAATAGGCCGGAACCAAAATACTTTAATTTAACGGCTCAAGCAATAAGCAATAATATTTTAAATTAAACATATTATATTGCGACATTAATAAAAATTATGTGTATCCTCAGTAAGTCTCTAATCTATAGCTACTTTGAATTTTCAAACTTTAATATGCAGATATATAATACACTTATTAAACACTCGTTTAATTCCGTGTAACTGCATTGATTCCTTGCCCGTTTTGAGAAGCTAGCTGTTAATAATAAGATTTATATCGTTCATAAAGTCGGAATTTACGCATTAGTTTTGAATGTTGAATACAGAGAAAAATATAATGAAATAGGAAGTTTAATTAAAATAATTCTTCATTATTTAATAAACAATGAGAATAAGTATTTTCCTTTTTATAAAACTACTAATAAAATTGTAATGAGGAAGTAGTAAAATATTTGTTTCATTACAGTGAAGTAAATATTAAAGTTCGTTCGTCCGTGTGATTCAAACTGCAATGTAGTTTCTGTTGTATTTGTGAAAATCAATGAAAATGTTTTATAATGAGACAGTTTGCACGTGTGTGTGTGTGTGTGTGTATTTGTGCGTGTGTGTTTGTGCAACTCTCCCTCAGGCCATGCCCATTAAAATAACGCCACAGAGCAGCTACTCATGTCGGTCTTACTGCTTATTTGACGGCAGACACCGCTGCGCTGTATTCGACGTACTTTGAATGCCTTGAAAATGTCGAGGCTACTCTATTTCAGGCTTGACCTAGATTTTTATGAGCTTCCTTCTATAAGTCTGTATCATTGCCTGACATTATCCCGACTCGTCGACTTCTGTTAGCAACTTAACTGTAACTTCCAAGTCGTGCTTTTAAATTGTATTTCTTATTTAAAACGTCGGCTACATATAGTGGAAGTCGGTTTTTTTTATAACTAGTTCTGAAGCAGTTAAAAAGCTATTTACGGTAACCGTTAGAAGGATATCGAGTTAAAATAATTGCGTAGGCTGTTGTGTTTCAGCTGTTTTTGTCGAAGACCAAGTTCTGTCGATCAGTGACTTGAGACAGACCCATTTAGCGAGTTATATGTATAATATAACATTCGACGTCCAATGTCACCGTGGATAAGACCGTCCACTGAAAAACAAATGCAATAACAATTTTACAGTGAAATGTATCATTTTCAAGTAGCGATGCATTCACCAATGTTGTGCGGTCAGTTCATTTGTCTGTCTGATACGGTGTTCCTTCAATGTATTTAAAAAACCATTCGCTTATCGATCGCGATGTCTCCTTCTATAACCGCTAGCAATAGCTATTTATTATGTTTCACTACTATACGTACTCGAGTAAGAGGCGCTTATGTTTAATATTCGTAGACTAAGTAAAACTTTAAAATCGTTATTCTCTAACAATGTTAAAAGTAACTTGACCGCAGTAATCCTGTCATCGAGCGCTGTGACACGCGCCAACGAACTAGACCCCGGTTACATTCTACTACGTCTCCAGATGTATATAAAGTAGGTTGGTTCATCGTCAGTAATAATTAGTGTCGTGTTATTGTTTAAAACTATCACTGTCCATCAATATTATAAGATTAAGAGCAACAGCGCCTTCTTTGCTAAAATTAATATTATTATTTCTCTGTTTAGGATAGCTTACGTGAATACTTGTAAATTTACTTGATTTATAACGTTTCGTTCGCCTTGCACACAAATTCACTAAGTTTTATATATAATAATTAAATGAAAGTGTTAACTATATAATAACTTCTAGCACAGTGTAATTATTAAACATAAACAGCACTTGAAATGCTTTTCATTTTAAATAAAACAAGCTTAATGTTGTCTAAAATACTCACGAGGGCTGTGTGTTTACATTTAACTATATTTACTGATTTAACTTGCGTATGTTTTGTTTCATTTTAATTAGTGACGCGACTTACTGTTTATTTTACAGTATTGTGCAAAAAGAAGATAATGTCATAATATTTTTAGTTACAGTTTTAAATCAGTAATTTTGTCGTCAGAAACTATAAATGTAAGTAAAATGTATAAATGTAAGGTGTATTCTGTCGTCTGTATATAACAAGGCCAAGTTGTCTGTTAATTATTTAGTTATCGAGTTATGTTGCTTACAAGACAGCTTGACATGTAATAACTAGGCCAGAGCTACGAGTGTACCATACTCACTGCTTCTCACTCGAAGACAAGAAACCTATTTTCGCCATAAGTCGTATGTTATCCTTACTTGTATTATACTGTACTAATAAAGCCAAAATTTTAAAATTCTCAATTAATTTTGCTTTTAAAGGTTTTGACGTCTGATGTTGAAACAATATAATGCTTTGGTTTTTAACTTAAGGTTTGATAGAACTACTTGAAATTCAGAAAATAAAAATTGTATATACAAATTTGAGTTAATAAATGTTTTTATTATTTTCGTAAGCGGGGATTCGTAGAAAATAATTCCTATTTGACATAATATGTAATTAAAACAAGGTAGTACGGACAGCTCGGGCCCCCGCAGTCCTCACACGAGACGGGCGCCTCGCGACGATGATAAACGATAACACTGCCGCTTGTCTGAGTGGACGTATGAGGTGTGAAATGTACACAAATTTTAGTTTCATAGCACTAATAGTTTGCATTTTGTCAAATAATAAATAAGTTAGGTAAACGATATTAAACATTTTGACAAATATATAAAAGTACAATGGCTATGTTTGTTATTATTAAAATATAAATAATAAATCACACTTAATATACTAGCTATTAATAAACAATAACATCTTCTAATTTGTAAGATCATGTGCTTACAATGTCGGGCCTAAACCTGTCGTGAGTCGCGCGGCCTTGGGGTGATAGTTCTGCATAGAGACTGCGAGTACGAGCCTTCAACGAGGAGTGGCGCATAGTATCTAACAGATTGATTGCTAAATGATTAGATCTTTATCTAAATAAGAACACCCATATGAACATTTAATATTTCGCAGGTTCAAGTTTTATCAAATATGAACCTGAAAAACACCTTCGAATGATCAGAAAAGAGTACACTATGTTTAAATGATGTCTCGAGGAGAGCGCGCTACTTATCTGTGTTATCAAACACGCCTTGAACTTTATCATTTCGTCGGTAATGTTGCGACTAGGTGTTTGGACAGTATAATGTATTTGGCCGGAGCAGACGGCGCGCGCGAGCTCGCTGTGACCGTCGCGCTGCGAATGTTACCTACAAGAAGTGACTCTAAGGTCTATTTATGAATTTAGAATGTTCTGTATTTACAAACGAAACATTTAATAAAGATGATTGTATCTCTGTTTAAAAATGTTAGTAGACATTATTTATTTATCTCGTTTATATTTGGGTTACAATTTTCGCCGTTCTTGTAATGTAATATGGTCTCGTGGCCGGCCATAGACTGACAGATGTTACCTAAAATTATGGATTCCTAGTTAGTCCTCGAATAGTTCTTATAATAATAAATTTATTGAATATTTCAAACTGTAAAGAATTTTATTTAAATGTTTTTTCGAGTAGTTGGATACCTGTTTCTAAGGCTTACATTTCAAAGTTCAACAAAGTGTATTTTAATGACGTTATATGATGGACTCAATATTAATGATAGCTTAAGTATAAATTCAACAAATTACATATATTTATCCTATATCAAGTACTCATAGGTAGACTCCATTTAGCTTTAAACATAATATATGTGATATTTTGAGCTCGTAAGCCTTTTGCAGATAATTTGATTATTGATTAAAGTCCAAAAATTTGGCGATTATTCTTATCTATATCAACTCGTTGTCTCTGTGTGCGTGTATGTTTGTTTCCGCATTGAATTAATTTTTATTTAGATACGTTTTAAATAAGACATATGATAACCATTTATAACTGCGCATTGGTTTAATGTGTATATTTTAATATATAAAATTCTCGTGTCACAGCTCTTATGTTCGTATGTAAACTCCTCCGAAAAGGTTTGATCGATTCTTACGCATTTCTTTTTAACCAGTAGGGCTGAAAATACGACATTATCTATTTTTCACACCCTTAAGTGATAAGGATGGTCCACCCCAAACTATTTTTTATTTTCAAAAATTTTTATTATTATGATACGAATAATCAAAAATTAAAAATTACCCAATATTTTCAATATTTCAGCACCACACCCTATGTTATAATATTGATATATAACATAAGTAGTATATGTCTGTAGCTCAACATTTTCTCTTGAGGAAATTGAAGTGCTGCAAAATTTTATTCACCGCTATGTAAATACGTCGTCGTGTGAACATTACAGTTACATATATTGAATGCTTTTATAGTTTTACGAACACACACGCAAACAACACTTTTATATTTAAGTTATCACTTGCGCAGCTAGATCTTTCTACTATTTATTGATTTTAAATTAGATTAATGAAGTAGTTTTATAAATAAAGAACGGCAAAGAAACGAGACGAATTTAAAACAAATCATTTGAAACATTTCTTATAAATACATTTTAATTTACATTTGTATAGTAAAGATGAAGTCAGGAGCAAGGGATACCGAATAAGACTCGACATTCATTCCTTTTTTTTTATAAAATCTATATATAAATACCGATATTGTAATAATTAAATGATCAAAAATATTTTAAAACAATTAGAAATGTTTTAAAAACAATAAAATCTCTTTCTTTTAAATACACACTTATCTTATCAAGTTGTATATCATCAGATCTGGAATCCTTAATGTGAGTTATGTCTTCCAATATTCAGCAGATAGAAAAACAGCATCAGGCATGCAGCAGCCATCACTATTATTTACGTAACACAGACAAAAATAAAGTCTTCACGTGGATAGTCTTTGGTACGGATGAAAATACACTGTCATCTATTGTATTATATTAACATAGAAGCGAAGTCACGGGAAAATTACTATATATGTGGTTTTCTAGTGAGTGGTTTATAATAGTGTTATTTGAGTGTGACCCGCCTTTGAATGAAGGTGTGCTGACTTCTAAGCTATAAAAATATTTACCAGTACAATGAAATTGCCTGCTGGGTTCAGCTTCCGTAGCTGGTGGTCTGACGGCGAGACCCGTTAATTATATACGTCGAAACGTTCTACTTCTTACTTAAGAAATTAGAACAGGCAAAGTGGATAAATAAATGTAATATTGTTCTGGTTATAAAATTAAACTGTTTATCTCTCTGTAGGCATCCATGTTATCCAGCAAACAGAGTGCCGGAGTGCTCTGCAGCCACTAAATAATAGTTTAGTGTGTATTACTTGAAAGCATTCTCATCTATTTATACTATTTTCATTATAACTAGAGATAAATTTACTTAATCAAACGGACAGTTATTGTTCATTTGGATTAGACTTTATTATTGATTAATTGTTTTTGAAATATATGTTATCTTTTGCAAACTCCACCCTTGTTTAAGAACACGATGTTCAAATGTTTCATACCGTTAGTATTTTGTTTTTCCATCATAGCCATTTGCTCGTCGAGCTGAACTATTGTATATAACGCTCCGTCACGCGACCGACACTCGTGCCAATTTTAAACTGATATGTAGAAGTGTAATATGTTCTACAAGATTTAGTCGCCGCGTGAATCCACTAAAATTATTTTAATGTTTTTATCTTTTCGTTGAAAATTAGAATCTTTTGAACCTTTAATAAATTTATATGATTATTATTTAAGAATTGTGCCGAAACCCAAGATACGCAACACACCGTAGCAGCAGTTTAAATGATGCCAACAGGACATAGACAATTGGATCCATCACAATGTTTTGTTAGCGCTAATTGTTTAATTTATAACTCGACCACAAAAATAAAATAGACATAATGGACGAGCATCCTTGATACATACAAGCAAACAACAAAAAAACTGACAGAGTTATAAGAATGAGAATTATAAATAATACTATTTAGTTAGTTGAGACTGTGTTCGGTCCGATCCGGCGTCACAATGTACAGTAAATAACAATGCCAAGAAAACAGACTTTCGTAAATTAAAATTAATTTACATTTCTGGTCGCCAGATAACCCTCTAAGTCCTATTCAGAAAAATTACAACCTACTTTACGGAAGGTGAAGCTCTGGGATAAATGTATCTAGTATTTGTTTACAAACTATATTAACGAATTTCATACATATATTACATATATGATGAAATTACAAGCCACATACGAAACTCGTTAGTCATCGAGTTGATAGTCAAAGGAGTTATCAGAATGATATTAAGTTTAATAATTACAGAGATGCAATAACATTTCTATGAAACGGAAACATATTTAACATAAGGTATTTCCTCATATCTCATCATAGTTTGTGCACTCTGCAGCCTAAGTCGGGCTCCGGAGGGATTTGATATTATTTACAAAAGTAATCAGACTCTGCCAAAAGGAAAATGTACTGACCATTGAAAATTCATTTTAACAAATATGGGGAAGATATATTTTTATTTTTTATAATGTCAAATATTTTATCAACATCGATAGCTTCAGATATGGTTCTGAGGACAAAGATTTATTACAAGATTCATGTGTTGATAGCAGCCACCGGCTAACGCTTCCACAATACGAGCTGTTGTATCTTTCGCTAGATCCGTATGCGTTAGCTTCAGTGGATACATTGAAAACATTGTCCGTATGTCATTGTAATTTATTAACTAACTAACTGTTAATTCCTGTCAGCCAGGAATATTGGTTCCTGTGACTTGTTAGCGTAAACAAATTTGTTATGGCCATCTCAGATCAAGTCTATGCTAAATTTGGAAGCAAACGGAATGGATACGTGAAACTGTTCCTGTGGGACTAAGAAATATTTTTTTCATTGGATAATAAAGACTGCATTATATGATAAAAAAAATAAATTTAGTTCCATTATTCCACACTTGAAGCCCTCGAGGTCAGCAGAACCTCTCACCGATATAGGTCGATTAAAGTGATTAAATAGTACTATACAATGTATAATCAGGCGTCAAGTCTAGACCAGTATTTTACATTCAGACCGTGCATTACAAATAGAGTCAAAAGCATCAGTCGATACTCATTACTGTTGCATCTATCAAATCTCACAGATATTAATAACAGCCATTGTAGACTGAAATTACTACTATTAATTTGTTTGCTTTGCATTTTTATAATTATATTTACATATGTAGAGCGACACACAGCAACTAAGATGTAACTGAAGAATTAATATGACACAGTTTTAAAATCTTAGATGTCTTTTTATTCTTTCTTATCTCATAGATAATCTTTCGTAATTTACGAGGGACAGGTAATCAGTCAGCAGAGATTAGGATATATGGATCCTTATCAGACTGCAATGCGTCAATGCCGAGTCAAATACCGCTTACACGGATTTGTTTCGTTTTAATTCATTATAATTTTTATCAAATCACACACACAGTACTAGCACGTAAGATTATGATTTTATTTAACCCACTATAAGAGAAGATGGTGAAAAGAAAAATATGTAAAGAGCGATATTTAATATCAGTAGAGAGATAATATATTGAAGTAACTCCTTGAGAAATGTTATAATTAGTAAAGCTTAACAAGTCTGATAAGACAAATACAAGCGGAATACATGCCTTTTAATTTATTTATTAATACTATAATTATAAGAGATTTTTCTTACATTTTAGTAAGATACAGTACAAGTTTAGATAAATAAAGGTCATTTGTTTGTGATAACAACTTTCGCGCACTCCACTGATAACAAGTGTGGATCGTGTGGATCGAGTGCAACATAACTTTTAACCATTTGCACAAAAACAGTTACTTTCAATGTAGGTTAAACAAAAAATGACCTAAATCTGTACAGTGAGAGACGTAATAGGTCCTAGCGCTATGCTCGTAGGGTCGCTTACTGACTCCACAATGACGTAGAACAATATCGGACTTGTAACGATTTGAACTATTAAAGACACTACGTATACAACACTTGAAGCTCATTTTAAATGGGACGTATATTAGTCGCAAAGCGAAGAGTAAAATGCTTTCTAAGTTCAGCTTAAAAGTAAAATATATATATATTTTTTATACAAGTACTAATTTTTTTTTATACATTAAAAGTAACAAAAAAAAAATACCGTGATTACAAATATTATAATAAACTCACTTTTAATAAGATAAATTAATTATTATCGCCACTCCCGGAACTGAATAAGCGTATATATGAGATTACTACCCTCTTAATATTATCAATATAAGTTCCTGTAAACGATCGATAAACAAACAGACAAGTCGCAGTCGCACAGTACAGGGCGAGGTGTGAGGCGCCGTCACAACTCTGTCGTTGTTTAACAAAGTGTATATGATCTACACACTATTCTGTATCGATTACGCATCTAAGCAATGCAATGGCGATTAAACAAGCCGATATCAAGCTGTGATTCCCAGTAGGTTTGAGACACGTACCGTGCTGGTCCCGCAGACAGGAGAGAGGGAAGGTGGGTCGAGAGGGCGAGGCCCCCTCAGACCCGAGACGTCGCGACGCCGATCGGCGACGGCGGGTCGAGCCTCGCTACCGCTTTCTGTTACCTTACTTCAATACTCCAATATGATTAAGTATTTTCGTAATAAACGAACACACGAATTATCTTATTTGTATATAATAAAACATTTCCAAGTTAGTGAGAACAACGATCGAATGATTTAAAAACGAAATTTAAAATAGACACTGAATTGATAAATTCTCAGTAGCCCTTTGATTAATTGATACACGATCGATACACAATTTCATTGTAAAGACTGAGCCTTCAAGACTAAAGAACGTGCGAGCGACAGCGACACAAGCGACGCCATCGTTTCGCTTTTGAGTCAAACTGAGAATTTATTAGGATAGTGATATAACTGTTTTATTATATATTGAAAATGAAGGAGGTTTCCTACTACCGGTAGTAATTTAAATAAGTACAACTATACTACTTTTTCCTAATTAATTAAAAAGTAATGATGCAAGACCTGGACCTGGCGATAAACCAGGTGTATAGCGTAGACAGACTGAATTATCATTCTACATATATAAGACGATAGTCTTCATCGGGACGGCTGCGACATCTATTAGCTTTCTCCGATTAATCCGAAAAAAGAATTGTAATAAATGTCAACGGGTTGAGATATACTCGTACATAACTCAGTGACCGAAATACATTTCATTTCAGTACAATGCTTTCACTCTATAGATTATGTATAGGTTTTATGAAAGTAGTACTATTCTCAGCTTTAGACACTTTCAGCTTTATATATATATATCACGGTGTTCATAACTGACAGGGCAAATGAACTTCACAACAACACTATCTGAGGATACTGTCTTGGTGGTCAGACTTTTAACTGGATAGACTCTTTGACAGTCGACTAATATTTCAATACAGTTTTTCTGTTACAATTGCTGTATTAATATGTCAACATCTTCAATTAATATGTGCTTGTTGTTTAATGATGTATAATGATAAGCTATCGATGTTTTAAACGTGTATATTAAAAGATAGATATATCGTCAACTATAGACTATAATTTTTTATTTATGACAATAACAAAACAAAACATTCAAACCTACAATTAAAGTCTAGTATCAACCAAATATACCATAGTCGTATTTCTAATGGAGTATTTTATAAGTTTTTCTGTAATCGGATAGGAAGGACCAGTAAATGGAGCAGCACGGCTTCTTAGACTGTGGGAGGCGCCGATGGTGATTTCCGTAATTGAATAAAAATATCTACACCCCTGTCACCTTGTTTGTGCTCTGTTGTAATAATAAATAATATTTTTTTAATTTTTATTTTAATAAATAATATTTTTTTAATTTTTATTTTAATAAATTATATTTTTTTAATGTTTATTTTAATAAATAATATTTTTTTAATTTTGTTTTCCCTTCAGTAGTATTATTTCTCGAATTATATAAATTTCATTTTATGTATTCTTTACTACATGGGTTCATGTGTTGTGTATGAATTTTGAATCAAACATTAAGTAAACACATGTCAACTAGAGGTTATAGGTTTTATATTTCAACACTTACTAAAAGAAAAGTTTATATGCGTTAAAAGGAAACTACTAATAAAAAGATACTCCGTACATAATCAATGCATTGAGCTTATTATAAACTGTTCATATTTTCTTTTTAAATATGAAGGAGAGTTTAAAATGAATTAAAAATGAGAATGAATCATTAATAGGTATTTGTGTATCGTCGACGGCAATACATTAGTTTGAAGAGGTTCATTTAATAATAATAGAACTAAGTTGTATTGTTTTATGTTGAATAGCTAATTTATTGAGAAAAGTATTACAATATACCGTTACAAGCAGTAATGGAGAGGGGATTTTAAAAATTCCACCGACCTGTTAGTGTCGTGCTGATTTGTCGATAAAATTGTTACGTAGTTAAAATCAGTAGGTGCGAGGGCGTAACGCTTTTGATGAGCAAAGTAAAACAAGTCGCGGGGATCAGGTAGTTTAGCTTTCGTGCCCTTAATACCGGTTATAGTAAAGATGTACTACTTGCAGTCGTAGTGTAGAGCGAGTTGTAGTGCGGTTGTCTCTGCCTTGATTGCGTCTTGTTCACGGCTGCGTGAAATTAAAGTGAACGGAGGAAAAGGCTCCATTTTCCGCTCTAAACGTAAACACGAATTTAATTGCTAGGAGCTATTAACCTAATTTATGTAATGTTTTAAGAAATACTTATTAAAAATATCATTTAATTGCAAGATTTCTTTCAAATTATATTGTCTCTAATAAACTCCATGCTTTATACATTTTAAATAGAAGATAATTAAAATTCTATCGTATATTTCTGCACAATCAGTGCTATATGATACAAACGCGTAGATGAAACCTATTATATTATAATTAGCAGCCTCGCAGCACTATCCTTTGATTTCATATATTCTCATGCAAATTTTAGTTCAGCACAATTTACGTATCGCATGCGAGGAGCACGTACACTTGAAGAATTATAATATATGAAGAAAGATTTTATTTAACAATCAATTATTAATCAGAGTTTAAATTTATTTCAATGTGTATACCCGATATTAAATATTCTTAATTTAGGCTCACGCTGTTAAGTAAGAGAAGTATTAATTATAGATACCTTTCTATTCCTAATACGAACTCAATATAACCCACAAGGTCCCCAAGTTTTAAATAATTAGGAAAATTACTTATTAGTTTACGAATTGTATGTGGTGTAAAAGTATAGAATACTCTGACATTTCCTATAGCTTTGTCTATAATATCGATTCGTCAAGTACTAGTATTTCGTTATCGCTATCAAAAAGACATAGCACACGTCCAATTGCCATCTCATTGAGTCTTTTATTGAGTCGTTACATTTTTCAAAACATTTCTTGTCAGGTTGTTTGTCTTCGTTCTTGAAAGATTGACCATTGACCATAGTGCTATAATATACAAGCCTTGGGCGAATATTTTGCGATTTTAAAAACATTTTTTATTTCACCTAGGTCAAGTGCTGAATTTCTTATTCCGTACTTCTTATACACTTCTATCCTCGATTCATCCTTCACTCCACCTATGTATATCTCTTTACTATTACGATTAGCTGTTATATACTGTTAATAATAACAATTTATATTAATAGTAAATCTTTATAATTCCGAATTTGTAATACTTAAGTATAAGCTATTTTCATTATTATTGTAGTAGCAATTGTAGTAACACTAAAAAAACTCAGGCCATTTAAATGAAAATGAATCTGTTTGCATTCCAAAATCGTTTGTTGGCGCAACAATTCATGACGAGATTACCTTTATTTAGTTAAAAAAACTGTTTTTTGAATATAACAAAGAACAATAATGTAGGTAGTTTAAAAGATATCTTAAGAATTATACAAAATGTGTGTTTTAACCGAGATGACAAAACGGGTCACATTTAAAGGATCAGATCAGGTCTATTGCCAGATAAAAATTCCGGCAGAAATAACTGGTTAATGCTGACGCGTCGTTGGACCAAACGTTTGTGCCAAACTAATCACATGATTCAGAAGCGAGTCAGGTCACGCGTACAGCCCACTTGTATGAACTTGACGCTTCGAATATTATGAACATGTAATAAAACATGTAAATTATAGAAAAAATGAAACAGCAACAATTTATAAACTGCATCTCGTATAAATATCCTACTCGTGTATTACGTAAATACACATTCAATACTTTTATATTTGTATACAATATGGTTCTTGCTTTTTAATAATTAAATCCCATTTCACATACTTTTTATATTCTTAAGCGAGCGAAGAACGTTCATAATTTTTTATCATTATATTATTAATAAATTTTGCCTGCTGACTCGGAACTGTGTCGAATTCCACAATGTACACTTTTTTGTTCTATTTCTATATTTAATTTAGTTCATCATTTTTTACGTTAAAAACTTTTCGTTATCTAAAGATTATAAAAAATATAAATGTAATATTTTATAGGATAATACCTCTTACAGAAGTTATTTATTATTAGTTCTGAACAAGGATTAAAATTATATTTTTAATAGGAGCTCCTCGTTTGAGGCAAAAGCGTTGACTTACTTTTAATTATCCAGTAAATCTTTTAATGTGTCTTTTCATTTCCAACCTTTAATTAATATCACTGAGTGCGCCGGCCATTAGGCTTATAGTATTATAATTAGGATGTAGTTTTTAACAGTATACATATACTTTATATATCCATTGTTGTTCTCTATTATCAATTATCTTGAGAAAGTCGGAGTTCTTGTTTTTAATGGAATTAGTAGCATCTTGACAATATTTGTAAATATTGACAAGTTAATTCTACTTATTTGGTTACAATTTATGTTGCATTTTCCAATGTCTAAAGTGTTTTACAAAGTGTTTTAGGCTAATAGGTTATTGCAAGACTTGCAGAACAGTACTGAGACTGGAGTGTCTCGTCTGCCTGACACTCTCAAGTCTTATAACCAAAATGAACGTATTTTAGGGACGTGCTTAAATATCTTAAGTTACTGTTAAGTATGCTTATAGACACTGTTTGAACAATTGTAGGAAATTTATTAGATATTTTTATTAGTGTCCGCCCTACAGATGACCGTTCTAATGGAAAACTCATTGGTATTTTATTACTTCTACTCAAAAGTAACACATTGACCATTTTTAAAGAAACAAATTATTTATAAAGTTTTTTAAAATTAATATATAAAAATATATAATAACATTTTGCATTTAAATCTCGTGTGTTAAATAGTACGTAAATAATGTTTGTTAGATGTGCCAGTGTCGAGCCACTGAATAGGTGTCAATTGTTATATCGGTAGGCGAGGCCAAGGCCATGGTACTCGTACAAACTGGAGGAACTCGTCGCTTATACTCTGATGCAATTTACGCTTCTCACAGCGCTTATTGTTGCTTCGCTCATTTGCGCTGCTCGTGCTGGGCACGCTGCCTATTTTTAACTTCATATTGTTCTCTCTACCATAGCCGTACATGTTATAGACGTCGATCGTTGGTAATTCATACTACGTTGCCAATAGTTACCAGATTGCTCTGTCATATTAGCATTTGCGAAGTACTTTTATAACTATTAACTTATTTTCAGTGTAATTAAAGTGAGAGTAAATGAGTTCGTAGAATTCAATTGTTTGTGTAATTGTCACCCCTATTATTATTATGTATGTAATTAGCTGTATGTGTGCTAAGAACTAAACCAACTAGGCCGATACAAACATCATGAGATACATTAGATAAGGCTTTGTTGTCAACACCAACAGAAGTATATTGTAAATAAAATACTTATTTAAAAAGAGCACGCGCTGATAAACTTGATGACTTTAAGCTTTTCGACGTGATTGTTCAAAAAAACATGTAACAATGCCAATGTCGCTTCAACACGGGGTCGAACAGCTAACTGCCGACATCGGTGATAATGTATAAACTCTAGAAATACACAATCACAATTGATCTTCATATTAATGTTAATCAACGTTACTTTTTCAAAGATATAATTTTAGACCTCAAGGCTACTCACACACAAACATACGTGCGTATTTTGTTAGAACTGTTCTATTTATTTTCTCCGCAGAATGGAGTGACGTCTCAGAATACTCTCTAGGAACAATTTTAAAGTCACTATTTTTATAGTAAGGCCGCCGGCGCGCGCCCCGGGGCTTCCACTTTTATCATATCTACTCATTTCAAAATTATTAACGTGTATTTTATACGATATTATCTTTTACACGCGGCTTCGCACACTGTTGTAGAAGGACATTTAGAAACATTAGCGGGTACATCACGCAACCTAATATTTATTTAATATTATTATAAGAATACTTAGAAAAACAGAAAATAAAAAAGAGCACAACCACAAGTGGAACTTTATCTATCTCAATATACGAGTTAGTAGAGCATAATAATTCATGAAATATAAAAGCATTCCAACACAAAACTAATTTTATACATTGGGAATACGTTTTAAAACGCAGCGACACTGAATTGTAAACAACCAGCAATGGCGGGTTTTTGCATTCATTTCGCGTCATCGACGGAATGATGAGCGAAATGTAAGCAAAGTACCTAGTACTACTAAGGAACGACGTTGTCGCAGTACGTATTATGTATATTTTTTATTATTCGAGCCACCGACTATTATTTATTGTAAAACACAAAATACTAATACAAAGTTATATATTTCTCTTTGGTAAATTTGTGTAAAATATTATTGAATATAAATAAATTCTTGCCGTTCCTCCATTGTTGTGGATTATTGCAAAAAAAAAATCAGTGATTGTTACTTTTATGCAACAAATAATTCAAATTCCTATTTGTATTAAATAGCTTGTAAGTATTGATTACTTTTGGTAATTATTACTATGAAACTAGTCTCCCGTATACTGTGAATATTATGAATTGACTTCTGGGTATGACATAGAAGAGAAATTGCTTTATTAATATTTCACAAGTAAATGTACTATAGAAAACAGTCTATTAATTGAATTGAAATAAATTATGACTAGTAATATTGTTACATAAAATGTACCTATAATTGTATCTCGATATTGTCGGTGTAATTTTATGTAAGTTAATGCATATTACAATCAATACGATGATAAGTTGATATTTAGTCGAATATATCAAGAACACCAAGCTTTCTTGCAGCTGCGTTTACTCTGGACTCCATGCACTGGCTAACGTTGAGGTTTTTAAATCTCTATTCCTAACGACTGAAAGCGGTCACTATGTGGCTACGTCTGGGGAGATTACCTGAAGATAAAGTATAAATACCAGGTTGGAATAGATCGTCAATGGGCAGCAGAAAAAGATTATTTGGAAGTATATTTGTTTCAAAAAGTCTGTTAGCCAGCTGATCAGACCAGAGATATATCGTACGCATAAAACTGAAGTATGCCATATTTTATCCGATACTATCAAAACGTCTAGAGAAGTGAGAACGCTTTACCGTTTTTCTCGATGGCCTCGTCTACAATGTATGTGACATGTTTGTCTCATGCCCAGTTTACCTGTTTGGGTAGAACCAGTACTGCCGGTCGCTGAGAGGGTTATTTCGTTCTAGGTAGGTTGATCGGTAGTTCCCAAAAGTCAGGAACTCAACTATAATACACTTTTCGGGATCACTATTCAACCGAAGGTCCAGTTTGTGCTACTTTCTACAACAGACACTATTTTGTTTTGCCTAAGAAGCTGCAAGAAATCCAAAGACAACGAAAATTTCGCACCTCTTTTCCAGCTTAGCGGTCTCATAGTACGGGAACAATCACCCCTGATAACAGGCATCGCATTCCCGAGAAAGACTAGCTACGCTGACAGATATCTATGGAGAACAGCAGTAGCAGCAGCACCACTAAACTAGTCAGAGTCAACTTGTCCACCAGATCACGTTTGTGCGAACGGTAAATACAGGATTTTTCCTTTTTGGTGGCTAAGAAACCCATAAGGACTCATAAAAAACCATAAGTGGGTTTTCAATTTGTCGAATACTGTGGAAACCGAGTTCATTCCACGCGTTTAAACAAATTCCGAAACGTGAGCGTAAGTGTACTAAGGAAAATTTAGGTGCGCAGTGCTTAAAGGATATTATATCTGCTTTTCCGCCAAAACGAGCAAGAGCGACTGCTCTGTCTCCAGGTGGTGATGGACAGGTGCCAAATCGAAATGCAGGTTTCGGATATTAGTGAGGTGCATTAACAATAGGGAGTAGTGCAACTGCTGTACGCATCAAGTTTTTCTTGTCCTCTGTGTTTTTGATTAGAATAAATAAAATTGGAGTTAATAGAATGGCAAAAGTTATTAAAACGAGGTGTTAAAAATTAACCCCAATGTCGGAATTGGTGTTTCCATGCAGTTGGTAGTTTAGCCTGAGGACTTCAAGGACGCTCGCACTGCGGTATCGGAAAACCCGATGCATTGCCCTTAAGCCTCCTCATCTAGTCGCCAGCCACAATGACGACACTGGGAAGTTTCTAACTACCCTCAGACAAGAAACACGATCTCGGCGCAGGACCGGTTTAACAAACGCAGCTGCTTAGTGCACATCTCCCATATTCAGATTTGTCGCACAAATTATCGAAACACGACTAAGTCGCTTTTTGCCACAACTTAACGGTGGCTCATTGTTCTAACTACTATGAAAACTGACGTGTTCAATTTTTTAATATCCTTTAGTCAGTTTGTATATCTCACCTACCACTTTCAATAACAAGAGGATATTATTAATGGGTGCTATATAAAATCAATCAAATGTGACAATTTTGGCAACCCTCCAAGTGTTGAGATAAATAAAAGTATGCAATGTGATTTGATTTAATTGGAACTCTATAAAACACGTGAAGTTTAACGATTTGTTCGCTCCATTAATATATAATTTAAACTATAAATGTCAGCTTGACGGTAAAAACTCTATTTTGATTGTGTTAACACTAATTATACTGTCATTTGACGTGGTCACATTTTGTTTAGTGACATTAGTTTCACATACCAATGTCACTTTAGTTAGCGTAAAAATAACCTGCATTCCGTTAGAGATTGATCTAATACATTACAAATTTAATTGAAGAACCGTATAAATATAGCATATATTATTGATATGGCAACAGCAAGGCCACTGAATGAATGAATGGAACGAACAAAGATGGCGCCCAAATATGTGCGTTAGTCTGTGTGCTCCCGCTATTAATACACTAGTGCGGTGGCCACACCGGGCCGAGCGCCTCACTCACCGTCTATACGCCCTGGCCACCGCGTGATCATAGAAACCGAAAGTCAGCTGGTTATGCGTCAGCAATTATTATTTAATGTTTCTCAACTAGACATCTTGACCGATGGTTGATAAATATTAAATATTATAAATATACCTATTGATACGTCAGACTTAATATTTTAAAACCGAATCAAAAATATTTGCACTTAGATATTACAGTCTCTAAATTATATACAATTAGGTTAATTAGTTACGCTTATAAAAGATATATGAAATTTGTAATACTCTATGAAGAACGATAATAATAAGTAAACAACAATACAATAGAACTCATTATTTTTACTTAGAAAATATAATATTTTATTTTTTAAGAGGTTTCTACTTATCAATATAGTTCCTTCTTATTATTATATATGTTTGTCTGTGAGATATTATAATGTGTATGTGTATATAAAAAGAATGTAAAAATCAAATTCAACCATATGCATTTTAAAATTGAAACTCTTTTAAACTTTGCTAAAAAGTCTGTGATGTTTCAAGGTTCCTGTAAACAAGCCTCGTTACAGGATGGATGATTCAGTAATTATTCTTCTTTAACTGGAGACTCGTTTTTTATTTTTTCAATAGTTCAGATTGTTTTTTAATTAAGAGAGATAATGATTCTTGATATTTATTATAAAAAAGATTTTTTTTATTTAGTTTAGTAGCAAATAATTTAATTTGGATAAAAAACTATTAGTTTCCTATTTAAGTACTTTACCCACACACCACACATGATAGGTCCACTATCTGATAAAATTTGAAACTCACATTAAAAGTGTTGTATGAAAGTATTTCGTGTGTTTAAAACTAGGGACTACTTTGCTGTAGAGAAACATCATGACCAACTCCAAGAGTTTGTTGTTTTTTTAAGTCCACTTTAATATAATTAGTAATAATTACTTAAAGTTTAAATTGAAAATCTTTTAAGTGGCGTATTTAGTTATACACCTCTGATGGTATTAAATGACTGACTGACTTGAATTCTAATTTGATCTTACATATTAATTTCGATTGAGACCTCATAGTCATTATTGCAAAAAAATATTATAAAATAATTAAATATATAATCCATGGAGTTTCCTGCCGGTCCGAGAGTGTGAGCTAGGTCTACCGCAGTGTCGTTTGACGTTTGTAAAATGTAAGATATTCTATGATACAGCTACGCAAGCCTAATTATTGGCTTCAAATAAAAATCTTTGACTTTAAACTAACCCTATTGGAAACAAGTGCCCTTAGAAATAAAAAAAATAACAAAGAAATAAAGATCTTCTAATTACGCGATAAAGTTCGAATTTCCATTGAAGGCTCAAAGTATTTAATTTTACCGAGACCAGGTCAAAATATTCTAGAAGCCTACAATTAGTATATTACTCATGTGACAACTTTGTCGACCCTTAACTATATAATTATTTGTCAATATATTTTTACAATATTAAAATTTACTATAATCGGCAGTATTTTTTTTTGTTTTATTAATTTTTATTTAAACTCGGACGCCAATATTAATTTAAAACTATTCTTTAATTACCTACTGTGGAAGATATCAGACAAGAAGTATTAATTTTAAAATATTTCTATTTTGCATAGTTACTATATTATTATAAGTATTTAGAAGATATTCAGTTAAATATCTTATACATTAATCTGCCTGCCTGTCTTTGCTTAATAAATATATAGATGAAGACAACTTTAAATATTCTTCGCAACATGACAAGAGATAAAATCTGAACGAAGAACTTTGGAGTTTTTATGAGCCAAAATTAATTAAATATACTGCTATATATAACATGTAGGTGATGTGACAAGTAATGATTAATCAATACTATAAAGAGTGGTTTAATCGAATTCGGAACAGATGGATGAATCGGTTTTAGTACTTCCATTCATAGGACAGATTTCACAGAGATTTGTAATTAGTACACATGACATACATAGCTTTGAGCCTCGCTGAATGAAATTGTGAATAATTGACCGAATGAATGGATGGATTCTAGAAAGTGGATCTAGAATAATGTCCGGTGCGGGCGAGCCCATCATTGCAGTGCCGTATTGTACCTGTATTTACTATAATGTTCCAATACGACCGAGTCTCCTTTGATAAGTCAGTCAGTTATAATACCAATAGGTATTGGACTGTATCCTTGCGGTTCAGGTATTACATAAACCTGATTAAAATATATATAAAATTTAATTTGGGTTTTAGGAATTACTCAGGATACGAAAAATACAGAATAGAACATGCAACTTGCAATAACATTATGAAAAAATATATCAATTTATATATATGATTGTTAATTTAAATGACATTCAGTTTCATTTTGATACACAAATATTTTAAAATAATTTATTTTCTCTCTACATTCTAGAACTAATAAGCAAGGCGGATTCCTTTGTTCGTTTGTTAAAATATAAAATTTTTGTCATATATCTAGTATGATAGGATTCTTGTTTTTTTATCTATATAGGTTCAGCATTAGTAGCTCACCTCAGTAGGTACGCGTCGTGAGAATGTGTATTTTATAAAATGTACTTCTTACAGTTACATAATCCTCGCTCGTTAAAACGAACAAACAGCTCGTATAACAATACTAATACATTTTCACGTCTGGTACCGATTTTTTATCACTTGTGTCCACCATTATAAGTTAGTTACGTTCTCTGTATGATAGACACACACACACACACACACACACAATACGGAGTAAAAAAATATTTGTTTTGCTGTTCTTAACGTTATTAATTTCATAAGAGAAGCATTTCGTTTGATTTAATAATTAGGATATCTAAATTGTATAATTTTATTTAAAAAACAATATGTACGATATAAATAGGTACATACTGTTAGAGTAACGCATCGACACGGCACGACAGCGTATAAATAAATCATATAAAATATGTTAGAAAGATAAATTCTGCATTCACATAATAAATCAAGCGATCAAGTTGAGAGTAAGTAGTACTTACTGTATCACTAAGTGTTATGTCAAACAAAACAGTTTCAACATTAGTGGCAGCGTTTTTAAACAAGCCTCTGCCTCCGGTTCGATCCAAACTCTTCATCTCAGTGCTTACCTGAAATAAAACAAAATATATTAATTATACAAAAGACTTAAATAGAACTCAGTAGAATAATAAAGTTCAAATTTTAAAAATAAATTTTGATCTTTTCAACTCTATTTTAATAGAAAAATAATTAATCCTAAAAATAAATATAATTTTAAAACTTGTGAGAGCAAGAGGGTTCTAGTGCTACATCAGTCTGTCTCATAAACGTAGAACGCGAACATTGTAAAGTTTGCATTTTAATTGCATTGTAAGCCTTCAATATTTCGAGGTAGCGGTAAGTTCAGTCAGTGTCAGTTTTCCGTCGGTGATGGATGATATCATGAAGCAAAGAGAATACTCTCAACTAGTTTCTGATACGTCTTGCTAACAAGCATCGGAACAGGCAGGAGATACAATTTCCATCATGATGTAAAATCCTTCCAGCAACCAACTAGCGCGCAATCCATTTAGTAATACCCTCGTATCTTTGTTTATAAGAATATCACTTTATTACTAATAAAATTAATGTTGCTGCGATAAATTAATATATTATTTTATAATAGTTTCTGACCGCGGCTTCACCCGCGTCGTGTGTTGATGTAAAATACTAAATAGCAAGTTTCGTTGTCGCTTTATCCTCCGTTCAGCGCTGACTCCATTCCGTTCAACATTATTGTGACAACTTTGAACTTATTCGTCTAAGTTAGTGTAAAAGAAAAAGTTTGTCTACATTAAATACAAAATGATAAATATATACATTCTCATAAATAATTACTCATTTAGTAAATACTTTAAAATGTATGCATGTAAAAAGTATAAAATATTTTTTTATTTACCGCTTAATATATAAAAAGTAGATATGTGCTGCAGTGGATTTTTATTTAGAAGTATTTAAAACAAACGACCTGACGGTACATTAAGTTCGTGTATCTTCAGTGTTCATTCAGAGCACGATATCATAGTTTTCAGACGACAGCAGGTTGCTTAACAATGTAATTACTTATAGTTTCATTGTGGCCTAAACTCAAAATCTTTATAAATTGTAGCCTATGTCATATTCTGAGCAATATTAAATCATTTCTATAGTCTTTGCGTGAAACATACATACATTCATTTGAGTAACAAACATATATTTAATACTTGTCTAATTTTTGCTGTAAGACTATTTAGTTTTTAGTTTCAAATTATTTTTTAATTAATAAGGTGGTAGTTACAATTTTTTTTTATATAATTTACGTGTAGGCGTAAGCCGGAAAGATTTGACATTACAAAACAAAGAAGTAATAGGTTACTACAGTACCGTCGTAAACTCTCGTGACGAGCGCGACTCACCCCGAGAGTACGCCCCTAAAATATATTTGGTTCTCGACATTAGCATAATATGAAACACGAGCTAGCTTCGAACAACATTTTACCTCTAATATGTACTGGAGTTCAACACAACTAGATAGTGTTCTTTTAAAAGATTACAGGTTCTATTATGATTATTGTAAATTGTTAACATTGTAAACGTCATGACCGAGTGACGCCGCCTCGTGCTGTTCGTGATGTAATGTAATTTTCTTCTAACTCTTAAACTGTAGTCTCAGAGCTGAGATACGCTCAGTCGCTTAAGGTTGACAATTAGTGTCTTGTTAAGTGAGAATAACACCAACTACTGGCGGACTGGCGGACTGGGAGCACTGCCAACACTGCACTCTTCACCGGACAGAAATAAGAAAATGTGTTTTTTATAATAACAGGATTAATATTACGTTTAGAAATATAAATACATTACAGAGTCATTAAATTACTTAGGCCGTGTCAGAGTTAGGACAATATACACTAATTATGGAATTAATTGAAAGTTAAAACGCTGAGCGAATCGAGATAATTAAAAAAGAAGAGAATATATCCTATTAAATGCAAGAAAAAACTCTTAAATGAATCTAAAACTTTAATCCGGGCAAGTTAAGTATTATTATTAATCAATTTAGCGCAGTACGTAAGTGATAAGTGAGTAAACACTAACACAAGTGTACAATCGAATTATTATTTAATTAAATTAATTACAAATGCAAATGTTAGAAAATAAGTAATTTTAAATATTCTGACAACCGTCAAAGTGTATGCACTAAGTTGTAATATGTATCTTCCGGTACTTTTATAAGAAACTTAACATTATTTCCGCTAAATACAATATTGATTTTCGATTCGAAATGCGAAAATTATTAAGCATTCTGAGGAACACGAGGATAGATATTTTCACGTACAGCGAAAACATATTATCCGACTACAATTTACAAAAAGCCAAATGGCTAATGTAGCCTTATTATTATTATGGAGTTTTGTTTAAAACAATGTTATTTTGTATATCATTACAATAGATAGTAAAATAACGGGCAAAATACCGTTTACAGTTGTCGGTTGATTTCGTTGATCCAATTGCGCCCGTCGCACTCTCCTTCTCCCTCCCCCCGCCCCCACAACATGTCGCATCCCCCGCCATTTAGGTCGTTTTGATAAGATCCGGTATAATTATTATTTTCTCCAGAACTAAACCTACATTTAATAAACCGTCTGCAGTCTAACGACGTCCAGTTCGTGTATTTATCCTGATATAGAGCTTTAAGAAGATATTATTACAATATTTTAGTTATCATTTTAAGAAAGCAAGAAATGGGCTTCAACATATTTACGAATATGTTGAGATATATATAGTAAGAAGTACGAGAAAATGTCACCCATCAGAACAGAGTTACATGGGGTATATAAATATTTTTACAAATATAACAAAACAATGACAGAACCTTTATGGACCTAGACTTCGCTCCAATTGTAGAGTTTCTTAGATAATATGACTAGAACGAATTTGAATTACAAATAATTTACAAAAGTTTATTGGACAGATAGGATATGATGTGTGTCGTGATGAAGCTCTGAACAATGATCGCTGGTCGTATGTCGGGCAGGTATGTAATTGGGTTAATAATTGTCTCGGTAGTCCAGAGCGATCAGCGCAGTGGCACCGAGGCACCGAGGCACACCGCACGGGAGTCGGGATGCGACAATCATTCGCATCATTGCACTGGCAACTGAGCTATCTACGATGAGCTTAAAACTATATTTATAAACACTTTTTTTGTTACAAAGCGTATATCGTATCGCTCAATTATATTTCAAAATAAAATTTGATGTTGCAGCAACGCCCATGCAGCAGTTCTTTAAATAAAATATCACTGACAGCGAGTCTCACTTATTCGTTTTAGTAAACATTTGAAATTCGTAACAATGGCAATATTAAGAGTTATGATTTGACATTAGTATAATAAGACACTTCAACAAAAAAGCGGAAGTGACGACACACGCTAAGGAAGTGCAAAAAAAATGAGTTAACGCACTACTTCGACCGAGGATGCACTGAACCCTAGAACCTTTCTGCACAGGAGCAGATTAAAGAAGTTCACTTATAAACTCTAATGATGTTACGTTCGACCAACACACGCGCGCTTAACATATTACAGACTAAAACCAATGTCAATTTTAATTTGCGTAATATAATTGAATAGTAAAATTAATAGCACAGTTAAAATCAATGCGAAAGAATTTTACAAATTGAACTAATACATTTTTCTTTAAAAAATTATACACACAATTCAGATTGTGAATATTTAAATAGACGTAATACTATTTTCCACGCGGTCTTGTCGTGAATATAATACATTTTTTAAATGAAATGTCATAATTGAACTGGACTGTTCATCATTGACAATCTTAAAATATATTTGTTTTAAAAATAAATGCATGACAAAGAGCAGCTTCCACGTAGCAACGATGCCAAAAGAAACGTGGTGTGACCGAATAATGAACAGTGAAGACCTATCCCGCTCCCCGCTCCGCTCCACCGCTCCGCTCCGCTCAGCTACGTAGCAGCGATTTAAGGGTCAGCGGCCATTTTAAATAGCATATTATGACCCAAACGCTTAACATATTCTTTATAAGAAAAGGCAAGCGGTCAAGTTCAGCTAAGTGTTAGTCGATTTGCTCCATATGTTATTAGTATCTTTATTAGTTATCTGTTATCATTTAGTCACCGGTACTACTAGCACCTGGCAACCCAAGAAGTGCGTGACACTGTAAATGCGTGTCGAAAAAATGTATTCGTTGGCAAGTATATCTGAGGTCGGCTAAAACCAGTGCGGAGATACTTCGGTTACAAAATGTTAAATATTGGTAATCGTCACTAGATAGCTGTTTATGAGATACTCAATATTAAAGCAACAAAAGACACACAGACTTTAGCAATACTTTCAGTAAATTCAGAAAACTAATAACGATTAGGTTCGGAAGTTAGCAAAATTATAATTGACCACAATAAGTAGTGACTTACAATGTATCTGATTAGGTGCCGTGAGTTTCATATAAAGCGGCGAACTGAAATGCAAGCTGGCTTAATGCGCGACGGCGCGGTGCCGCAGCCCGACCCGGGCATCGATTGCGGGACCGATCACGACGCCAGGCGCCAAACGTGAACAGAATTCAACATTAAGAGAGAATAAAGAATTTGTCATAAAATTTAGAATAAACCGTTTAAAAAAAACAATATTATGTTTATGCACAGACAACGTATCCCTGTTTGGCATTCGATCAACGGTTTGTGAGAAGTACTGATGGTTTGATATAAATACTAAAAGGATAACGGATACATGTGAATATAGGGGGAGTCTGATGCGCCATAACATTGAGTGTCGCTAATTGAGTTAGTAAGACTCCGAGTTGGCAAGCGACGTGGTCACTACCAACATGTAGGTCACGTCACACCAAGAAATAGCTAAAATCATCAAAGACATTAATCTCTAAAAGGCTTTCTATACAAAGCTCCAACTCCATGGAAAAGATAAGAAATATAAATATGATGATATTTATTACTAGCTACTGTGACCACCCTGTCAGTTATACCGCCGACATATAGCAGTGCTGTGCATTTTGCTTTTTTGTCATATTCATTCGACCGACTCGGGTTTCAATGTTGTCATATAAATCCTACATGTATGTAATCTGCGGCAGTTAATTCTCGTCACATTTGTCATACATCACTAAACCCCTGCTCAGCGGACGTGGCATGCATCTTTTACGATTCCTGGCGTCTGACACAAAATTTGATTCTTCTAAGCCAGCCAAGACGACACACCTTGATAAAGTATTCTCGATTGTATTATCATCAATTATAACCGTGCCTACTAACACAAATATATATTAGTTTTAGGGAACAATACCTAATAGAAGAAGATTAAAAAAATATATTACACAGTTTCGAGACTTTCTGGTCCATCATTTTCTAAAGTGAGCCATATTATTCTCAGTAGGTACCACTCTTACACTAAACTAACTCGTACGTAAAAATATTGATGTTAAATTAGTGGTGTTTACTGAACTTCTAACGCCATCTTGTCCGGAGTAGAAATCCAGATAAGCTCTTGTTATTTTAGACATCGCAAGTATTTTATGAGACCTCCCGAGAACACAGCGGTGATTATACATTGCAGGGATCCTTAACGAATAGAGTTTAATAAAATATTATTTTTAAAGTTACTCTTTTACAATCGAAACACGTATTTTGTAATAAAGTCATCTCACATGTTTTTTTCCTGAAAATCTCTGCTGGTTTCTTTCTATAAAGAAGTCTATACCAAGCGTTTCGTTGAAAACAAATATAATTAAATTTTCTAGTTTGTTAAACTTGCTGTCTATTGACACAAGTGCTGAAGTGCTGAAGGCAGATTAATGAATCGCTGTAAAACCTGTAATTCAAGTTTATTTATTTATTTATTTATTTACTTACAATACTTGTAACAATGTATCCAATTAAATTAAATATATTGTTTATTATATATAATTTATTTTTCTACGTAAATCGAATAGATAGGTCGGTAAAACCCAAAACACTTCAGAAGAGTCAAAAACAAAACAAGAATATTTTCTTAAGTAATTAAAATTAATACCAGTAATATATATGAAGATCATTTATATATAATATAATTTAAAAATAACAGTAAATATTATATGGAATTGTTAAAAATAATCCTCTCTAAGAATCGCTCACCACACAGACTACAACCCGCCTTCGAACACCTTTTTCCAATAGTCACTCCATTCAAATATTCCAATACCATGCAGATGTTCCGAGTTTCCACACCCACCAACAAGCGCTCGAGTTCACTGATCGTTAACCATTTTTAGGTCTTCTTTACCTCCACAGATAGTTAATAGTTCGTTTTTGTAACAATCTCAACTCAGTATTTTTTAGTATTTTTTTTAAGGCACTAGATGGAGTTTCAATCATTTTTACAGAAAAACTTTTATCAATCCATCTTTTCGTAATAATAAGTTTTAATTGTCTACGACAGTTTTATGTTTCGTCACTAATAAGATATAATTGTAACTAATAAATATTGGTAAGCGAGTTCTTTTATTCGCTTCCTTCCTATAGTTGCGTCCATCGTGCACATTTATGTCCTAGTATTCCAGAAAGTTCTCGTTGAAGCCGGGTTTAATATATGAAAAAACATTTTAATGTTAATTAGTATGATATGTTTCTGCGAATATAGATATAAAAAATCCTTTATCGATATTGTATGTCTGATATAACTACATATAAATATTAAAAACATGCGAAAACAAAGAATTATATAAAAATATAATAGTAAATCTTTTAATATGCACCGTCGTGTGTGTGAGTTGAGCTGCAGAGTTGTTTTATCTTTTTACTTCTCACATTCACGACAAATGTTAACGATTTACTTTATTTTATGATATTTCTGCTCTCGATAAAACAAAAATAATTAATTATTAGAAATTACTAATATTTTAAATAATTTTAATAAAAAGTTATTTTATCTTACTTCATAAAAATAAAATAGATCGTAGCACCGCATCAACGGCGAGCGGTCACTGCCAACGATTCTGAATAACTAAGTTAATTATATATTTTTCAGAGTCGGGGGTAGCTTTGACTACGAGAAAATGTTTTTTATAAACTTATTTTTAATAAAACATTTTCATATCATTTTATTTAATTACAATTTATTTCATTTCATTTATATTTCATTTACATTACTTTTTCATTTTATTCCATTTTAGCAAAAATGTTTCTGGTACTCAAATCAAATTATACAACAATAAAAGTAAAAAAATTAACTCAAATATTTTCCTTTATTTTCTATTTAAACTTTAGTAATCTATAATTATTATTCATAATGCACTCTCGTAAATACCAAGTGGTCCTCATCATCTACTCTGAGGACTGCCGGATCGCGGCGTGAAGTGAATTAATTCAGCATTTACAGGTAAAATGCCAAGTGTCTTAATTCTAAAATCAAAGATTCTGATGATCTATCAAAAATGATGATAATTAGATAATATTCAAAACAAAAAATATGTTATCACATATATAGTACTCTCTAACATGTGTATGTTATCAGCGCTTCCTTCGTAGTCTTCTTACATGAGAAGCTCTATCTAACACTCGCTCTAAACAAAATATCTAGAGTCTATCATACTTATATACTCTGTGAGTGGGTATATTGTTAAGTGGGTACTAATAACACTAATAACAAACCATATAAAATACACATAATATAGAAGTAATATAAAAAGTTATTGACGAATGTAACGTCTATTAAGTTCCAGAGCTCTCTTTCAGTAAAAGAAATTTCAGTAAGAGAGTTCATGAAGGAGATCAACATCAATAAGGCTTAGGTTACACACCCAAACACAATTGAAATTTATTTACATGTTTGAAATTCTTTATTTTTTTGTTTGACTGCGTAAATGTATAATGAACAAGACAGTCGCGCGAGTCAGTGCTTTACATGTCTGACATAGTGTTTAAAATGAGTATGTTGTTGTAAGTGTCCGATTGATGTCTTATCTGCTCGATAGTGAGACGGTAATCGTTATCTGTTCTTATCGCATATAATATTCTTCAGACGCATTAGCTAGTAAATCGACAGAAATGCCTATGATATTTAATATCAAATAATATAAATGAAAAATAACATTCACCAAAAGTGGATCCAAGAGTCATTTAAATAAATTGAGAAGGGAAGTTATAAAAGTCGCGCTTGAAAATGCGTCGTCTGGGGTAACTTTACCCCCAAATTTATGCCATTGAGACAGTGCCAGAGAACTCCTGTCTGGCGAATAAATCTACCGTACATAGGAAACGACATGACAACATACTGCTGTATAGGTTAAAGATAATATTGATATAACAACTTGTAACAGCGTCATAGGATTTTAGATGACGTTTGATATCTCTTCAGACGTTCATCAGTCACCAGATCACATATAAAGTTAATATTATCATTGAAAAATTAAAGAAGCATGAAGAAAGTTGTTGATATACAGGTAGTTCGTATAATTACTAACTTATTTTAAAGGGACATTCGACTGAGACATTTAAGAGATAACAGTATGTAGGAGCGGTTCCTGACGGTTATTTTCTAAACCATTCGACTCGTGATAACATATTTTATAAATAAAAAAATATGTTGCGGAGAATAATTTAAGAAAATGAAAATTTTAAACACGTTCCACAGCTAACGAACTCACTCCAGAGATTACAAGTAGACGTTGAAGACAACAAGTTCATTTTACTAAAATAAGTAAGTGGTGAATAAAGAACTGGTGCGTGCGTCATGTATGTACTTCATATATATTTAACATATTTAATTTCAATGCTTTTTGTAAGCAACCTTACGTAAGGAGGAGGCACGAGTGAACAATTATAACAGTTACTTAACTATGTGAATAATCGACTGCTTTTTTATTATTATTTATTTAAAATCTAAATTCAATGAAAATTCTAAATAGTTAGGTCATTTGTTTGTTTATAACTAAATAATAGAGTGTAGTAGAGCAGCATCCGCAGTAACGGGAGCGAGTCCCGACCTTCACCGTGTCTTCCTGGCTCCCATGGTCGGTCCGCAACTACTCTATACACACTGATTGCTGATACACTTCTGTATTTTTATTTCTTTTTTTACATACGTTTTTTATTGATTTCATATGTATTTTTTTGTTTGTAAACTTTCGTGATCCATGATTACTATTTAATATCCAGCTTTACTCGCGTTATTACTATCGAAAATCGAACCCATTCGGGGTTCTTATTCATGAACTGTTCACAGTCGGGCAAATTCTCATAATAATAACGTGAGTACAGCCGGATAATTATATTTGATATTGATTTCATGTTAAAAGATATTTATATATTTATTTCAAGAATACTATTGGAATGAAAATTCTGTATAATCGTTTTGATTTGAAAGTAGAGGAGACGAAAATATGTAACGATAGGGAGACACACAGTCTGGAACACTAATCAAGAAACCACAAACAACGTAAATAATTTCGGTAAAATCTTAACACCGCGTTCTAAATATAACTTTGTTCAACACCATCTAGTGACAAATATTTTTAATTTTAAACACATAAATGTATAGGTTTCTTTCGTATTACCTTTAATATTTGTAAAATAATATTTTACCTAATTTTTGAGTTTAATCCAAATGTTAGACTACTACTACTAGATACTACTTTTCTGAAGTTTCATGTCTGCCGAGTGTGAACAGCAAACACACCTATTTTTGAAACTCACACATCACATTTAGTATCTCTGAATGTATATACGATATGATTACTTTATTTACTTATGAGTAACTCAGGTTATATAAAAAGGTTAAAAATTATTAGATAATATATATTTTTTATTGGTCTGATTGAATTTGTATTTTATTTAAAAATAAATTTTCTTTGTTTATTAATTAATACAAAGCTTCACCGAGAGCTTGTGGATGACAACTTGACTTTATTAACTTTAACTAATTTGAAGTATTAACCTGAGGGGTGTTGTTTTTTTAAATACTACAGAATTAGTAGATAAATTTTACTCTATTACAAAAAGATATCATCTTTATAGGAACATCGTACTACTTGAGAGCTCATTGATTCTCATTTTATATAAATGGACCTCATCGTTGACGTGTGCGCTCCGTCTCCCGATCATTGAGTGAACGGTGAACACTCACTGCTTCAAAGCGGAGATTGTGAATATTTAATTCTATTCCATTCTAAATTAGTTACTGTTAATTTATTCTTATTTATTTGGTTGAAGACAAAAATGATTATTGTACTTAGTAACTTAGTGAGGTCCGAGCAAGGTCATTGAAGGTTGACGGAATAATATTAGCCTAATTACTATTCGCAGCACATCCCTTATCTTTGTTATCGGTGACCTTTGACCTGTGACGCCACAGCACACGACATTGAATGCCGTCAAAGTACGTGTCGGTTTATAGATGGCGAGGAATTACAAATATTAACTTCACTCCATGTTACTGGTGCTTTCTAGTTCAGCTGAGTGTATGTTATTAGAGTTAGAGATATAAAAATCAGTGTATGTTATTAGAATTAGAGAGATATTAGGAGCGAGAACCAGACCTCAATTTTGACTCGCGCTCATAAAATCTCGGTATGTGTTATCATATTGAGCGAAGCGAGTTGCAAACAGCACTGAAGTTGAATTTACAAAACGTCGGTTCACTCTGTCCTCAACTATTTTTCATTATTACATTTTTTTAAATTTGTTTTTTTAAAACTACCATCAGACTAATGTCTATAAGTATGCAAAATTTGGAAATTTTCGGATAAACCGTTTTTAAATGATACTTGCAATATAAAAATAATATTTCAATCCATCTTCATAACTTTATAGTTTTTCCGCTAAACTAAAAAATCTTTAAACCCGTTTTACAAAATCTAATCACAAATTTCCACATAAAGGTACGAAGTTCGTGAAAGTAGCTTCGAGTTAATTACAAGTCAGATAACATCTTATGGTATCTTAACTTAACTTGATCTCGAAAATAGTTGAAGTTCTCTGAAATCTCATATGAAGATAATATTTCTCGTTAACTATTAACGTTGGTTTCGTCTTAATTTTATGCAGAAAATCTTAGCATCATATTTGGAAACATATTCAGTTTAGAACCTAAACAGTTAACACGGATAATTTAGGTTTAACAACAACATGATAGACTAGTACGAAGAGTAGAGCTTAAAACAAGTACCAAATATGTTATAGTTTTGCACGTACTCATTATGACAGCGAGGAGAGATCAGATAGAGATCGACAGAAGGAGAGAGACAGCACAGGGATCGCACTTTTTTGGCATCCGTATAATCAAATCACTGTTTGCAGGTGATGGAATGCCCTTGTAATAAAAAAGCCAGCAATTAGCTGTAACACTTAGACAGCTTAAGCCTGGGATCAATTCCGAAGATAAGTGCTCCAATAACAATTGTAATTGGCACTGCAATAATTAACTCACTGTATTTACAATTTGTAAAACAGTTTCGCTTCAATATATAACATAAAAAAAAGGTTTTCGTTACACAAACCAAGGTGTAATATTATTATATTGATGCCTTTAAACGAGCCATTCAGAATTGAATCTCATAAACGGCTTCACTGTTCCACGGGTTTTCATGTAAGCTTCATGAAAATCCGTGGAACAGTGAAGTGTGTAGTGCAAACAGTATGGAGGTGGTTTTTGGGGCTATAGATGGTTCTATCTAGGTTTCATTTTAAAAAAACGTCGTAAATAATAAAAAAACTGCATTCGTGATTTTTATTTTAATTATCAATTGCTTTTTTATTATGTCGGTAAAATCGAATAACATTATTCATATTTTATTAGTATGTACGAATCTATATACAATTTCCAAAAAACAAGTTTAACCAAGCAAAAGATACCACAGATCGGTCGCCCGGTACTATATTAACTTCCTCATTAAGACCCGGGTATCATATCTTTTACGTTTAGATGTGTTGAGTAAATCTAAACATTGTTAAATATTATGTATGTGTGTGTGTATAAGAGTGTTCGTATGTGTATATTTACACTTTATACATATAAGCGTTTTTTCAGCTCACTTTTCTCGCGACTTAACTATGCAATTAAATTCGTTTTGGTAGCAATCGATGTGCATTCATGTAATTTAAAGCTGATTAGTTTCCCAGCGAAATTAGTAAAGCGATTTTTTGTTTACAAAAAATCCTGAAAACCGCTTAAACACGATTTCTGAATATCTAATTGCGCGATGGGGGCTTGTAGCTCCAACCGACGCGTATTAACGTACGTTACAATTTAAAAAAATACAACTTGTAGTTTATTGCTTTATTAAGAAAATGTAAAAAATAAATAGTATCTGATTCAAGTGATAAGATAACATTTTATAAAATATATATTTAAATAAATAATAATAACACGTTTCTTAAGCAATAAGTCAGTGTGACGGAGCTCGCGTCCACTACCACTTGTTTATATAAGGGACGATATTACGATAATAAATAGATATTGTAGAATGAGGCCTTAATTGATATCAAATAATAGAATATGATTTTAAAACTTATAGTAATAATGTTAAGCTATTAAAACATTTAATTAATACACGATCAAAAATATATCAACAAGGGCAGAGCCGCTGCTTCGATAAACAACATTATAAAATGAGTACATCCATTATTAATTTAATTTTAAACTCATAAATAAGGTAACGAACACGGTAGCTCTGTTGACTGAGAGGTCTCCCTGGTTCGAGTCCAGGTGGAGTGGATCAAATGTTTAATTTATATTATTCCATTAAGGAAGTAGTTGAATACTTAGTTGTCTGATTTGTTTATATAGAAGTAAACAAAAAGCCGTATTCGTAATAATATTAATCATGGATGACCATTCAGCTACTGAGCCGTCCGTCTGTATATTATAATAATTTAAAAGCTTCACTGTCACGGCACGGCGATGTTATTTCTTAGAAAGCTTTACTTGCACGAAATAGGTTTCATAGAAATTTAATTTTAAAAGAATATTGTGACGCCATGATGTAACGTACTTATATTTTATTAGGTGTTCAATTTTGTAAGGGTGTTATCACACTCCATCCCCTAGTTCCCCCTTCCCCTCCCTATAGCGATAAGGATAATGCAGTTATTATAACATGGGGTAACGTAATACAACAACAAATAACAAATAACGTAATTTGCTCCATGTATATGATATAATATTATATGATATTCGGGAACACATTACAATTATTTAATAAAAATATTTTTCTCTTACTTTATTCCTAAGTCACTACACTTGGCAGCATATTATAGAGATGGGCTTCTTTAGAAGAGATTACGCGTTCGGAAGGATTCCTCTCCACTGAACAAAACTGAACATTTAGTTTGTATGTACTATGTAAGTCACTCACTGACGACACCGGTACACTGCTGCATGCGCGCACATCAACAATCAATCAATATCACTCAGAAAACAGAAAAATAAAGAGTTATGGTATATTTATGAACTAGCTAACTATGTACAATTTATACAGTTTATATAGTCATAAATAAGACACGTGGGGTCTTCAAAATAATGAGTAGACACTGGTATGTTGTGTAGTCGTCCGTTACAGAGACGTGGGTAAATAAACAAGCAGGTCTCAGCTCGTCCCATACTCGTGGCTAAATATATTTTCCACTCATCACCGCCCGCTCCTAATGACTCGCGACCGCTTACGACACTTGAAACTAATGTACTAAAACTTATACTAAAATACTCTTAAATCATATAAACACGTAGTTTCATGATATAAATTGATTTTTAATTAATCAAATATTAACATAACAATATAGTGATACACACTCGTCTCACTCTAAATATAAACATAACTCTTTAAAATATATTGTATATCATCTCAAATATATTTATATTTCTATGAATATATCCAACTCGAACCAGCTCTGCTATGATTGAAATACTCAAAGGGAACAAACCCACATTAGCTGTGTATTTGAGAGCGATGCACAGTGTACAGTGTATAGTGTTTAGTGTACAGTGTATAGTGTACACTGTATAGTGTACAGTGTACACTATAATAAAATAAATACCGCGCAGTGGTTTTAATTTTGTTTTAATTTTTTTTGTTTTTGTATAAGGAGATCAATTAATATTACGATGTAGTGTCATCAGAGAGCTATAGGAAATATAATTTTAAGTCACCACATTAATATTATAAGAGAATAAACACGATCTATTTCAATATATTATAAATACATTTTTTTTAATGTGGTCGTGACTGTGTGTGGGTAATATTATTTTTATTTAATTATTGTAGAACTATCTAATTATTCTCATAGCTTATTAAATTTTAAAAGCTTGTTACATGTTTAAATAAACATAAATAAAACAGATTTCATTAATTAAGCTTCATAATATCACAAATAATAATAAACTATGTTTAATATATTTAATTATTGTGATATATAATATTGATTTCGGATTCCGGACATTAAAAATATAGCGCAAGTACACGGTCATTATCTCCAGTGATGCTGAGACGTGGGTGGTTTGATTCTACACTCGATTTAATTCAGATAATTAAGTGTTCAGATCTTGTTCGTAACCTGCCTCCTGCCTCCTGCGTCCTGCGTCCTGAGGCCGCACTGAACGATCAGTTCCTGCGGTTAAGTTAATTATAATCGTTTATCTCAACCACAAGTTAAACACTGTATAAAATACAGGAATATTAATATAAATCTCTGATAGTTTCATGTAACTAAAATTGTATCGTAAAAATATATTCATAAAAAAAAAACAAAATTAGTAATAACTCGAAAAAAATAAATATCATGTTTTCTAAGATTTACACGAGTACTACACATTTCAATAAAACTGTTTTACGGATATAACTGATGATGTCACCATCATCTCGTCTAACTGCGAACACGTTTGCTGCAAAGCAGTCGAAACGTCGGGTTAAATTTAAAAATTTAATAATAAACGCGAGTTATATCCGTAAAACAGTTTTATTGAAAAATAAATAACCTACCCTTATGTATAAGTCCAAGCAAAAATGAATTCTCTAGATAATTAGCGTCTTACTTCCATATTAGTTTGCTTCGTGTCGAATACTATGATAAAGAAGGCTGTGATCTTTAGCAGTTGATCCGATGAGAGAGTTATTTATAATCAAAAAGCTAATCTAGCGGAAGGGCTTTAAAAAAGCTGGGTGTTAAAACGACGGCATTTAATCTTAATATAAACACTAGATGTATACATCTAGGCTAAATAAACTTTTTTGGATATAATTTGCTAATAAATCATATATCATATTAGCTGGAATCTATTTTTGAAAAAATATACCTACTTGACTTTAGTACCTATAAGACTTTAAACTTAGAAGAATAGATTTTTCTTTTTCTGGGTATATTATCAGAAAAAGAAAAACAAATATTTGTTAACACAAAAACTACAAATTTTTATGCAATTGAGCCGAAATAAGTAGATAATATTTTCTTTACTGAGAATTAGTAAATTTGTTATTCTTTATAAGTTACTTCATTGGAAATATGTTACAATATATCACATGAAGTAACACAATGGATACGGAAATAGAATTTTTATATTTTTGTATTAATAAAAGTTCAATACTTCGTTAAAACGGTCGACAAAGGTCATGTGAAATGAAATTTTGTTTGTGTTGTTTAACGAAGTTAAAACACAGCGCTTTAGTATGGCTGGCATTCTAGGATAAATGATTATCTCTTAGGACATTACGACCTCGACCTATATTAATTTTGCTTAATACGTAATGGTTTCAATCGTTGACAAGGAAATATGGAAATATTAAATTTAAACGAATATCTTGATTTGTACTTTTTAAAACGAAAAGACGAAAAAGTCGTCGGTAAATTGGACTTCGTTCTCAATGGACACCCGACTAGTCTCTACCACGAAAACTCACATTTACTCATACCTGGTTTATAAAAGTGACTTAAAAATAACACCCAAATTATTAATGAATCATGAAATAAATGAATAATATTAATAATGTTTAATTGATGGTAAAGTCAGGGTCTGAGAAGATCACGTTTCTTTTCAAAAACAGTATTATGAACTCTGAGTCTTACAATAATATTTTTTAACGAACTTGAACGATAACATTGAACTGTCGCTGCGGAAAATACTGGTTATTTCAAATTGTTGATCGGGTACAAAATAAAAATAATAATTATAAGATTAATATAATTCCCAAAACCGATTGCTAATTACTAATAATTACCTATCTATGTCTATTAATTATAACATTTATTACGCCAGAGAGGACGAACAAATATCACCTTATTACACAATTATTGGATCGGTCGTGTGATTTAAGGACATTAGAGACGCTCTTATAATTCGAGATAACAATTATAATAATACTATAAGCAGTAGAAGATACAGCCTGAATCTAGGTATCGACGGACGATATCAGGTATGCTACCAGAGCGCTGGTCTCCCAGGAGGCTGGTCTTCCGTCGTCAAGCTCATCTAACATGGCGTTAGGGAAAACAATGATTTGTGCTAAGAATTAGTGTTCTAGCATACAATGTCCCTCTTTTAATACATATCTAAAGTTAATTAATGTAATTTCACAAATGGTGAATTACGAGTTGGGTTTGTGGATTATTATTATTATTATTATTATTATTATTATTATTATTATTATTATTATTATTATTATTATTATTATTATACTAAACAGATTAATAAAATGAGAATTTGCTGTAGTCTCGAATCCATTTGAGGCGTGAACAGAGTGTTGTAGATGTCTGGATAAACCGAGGACGTTGCAGCGGGTGTGAATGGAGTGTCGTCTTCAGCGTTCTCCTTCAGATCTTCATCATTTATCGTTGTAATAGATATTGTATACACTGAATTAACCGTATAACTTTTGAAGTTTCTAAGTAGTTTACAAGCTTCATATACTATGCTTAAAATACTTTTTAATCACAGACTTCATACTTGATGCGGTCCTAAAAACTTTTCTCTAGCTAATACTAAGACTTTGTACAACGTATGCAAGGAGCCTTATTCGAATTTAAGATGTGTTTCGTTACCACGGAATCACAGACGTCCATGTTTTTTTTTTACATTTTATATGTTCCTGTTCCGGCAGAAATCCTTAAAAGTTATATTGTAGTTTCGGTGAGTGTGTGTGTGCCTGTGGCGTGTACGTCCTTAGCGTAACCCGTGTGGGTGTTTCTATTGACAACTTCCCCTAACATTTCAAGGCCTGTACTATAGCCAGTGGAGCTCATTATGAATGACGTTCAAACATTTTTAATTTTATTACATTAAATACACGTTACAGACATAAATGTCTTATTCAACCGAAAAAAAAAAATGTTTTTGCAAAAATATTTTTGGCAAGATTAGATATATGGTGAAAAAATAAGTGAACGCTCTGCCTCCAAAGACATCTTATGTTAGTACTTATGCCAGTACAAAATAAGATTGTCTCTTAGTGTTCCGGATGGTGGTCTGACTGTATGTTTGTGTTCATGAGCGAAGTTTTCACAGACGCCCTAGTTACAGTACCAAAGAAAAACAACCTACAGCATTATTCTTTCACTTTCAACTTTACTTTTTTTTATGTCTCGTTAGAGAAAGTTTAGAAGTTGATCTGTAGATACAATAGTATAAACATCTAAAAAAAATTAGGAGCCATTATCAACCATACGTTAATCAATTATTTAGTTTAGTTTTCTGCAAAATATTTGTTAACTAATAATATTATTCATCTGAATTTATGAAACCCATTATATAGATATCTAAAACAACATAATACATGGTAGAATAGTTGTAAGTGTAAGCATGGAGTAAAATATGTGAGCAGTGTTCAGGAGTCAAGTTGTATTAATACGTAAATAACTAAACATAATATGTTAATGAGAGGACTACAGGCGTTCGGCGACGTGCGTGAGCTGGTAACATGTACTTTAATATTCATGTAGTATATTTATAAATAAGTATTCACTGCGTTTTGTTTGTATTATAGCGACAGTTTTGTTTTGGTAAGTCGGAGATTAGAGAAAATGTCAGAGGAATTTAGGATAGGTAATTTCTCAACAATTAATTAACATATATTTTTAAATAAAACTAGAATTCGGTATAATATACAAAGCCTTATAGATTTTATTTGAACGGACTATTTACAAAATTGAACATAGATTGCATTTGAACCCACAGAGGATTATCTTAATGAGATGTATACATGCTTCTAATGACGAAGTGGAACAAATCTTTAACTAATACTCGGTTAATAACTTACCGGTGATGATTAGTTATTTGCAATACAATTATATTATTTGTAAGTGTATGGTCTGTCGTGTGCGGTGGTTCGAGTGCACAAAACATCATTTTATACAATTAATATATTCAGCTCGTAGTGTTTGTACCTGCTATTTGCATTTTAACAATTCTAATACGAGTTTTACGTTGCTGGAAATATGTTAATTCTTTTATCCTAAAGCGAGGCACGTTCTGTAATGATTTGCACTATTTTTATCAATTTAATAATCAAAATCGATAACATCTCATGATATTTATAAATGGTCTATCATTGCGACCAGATGAGACGCTGACGGTTGAAATAACTTATTTTTTATTTTTTATATATAGTACATGTAACTGTGTGACCTAAACTGTTAACTAGACTCATCTAAACCTTTTTTTTTTTGTTCGTTGGAAAAATTCGTAACGTATACTCTGTCGGCCAAGATGGTGATGGCCGGGGGGTCAGCAGCATAGAGGACGCTGCCATTTTAGGCTACCCTTTACAAAAACCAATGGTTGCCCTCATCGCCCCAGTGGGACGCCACGGGGTCGTGTTAGCCCTCAGTGGTTACGCCCCGGAGACTCGTCTAAACCTACAGTATAATATAGACTTTTGAAATCGTACTGTGAATGTGAGGAGTGAGTCTCGGTGTAATTTGCATATTAAGGTTACTTAGACTAGTAGACATTATTTAGGGCTTTCAAATAAGTTTGAAACTTAGACTTTTCCGGTATTACTAAATCTTTGTTCTGATATTACATTTCTTTTTTTTTCCAATTTCTATGATAAATATTAATTTATTAGTCAGTTTATAATATCGTGAAAACTCATAAGGCACTGCGCGGGTGAAAACCACTAGGAAAAAATAGAATTTTTGTTTATTATTGTTATCAACTTCTTTATATTTATAGGAAATAGGTAGCAGATGCAGAATAATAATGATATAAATAAATTAAGTATAATATTACATCTCTCGTATCTAAAAGCAAGACAAAATAATCACTATCTAAGTTTGAACCGTCCGTCACAACAAGGTGATATGTAAAACAGTCGTTTGTCAGCTCAGTCAATAGTGGCCAGCTCCTCGCTACACTGCCGAGTGTCGGTCTCGTCTTGATAAGGCCAGTATCCTTGACCCGCCAATAATTCTCCAATTTGTCGACTCAAAGTGATTTGCGACACTATTTCCCGTCGTTAGAAAACTTTAATAATAACTCAATTTAGCGGTCACTCTGTTGTTGTAAGTATTATTTATTTAGCACAAATATGAAATAATATCTTTTATCCACATTCAATAATAATTTTAAGTAATACAAAGTTTTATATGAATAACGTTAACGCAACATTGATGTTATTGTTTATAATATTATAAAGACACATCTAGCGCTGTCCCGCGGCTGGTGCTTCGTAGTGTCTGTGCGTCGTTTTCCTCCACCTGGTGGGGAATTTTATTATGTAACCTTCGCTGTGATGAGCTCAGGTTTAAAGTCAAACAACATATTGGTATTAACATTGTCATTATATTATTTAATATGTTGCGAATATATTAACAGTCGAACCTAATGTGATTTTATATATTCTGGCTATGTCTACTATATAATATAATGCTGTATTAGACTAATAAATAAGTGTGTTCTGACGTCATCTCGCTCACATCGATAATATTAAAAGGAAAAAATGACCTCAAAGTTTACCTTCGCTTTTTATGAAAACCGTGAACATACATATATAATAATAATATTATAAGATGGAGCGAGTACTTGCTATATTTAAATATTTGTTTCTCATTAGATTTTCCGTGTTACATGAATATTGTATGAAAGTAACCACAAACTAAGTGCTAAGTAAGATAGAAACACCCTTCGTCTCGCTTCAATCTTTCTTCTTCAGAGTCCTTTTGTAAACACTTTCAAACTTATCTAATCAATAGTAAAAGTGACAATAAAAAATAAGGTTATACTCGCATATTAATAAAACAAAAATAACATGTTAAAAAATGTTGGTACATATATACATTGTATTAATTACCTATTTTCATTTTTTCCCTAAAATAGACATATATAAAATAGATACTGAATATGATTGTTCTAATTCCTTGTAATTCCGTGAAGGATTTTTACTAGTCATTGCTTTTTATTTAATAAACATCTTTTATTTATTCGTAAATGTACATATTTAATTAACACAAGTGGGGACTTCAACCAGATCTACAGCAATGATTTATTTTATAGATATAGTATTGAAAAGCGCGTTCAAAGCCCTTTCAGATTACTTCAGTGTTTCCTTTCAGTTCAGCGTTTAATAAGAGCATGAAAAACAAAGCTACGCGAGCTAAAGCTAAGCTAGACACGGAGGGAAAGTAATTGTATTGAATACTATTTAAAACTAATCATGAGTTTTTAAACATTTCAAGATTGTCTATTTCTTAGACAGTAAAGTAATTAACGTTAGGGTGGTTATTGTTCATCGACCCCTTCAGCCGTTCATTTGAGGGTCTGAAGGTGCTGGTCGCGCTTATCTACATGATTATATAAAAATATATATATTTTTTTATTATTAATTAGGTATTTTACAAACATTATCTATTAAGTTGTATACAAATATCACAATGTCAGTACCTCAGTGTGTATTCAATCAGCTGACGGCGTCTAGTCGTGAATTTGTGCAACGAATTTAGAATATATTTTATATTTTTATGTTATGAAAAAAAAACAAAGACAAAATAAAAATCATTAACCTCGAAAACTAAATTTTCGCTGAAAATGTATCGGTTTGATTTGGGTAGCCCGAGTGGTCCCCCATGCCTGGGGTCCCGCTTGCACTATTCTACATTTTTTTAAATTTAGTATTTAATATATGAAGGTATAGATAATTCTAATGTATTTGTTAAGTATTTTTCATATTAATTTACTACCTTATTAATGTATTGTAAGTAACGTCAAATTTCAGTCTCCCTCTTTGGCCGCCTCATTGTTTTCTGCCACATCGTATCCTCAACCTGAAGGTGGTCAGAGATCGCTTCTTAGCGATAGAACGGATTAAACACAAATGAAGCGCTTTAAAGCAGTTGTTACTGTCGTTGTGTGAGTGTATGAGTGAGACAGCATCCTGTTGACACATTATAGACAAGTGTAGGAGTTAAACCGTTTAGTAAAATGATAGTTGTGTGTTTGTTTGTCCGATCACTTGATGTAGCAGGTACAGAAAATTACATAGAGCTCTCCTCTTTACACCGTTATTTGACATTTTATGATGAATTTTGTAATTACTATTGTTTAATTAGTCATGCACTGAAGACTGCATGGGATTCTCAAACAAGCGTTGCTAGCAATACAAATCTAATAAATATTTGAATATCCGCAAAGATTATCAAAGCCCTTTGTGCCTAGAAATCGTTTACGTTAATTCGACGTTAAATACGTTGATGTTTCTCAGAGCACGTAATTGTAATTGGCGATTAGAGAAGATAGTATAGTAATAGATGTTTGAGGTACATACGTACATACATACACTTTGTGGTAACTCAGTGTGCGTTTAGATAAACAACAATAAAATAAAGTCCTCCAAGTTTTTTCTATGAACTTTCACTTTACCGCACTGAATTAGACTTGGATTAAATTAAAAAATATATTTCGTGTATGTAATTTTATCAAAAACTAACCCTATTCGTCTCTGAGGGTCTGATTGGTCACTGAGTGTCTTGCGGGTGCTGTGTTACATAATATGAGTCTCGGTAGGCGACATGACACCCCCAGATATCATTGGAGTGTCGTGCTCGATCCGATCAGTGTTGTTGGTTACTTACATACAATTTGTTCGACTTGACACCTAAGTGATTCAGGAAACAGTACATTCTTGAGGATCCATTGCAAACATCGTTCTTGTTTTAGAAGCATCATTATTCATTTCTTGTATGTAAATTTTCGTGATCCATGATTACTATATATAACTCTCTTCACGCTGCGATTCAGAGCTCATGAATGGGAAAGGACCTTGAAAGGCTTTGAAATTAGTTGGGCAATTACCGATAGTAATTACGTGAGTGCAGCAAAATAATTATATACAATAGTAATCATTTTTAGGTTCTGATTGTCATCGAATAGGACGTGTGCTGTTTATGGATGGATCGTCTTGATTCATATTTAGAGAATTTTATATTTTTGAATCATAAAACTAAAAATCTATGTTTCGTCACTTTGTACCCATTTATTAATCATAAAATCAATTAAAAACTTTATTATATAATAAAATTGCATATAATAGCTATATACCTGACTGCTCCCTGTACGCACACACTAAACCAATAAGCACTATATACTTGAATTCACTGTATAAGCATTTCTTAAATCCATATTTGGTAATTTGGATGGAATAAGAAGAAATAAAGATTCTATAAATATTATAATTAAGAAACACATGTGTTATTTTGCTTTGGAATTTATATCTTTTTGCTATCGTTTAAAAAGTAATACACAGTTGTACCTGTTACATTTAATAACGCGGTTGTTAATTGACTCTAAAATATAAAATGTGAAGATTTCCATCTTACGTCTATTTCATATCATATTAATATTCAGATAATGTGATACTTAGAAAATACTGATTTGTTATAGCATTGAAAAATATAAGTCTTTTAATGTCGTACGTTCGTCTAAAGCGATTTTTTATATTTACTCGTTAAAGTAACTAATTATAGGAAAAAAGGTCACGTCACAAACTTTAAAAACATAAAATCTAAATACTATTCTTCTTTTGTTATTTAAAGTAATATGATAATCTATTATAAATTCTATTCTATACAATAGAATAATATAATATAATAAAGGATTAAACCACACGCGAAAATATTCGATATAACGTATCTATATTTGATTATAATTTTATTATATTACCTGCTACTTGTGTTAAATATTTCAAAATGAACATGAACACCAACATTAATGATAGAGGAAGTGTAATCAGTATTATAATTATTCAGCGACGTCGGATAGCTGTACTATTATATTTTATTTATAAAAAAGTAAACGTTTCAATAATGTACTCGTCTCTCTGTTCTTAGGGACGCTTACATTTACTATTCCCGAATAAAGAATCTGAATGTAGAGCCTTAGCTCTCTTAACTTAACTCTAGTAGGTTTGGATTACGCTAAAATCTTAATTTTATCTTAATCCAAACCTTTCCTCCTCTTCGTCTGCTTTTTAAATAATAAACAGTAGCTTTTTATAGAAATTCTGTAGAGGTTCACAACGAGAGGTGAACAACGTAAGTTTCTTTTGGGGTCTCTAAAGGTTCAAAAAATTCTTAAGAAAAACCGGAGTTCAATAAATTCGTAGTAGGTCATGAACTCATAAGAACCGCAGTAACTTTCAACTACTCGTGTATTAAAGTTAATTATAAATTGTTATTAGTACAAAATACAAACAAATAGGAAATAGGACTCATTTTAAGTGTATATTGTTATGTGAATAACTTGTTCGAACCATCTTATCTTGACGCCACCGTTATACAAAATCGTTTTTCATTGAAGATCAGGATCTTTGTCTAAATTCAAAGTCAAAGATACTCGAGCAATTGTTTGAAATTTAATTAATTTCATTATCTTAACTTTATTTACTAATTTTATGATTGCTCCTACGAGATTATCAATAATATAGCATATTTAATGTACTTGACAAAGCAGTTTTTACATTCACAATCATTACAAAAACACATTTTTTATATTTATAAAGATCTATCAAAGATTATTTATATTTAAATACATCGAAAAACTCTTGTAACTCTTTCATTTCATAAGACCTGTTTGAAATTAGTATTTCAGTAAATGAATAGGCAACATCTAACCCTACTTGTAATATTCAATTATTCTTATGAGACTTAAAAAACACAATCCTAAAAGTGTCATACCACACGCGTGCGGTTCAGACCAGTAAAAAGTATTCGCCCAAATTGTTACTGGATATTATCCAGTTTAAAGGAGTAAGCTTATTACTTTGCTCGTTCAAACTGAAACTCTATTGAGTTTAGGAATTGAATGCGACGCTATCGCTACAGTCGTCTGGATTTTAATCGCTTTAGTTCAAGATGGCTTCAAAAAACTTCCGATAAGTCGTTCGTTATTATCATAACGAGTTATATATTTTACCAATAAACTTGAGGTCCCTGAGAATAAACAAAGCAGCGTTCCCAAATTCTCAACGTTCTCATCGACTCCACTTATCGCAGATTATAAACTGAATGACTAATAAAATAATAAAATTATATAAGACAGGACAATGCAGTTATTTAAATGTTGTCCTTCCTTAATTTTAAATATGAACATAATAAAACAGCAAAATGCGTCGGCGACAAGGAAATAAGTGTTTGTTGAAGTGATGTCGACTCGCACAGATAACCCGGTGATAATTGCGACTTCGAGCAAATCATTTAGCTTCATTACGATAGTGAAGTACGTCTTATGAAATATTCGGGTGATTGAGATAGATATACGACAAATAATACACGTTTAAAAATAATTTTAATATGATTAAATAATGAAGAGGTGTTGTAAAATATAAACATATTTAAAAACAGGTTTAGTGAATCAACACCATTAGGATTTGTGGTAAATGAATGAAGGATCGAGTCACAGATCGGTCGTCCCTAGTTTGTGATAATGTCTTCAGCAGCCTTATTATTGTCTTGTGTAGTTCAGCCCGTAAATAAAAACAGATGGCTGTAGCTATCTGTAAGTTGCGAGTATATTAAGTTTTAGACTTACAGAGGGTTCGGTTTGACTAGTTATTATGTTAATTATATTGTGGTCTTTGACTACACTTATGTTAGTAGTTGATATCGCTACAGGTTTCCATTTATTACTTTCGATTTGTCTAATATAAAGAACAATTTTTATTTATATTTATAATCAGCAGAATTTTGTAGAACAAGTAAACAATTCTTTTTAGATCATTTTTCATTTTTACTGTTTTAAGTTTTAAAAAAAGAGCACTAATCTAGTAAAACTGAAAGGAAGTAACTTGCAAATATTTAAGTGAAAAAATAATGTTAGATAAATGTCGTGGAATGACAAGAGAAGGTAAGATCGTTGTAATATCACTTCAGGAGGATACCTGCATCGCCTGCCTGTAACCTCGCTACAGTACAAACAAAATAAAAAAGTCATTAAAGACTCGTGCACACACAATAGTTAATGCATAATCTCATGTTTACGATGTTTTCCTTGGAATGTCAGAACCACATTGAAATATTCTAAGAGTAGCGGAAGCCGAGCTAAATATAGCCATATTGGTGTCGGGTTGAAACTAAACTATTCAGAGGATTATTTACGAGCTTACCAGCGCGGTCTGCGCTCGTACACCGCCTGCCTATTGTAACATCTCCGACGCTGGAGAGACCGAGGAGGACTTATAGACCGGAGACTGGACCGAAATACGATGATCGACGGCTGTGTCTAAATAATCCCGCACACGACAACAACACGTTTAACTCTCGTTCATTTTATTTCAAGAATTCTATCTAAATATACCTTTAACTTAAAGTTTTGTAGCTGGTAGAATACCAGCAGGTTCCTTCTCAATTTCTATAAGGAAAAATAAAATAAAAGTGGAAGCTATCAAATTCAAGATCTAAGGTCACCGGGTATCGATCGGCGGCAGCTGGGGACCGCACCGTCCGCACCACGGCGCCGACTCGCCTCATCTCCGCAGAATCATATATCACCACGTGCGTGACCTTATTCCGACCGTCGGTTCCAATAAGAAACCCTAATACCTAGTCGCTACCAATAGATATATCTAAACCGCTCCAGTCGAGTAAGCCAGGCGGGTCGATAGCATCCGCGACGACTACACTGCGGCAAAATGAAACGGGCCAAAGTTGACGTGAGGTTCGAAAGCAAGGCGGACGCGGGAGCGGGCCCACTGACCCAGTGCCCCGATGCACTGCAGCAGCGCTAGCACGCGGGTCGAGCGCGTGATGTACGAACGGAGCCCGCCACTCCGCTCACACCTCCGATACTCGCCACTCATAAAACACTTACCGTTTCCGTTAATGAGGGGATAGTCGTCGTCGTGTCTGCCGATGTACGTCTTCAGCGGGGTGTCCGTGAGGGAGGGCGACGACCTGTCCCTGTCGCTCATAATAGTCACTTATAACACCGACTGCGGATACAATAACAACACGGGAACGGGGAGACGCCGGCCCCGCATACACTCCACGAGCGACCTCCGGCCCGCGGCTCGCGCGGCGAATAAATAAATGAGTATAGCGCCGGTCGCTACACGGCTGTCGGCTGACGAGCTCAGTGCGACTCAAGTCACCACAATCAATCCGCCCGCGCCGCCACTGCGCTGATGCCGTCAGCGCCCTCTGCACTTCCGTTCACTCACTGAGAACTCTTTAATAGATGGCGCTTCTAACAAATACATATAGGCATTAGTTTGTACAAAAATATGTATTATAACAGCGCAAAATATATGAAGTTTTTAATTAAGTATAAGTATAAAGATTTTAGATGCAGTTATTATTTAATAGAATAAAGTAGATGAGTTGTCTCAGTTTAATCAATGAAAGCTGTGGGAGATGCAAATGCGGGTGTACCCCGTGGAGAGGCTGTTACGTGGCTAATTCAAAGGGGTAGTTTAGTAATTGAAGTAGCTGCGCTGTAGGGTTGTGTATAATTGTTAAGTGAAACGCGTAGAGATTGTTAATTGCAATTTTATGTAGGATAGCGATATCAAATTTATATAAAATTTTTTAAATAAAAAATCATACTCTTGAGTACATTTATTTAAATTAATGCAAACTTATATAAGACTCCATACATTGACTCACAATTCTAATCTCTTAAAGTTGGTTTAATGATTTTGATTATGGAAATTAAAAAAGAAACATAAATTTTATATATTTTTTTTATGAAAACTAATTATAACAAAGTACTTTCTAGAATCTGAAGTAAATTATCTACGTCTAGGTATTTTTTTGAACCGTCTAAGTATTTTTTGGTATTGAATATACTACTGCTACTGAATATACTACTGCTAATGGATATATTACTGCCTTACACTTAGAGCTAAAGTACTGAAATGAACTACTGACTGATCCGATCTGAGTTTCCTTAATCTCCTCGACAAACAGCACCGCCATGCGGGCGCGGTCTCACGACAACAAGACACTATTCAATTCATATCTAGATCTATCTAGATCACTGGTCATATTCGTTGTGTTTTTAAATTAAGTTCATTATTTTAATTTTGAGTTTACTTCATCCGCGTCTCGATGTCTTCCAAACGACTTGGATAATGTTTTGACATCGTTTTTAAAATATTCAAAAACAATATTACTTCAACGTATTAAATTAGGAAATAATTGCTCTATGATTTCTAAACGTTCATTTTGCATTTAAAAATTATTGTCCACACTAAGTGATCGCCACTATTTCTAGATGTCTGTCTTTTTCTGTTGAAAATACAACATTTTAAGTTATTCATACTCGAAGCAAACCTGTTTTGCTTTTTTGGTTTTACAACTTAAAGTGTTTAGGTAACTTGTATGTAAAAAACATTTTGACCATTGCGTGTTTTTTTATTAATGAATAATAATTATATTATTTTCCTCTATATTTCTATCCAGTACGATGTAAAACAAACCACATAGGAACGTGATAAGTAATCTTTATATTTTGTTATAGATATTGAGTCCTCTACATGATAGCAGAAGTCACAAATAATGTCTTATTCCTTTTTCTCGAAACCGTAAGCGAGTTGGCAGACTTCGTTTTTAATAATTGCGAGTGCAGTATTTGCTATTTCCGCATATAATAAATATAACAAATAAAATATATATTTAAACCTAAATAGAAATTATCTATGAAATATATAGTTTAAGTAATCGAAAAGGAATAAAATGTCGATCTATAACATTGAAAATAGTTTATTAATGCTACAATTGTTATATATAGGTGGTACTGCAGCCGCTGCGTACTATTAGAGGCTATAAAGGAGTTCCATTGGTCGTCCATGAGGGGATCCACAGCGTGGGGGGGGAAGGTTGTGGGCAGAAAATTTGTTGGTAATGTTGCTTGTATCTCTTTCCGCTGTCGGCGCCCCAACACAGCCTTCAGCTCTCTTTCCGCTACGCTCGCTGCTCTAGTTGTTGCTTCAGGCGCTGAAATGTAAATATTTATAAAAAATTAAAATATTATGACTACTTTATTCAGTGACTGAGAAAAACATTTTTATTCATACACATAAAATATATTTTCATCTCGTATTTTCATTAAAGAAATCAACTTACAAACTAACTGATAATTTATTATACTTGTTTGTAGATATTATATATTGTACTAAACGTGTAATTAAAAACGAACTTTCTCGAAATTATTGCATAAGTCACTGATTATTATAACCAGCGATAAACTTAATATTAATGTTAATAAGACATTAAATACTAAAGTTATTGACTTAGTATTACTAACAATATATTCAGTATGGTAAATCTTTAAAAGTGTTTTTCTCAAATCGTATTTCACCAGTTTTTGTCACAAGACATAAAATGATTATTTTAGAATTTCAGTTTCATGATTAATATTATAATCATGTTAGCTTATGAAGTACCATAGTGTTAAAAATAAATTTTCCACTCTATTTCGGTTACCGTATCCTTTTTATTGATGATTGAAAGTCATTACATAGTTAAATATTATACTTAACAATATTATATAGAGATTGCAATAGCAACGAATAGCTTTATTATCGAGGAGAGAGACATCGATGTAATCACAGATCATATCATCCCAGTTGTCGGCGAGTTCGTGGATGCTTTTGGCTCCGGCTAGAAGCTTGTGTCGCATCAACTTCTTGGCTCGTTCGATTCGTTCTGGCGAATCATCAAAAATTTGACGAGCGCGTTGCTGTAGCTCTGGCTGGTGGGGCTCCACCATCACTATAGTTTGCATTCGTTGCGTCACTTGCAACAGGACCGGTGGCTTAGTGGTAGTCGCGTTTCGGTCACTCTCTTTTCTTTGAGCTTTTTTCCGTATCGATAACCTTGACTTCTCTGCGAGTGATAAAGCTGAGCTGTTTGCTGAAGTTGAAGATTGTATGGATTCAGACCAGAGACCGGATTGATTAGTTACGATTCCAATTACATAGACTGCTGAGGTAGGGGACTTTGTTGATTCTTCTGTGTATTGTATTGGCTTCACATCTAGGTGATTGGCTCGACGATAAGAAAATTCCTGCATGCCGCGGGTGCTAGTCGGCTCTGGGTCACTCGCTGGACACACACAAAGCCATTATTAGACTTTTTAGGCCTTACCAATCATAGTTCTTGAGGGAAAAATCAAAGGCATTAAGTTATACAGTAAAACAAAAATACGAAATAGGAACGAATAATGTACGAAAAAACTTTAGTTTTTCAAAAATTATCACAGTTTGAATCATATTTAAATGGTTAAAATAATGATCAACTCTTTTTCTTAATAATAAACTAAATTATAACTATTTTATAATTTACCTTTGGTTCGGCGAAATAGATCTGGAAGTCTATTTTTTAATCTGTTAATTCTCTTCATATCGACATCTTCATATTCCTCATATTCTTGGTAGCTCTTTGGTTTTTCTTTGTTAATTACAGATTCAGTTGGACGAACTCTCTCAATTTTTTTGGGGCGACGAACATCGTTTCTGGTATCTAACTCGTCGGAATCATCGTCAATTTCGCCCACTTTATTTATTAATTCATCGTTGTCACTCTCGTATCTGGAATTTTTTTCTTGTCTACTGGTCCTGTCACGAGGCTTTCTTCTCGGAGCTTTCAGTGTAGTAACTCTTATTTCAAAATTATCAGAGTGTATATTGCCTTCACGCGGTGGCTCTTTATTTAAGTCAAAATCATTTCTACCGTCTAATTCTGTGTTAGCATTTCGACTTAGAGCGTAGTTCTTTCGCCTCCCACTAGGTCTAACGACCCTATCTCCTTTAGTACGACTTCGATGTTTTGTGAAACGATGACTTGATTTATATTTTGGAACCATAGCATCCCGGGCCTCTATCTCGCCTTCGTCGACATCTGTCACTTTCATTGCTCTTCTCCCCTTTACATTTGGCTTTTGCCACACATCATCATCGTCTATGTTTTTTACGGGAAATGACTTGGCTGTATCTGAAATGAAGAAATATGATTAAATTTTATAAAAATATAAAAAGATAATATTACATTAAATAAACGAACCGCGGGATTCTTCTTCATACTTGTAGTCAAGGTGCGCAGGAGCATCTGGCGAGCGGTCTGCGTACTCGTCCAGTGGAGCTGCGACGCGGCTTTCATATTCCATGTTATAATGTGGCATTCCCGCTGCGGAGTAGTCGCCATATCGAGACCCATCACCACCTGTGCCTACTGAAGTGTAGGCAAAGAATACCAGTACCACACGCAGCATATTCCCGATGCTGGTGTAAAGGTGTGTTTAACGTAAATTTCTTAAAAGGAGAACATGTGATATATAAAACAGCGACATAATTAAATGTTGTGACTACGAATTTGACATTAAAACCTTTATAACACCAGCGGCCATATTTGATATTCGACCTTTTTAAGTTATTTTGAATGCCAGTTATTTTAGTTTTATTTTCCCTTAGGTTTGTGAACTCTTTTGTATAATTGCAGGTCCTTTCGATAGAATATCTTGAATACTTTTAACGCACTCTAGAAAAGATTTAAATTACAATATAAATTAATAAGGATAGTATATTTTGCTAAATTATTTGTATTTATTAAAATAATGGTTTTGGTATTTCGCTCTGGCCGTATATAAGTTTATATAGCTACGTCTTACAATGTCAACTTTGTGAAAATGAGTTTATTTTATTTCATATATTAATACTAAAAATAAGACCCTTTCTACATTAAAAATGAAATGATGTGATCCGTTATGACTGATAAAAATAAAAATGAAACGGAGGAGAGTTGCGATCAGTCAAATCCTAAGTGGGCTTGTCCTCCAGTACGCAATGTTACACATCCGCTCGTAAGTGTTGTCGTTTGAATATACGCTTTCTGTTTGTTGGGTTTATGCATTAAGTACCTAAAGCAATTTTCACGTGCTCTTACGCATTTTAGCGCTATTACGAGTTTACTCCAGATGAGATGAAAGCCCTGGAGGAGTGTGACAAAGAAAGTTTTTACCAGCGGTGCTTGCCATTCAGTTCACTCTTCGCAGCAGCTACCTACGCCGGCGTAAAACATGGTACGTAGATGGTTCACACATGCAGGGATGCCACGAAAACTTCATAGAAGTAAGAACTGATTTAATTCTTAAGAACCGGTGCAATATCTATAATATTTCAGTTTCGATTTTCGTTGACGTTCCTATATTTCTTACTTCTGTGAATGTTTGTGTTCTAGGATACCTGTCAAAAAGTCCACATTTTGGAGCATTCCCAAAAGTAATGTTGGCTGCGATCATTGGTCATTGCTACGGAAGAGTTTCTTATATTGCCGAATGTGAAAAAAAGCTTCGTCGTCTACCTAATAATAGTCACCTCGGCAACGTCATGCGAAAATATTACATAGAAAATAACCCCCCAAAAAAAACTAAATAATGTTGTAATTTCATAAGCTAAATAAAATGTATTTATTTGACAGGATTTATATTTATTTATAAGAATAAGTAACGTAGAGCTAAAAATTAAAATTATAATATATAGTTTTATGGAAATATGATAACGTTTTTAAGACACGGGATTTGGTTTTTGTTAAAAATTATTATTATGAGTTATCTTGTAATTTAGACATTGTGTTGATAACTGGTATTGGTTGGGATGGACGACCGGAAATAATACACCAATAATAATCATCGTCATTGGTATTTTACTGTTCTGACGATTTATTTTAAATGTTGAATTATTAACCACTAGAAAAAAGTTTAGTTTCAATTAGTTAAACTTGAATTGTTTCAATACTATTATGAATACCATTCCTTTTGCTCACCTTTTTTTTTTCTTACGGCTAGTCAGTTGTGTATCGTGATTTGTGGGACATTTTCCAGGCTGGATACCTTTATTAAAATCCTCCTTTTTATAATAGAACTAAAAGTCGACGAAACTAAATGTCTACAATATTACATTTTTGGTTGTAGCGTACATGCGTACATCTAATTAAGTGCAATTAAGATAATTTTAAGTATAATCATGATTAATGAATTTTTAAAAAATATAGATACCGATATTCATATCGCAATGGAATATAACTGAAAGCTAATTATAAATATATGTCAAACTCTTCAATATCTACATAAATGTAGTTGTTATTGTACTCTGTCGTCACTTTTCAGTCTGAGAACTGAAATAGCAGTAATTGTCAAACTCAAAAGTACTTACGACTTTGTCGGCAAATGACATTTAGTCTTAGTGTCACATTCGCTTTTGTAATTCTATATTTATGCTACGAGTGATATCTTGTAAATCTAAGATAAACTTGGAAGTATTAAAAATATGAGCGACCCAAATTTATATAGGTATGAGGAGGGTGCAGGAGGACCTGCGGGACCTGCTTTCATTCCAGAGGTAAGTTTATTTAAGTACAACTCAAAGAAAAGCGGTACATCGTTATCTAAAGTGTGGTACGGGTTCCCACAGGCGCAGCATAGGTTTACTCAAGATGAGTTGCGCGTGCTGCAGGAATGTAACACCGAGAGTTTCTTCCAACGGTCTCTGCCATTTGGCACTACACTTGGTCTCGGCACATATTACAGTATTCAGAAAGGTCAGTATGAAATCATATCGTTCTGTGTAAGGCACAATTTATTTATTACAATATGTTATAAGTTTATTTCAAATAGCTACTTCATAAATGAAATTTATAGCCATGTTATTTTGTTGAGTTTTAAACAGATATAAAATGTTTTTTTTTAGGGATATGTGGATTTTGTTTTACTGTGGATGTGTTTCCCAGATATTGCAGTATCAAATACTGCTCATATTGATAAACTGTTCATGCTGTTTTTATTTATAATATAAAATTTATGTTGCTATATTAAAAGTACTATTTTCCAGATAAATGATTTGTGAAGTATATTTTATAACAAATTACAGTTTGGGTTTGATAAATTCTAGTTGGAACAGCTTTTATTCATTTATGATGTTATTTATTTTCAACATTTTGCATTTGAAAATCATTTTATGCTTTCAGTTTCACTACTGTAAAATTCATGCTAGAGACATGTGATATTGTTTGTTTACAAATATTATAAACATTGTTATAAACCTTTCTGAAATCATTTTACTGTTTACATCTTGTTACTAACATTATGTATATAATTTTTTTTACTAAATATTAATTTATATGATGAACTACAAGTTTGTTAGCAGTACTAAGTCTCAGACAAAATATATTACTCAATATGAACCAGTTGCCGCTTCATACACTTTTTTTACTATGAACAATGCTATTAAACCACATGAATTGTTTCGTAGTTGAAATATTCAACTAAATTAATGTGTTATATGTGTGTGAAATAATCAACTTAAATGTGTTATTATAAAATTAACAGAATTTTTGCTATTGTAATATAAATATTGATTCTACAGGTTAGGGTATATAAAGAGTGTCATCTTCCAGTACTGTGGGATATTGAGCAATTATCAAATAATATAAGAAAGATAATGTAATATTTTCAGATGCCTCCTGCAGTGATATGATGACACTTAATACACATATTACTTACAGGTTACTTAAAGCCTAACTCGAGGTTTGGTGCGGGTCCAAAGGTGGCGCTTGCAGTCATTGTTGGCTATTTAGTTGGCAAGCTGTCGTACCAGAGAGCATGTGCAGAGAAATTGATGGCACTCCCGGATAGCTATATCGGGCATTTACTTAGAGAAAAGAAGGAAGGCAGGAATGGGTATTAATACATTATAATACTGTTATTTTTTTGAGTGTCAATGCTCAGTGATTATATTTATTATTACTTATTAAAGAAATATCACTGTTTGAATAAACATTTCTCAAAATCTTAATTAATCATATGTATGAGTTTATATTATTGCTGTAACTTGAATTAATTAAATGAAATAAACATTTCTTTATTTGTTTAAAATTTCTTATTCAGTAATAACCTTTTGGCATAATGTGGTGTAGAAAATCGTCAATAATTAAAACCTCATTCATTTCTGGCACTCGCCTTCGCTAACATCAGCGTTGCTGCCAGGATGGGACCGCGGCGTACTCCCGCGATGTTCGGGGCGACCTCGGAAGACATCTATTCGGACGCAGGTCCAGGCAGCTCGTTGGATCTCGACACTGACCGTCCGATGTTCAGCGAGGACACTTATCGCCCTAGCTCTGACACAGGTAAAACCATCTACAGATTTACTATTTAAAACAAAATTAATTTGGACTAAAAACAAGCCAAGTATAGACCTTTATTTATTTAAATTATGATTAATGTGACATAAAGAAATTAAAATAATTACTTTTCGATAAATATTGTTAAACGTTTTGATTTCGTAATGTAGGTATTGTAGATATTTTTTTTAACACGTTTTAAATAATATTAAGTACATACAATTCGACAGGTTCCTTCCCACAGTCTCCGGAGAATCTGCCTCCGAGACCAACACTGTCATACGACGAGTTGAGGCGCAAGAATCGCAACGAATATTCCGATTCCCGCCAAGACCCTTACAAGTAGGTTTGAATACTTATATTTAATATATATTAAAATAATATTCAAGTAGTGTCTAGATACTATTAAATAAATTTTAGAGTGTCTGCCAATCAATATTGTTATTTAATCTGGTAGAGATGTACAAATTATTTTTACCGAGATCAAACAACAATTTTTTATATGAAATTTATGTTTGTTGCATTTAAGTATATAAGTATCCTGTATAAAACTAAAATTGGTCCACATTTAAAATTTTAACTCTTTAAATCATATGATACAAACTATTTTCAGAATGGATCCCGCCACAGTACCGTCAGTGAGTCGACCCAGGGCTCCCCCATCGGCTCCCACTAACAAATATGGGGATTCCATTGATTAATTGATGTGTAACTTGATTTTTAAACTCAAGCTTTGTATGTGTATTTACCAGTTTACAGTTTTTAATGCTACAGTATATAGTATCTATCTTGCTCGCTTATTTACTTCTATTTGTATTAACTTAAATCATTGCTATAGTCTCATTTTCAAATAATTTAGACGCTGCAAGTGTTGTGATTAAAATACATAAATAAACAAATGTCACATGGCAGAGGAACAAGAAAATGTCATAAAATTATTTTGCTGCGGTCTTTGAATTACGATTATGTAAAAACTCTTGTTTTTTATATAAGAGTGTTTGACGCAAGGTACTATTAATAGAAGGAAAATTGTCTCAAAGATTGCATTATTTTAGTTTATAGTACTTTGAGTCACTGCAGATAATAAACGTATGTGTTGTGTGCTGCCATCTGATGTAGGAGTGCTATTTAGAGCAGAATGTAAAAATATAGTAGTAGATAAGGGTTTATGTGACTTTTATTTGACGCACCTGTGATGTAAACAACTTGTTCACTGCTCATATTGCTGCTCTGCTGCGAATGCGATTCTGTTACCTATTATATAAAGTTTAAGCAAGCGAATTGCAAAGATTTATAACTATAAAGGTGATGTTAAAAAAAGTGAACTTAAAATGAAAAATAAATACATTTAAAACACTTTATTATATATTAAAAAATAAACTAAACGAAACTTAAACAACTTTGAAATATGACATTTAAGAAAAATAACAACAAAATAAAATTATGGTTCTTTGAACATGTCATGTCTTAACACTTAACGTTTCTTATAAAGAGAAGTGAATATATAATATATAACATTGAGTCCATTAAGTATGAAGACTGATGCTAGTTAAAATATTTACATGTACTTTAAATGGTTTAGAGTTTTGGTTGTTTTGTAAGGGCACATTCTATTAGATGGGATCAATACTATTTACACATAACATCACCTACTTGCCAACGCAAGGACCTCCAGAGTCCTTCGAATATCTAAAAGCTGCACCGACCACGTCTAACTTTAAAAGATCTTATTTTAAAATTAAAACAAATTGCACATTTTAACTAAATCTACTTAAATGATGTAACAAACAATTATATTATAATGATCTTTAAGATATGGCCACGTTAACGAATCTACACCCGCGGCGAGACACAACATTACAATCATGTCTTAAGATATTTTTATAAATTCTCGCTTCAACACTTTGAAAGATACGATGGAATGAACACCTATACTTATATGAAGTATGACTAAATAAAGGAAATATGATTTCTCAGACATGAAGATTTATTTAATTGTCCTACATCTTTACAGTTATATAATATATTGAGACCAAAACACCGCACCTTTAATAATAACGTTAGTTAATAAACTAAACATCAACTTGTTAATATCCTTATAGTTATGACTGTACATGAAAGTCAAAAGACCAACGCTGTATACAACAAATGGAGCCATAAACAGCTTATTAACACAATTTAGACTTAAAATACAATTGTAATATACAACAAAATCTCAAAATAGTCATATATATATGAATTTTAATTTTAAAGCTCAACCCATTGGCCCTACCCTTTTTACCGATTCGTACATTTTAATAATTTTAATGACCGTTACTTTTATAAATATATATATCCTAAAAGAGGTTCCTAATAACATTTTAAAAAGTGGTATACTGGACAGATAGAAGTTTCTTCAGTCGATATATTTTACGGATTTAACTACATTTGACAGTCAGTTATACACAGTTACAATAACAATGAAATATTGACAAGTATCTAGTCTCATCAAATGACATCAAATGACAACATTGATATTAACTACGAGCACACAGACAAGAATGTAATATAAAATATGTATTTAAAAATGTTAAACAACTAACTCCATTCGGATATCCATTAAACAATAACTCTAACTATAACTTAAGGTAAAGGCCAGGGCAGGCCCGAGATGTTGACTGGTCCTCCGAGGCCAGCGTCTGCTTCTAACAGGCTCATGATGACCGCCATGGCCGCTTCACCGTTGCCGTCCAGCCCTAACGGGGGGAGGGGCGGCGACGCCGGGAGGGGGCTCAGGGGAATCTCGGCTTCGGGAGAGGGGGAGCTGCCCCCCGCCGCGCTCAGGGGCACGTTGTTGCGCACTTGGTTTGAGTAGTTCAACTCCACTCCCAATATGTTGTCCACTAGCGATGACTGGAAGGGTTAGGGTGTATAAAATACTTTGTATTATAGCTAAAAGAATAAAAATGTATAATTCCAGACAAATTATCAATTAATGTACTATCGGTCCACCGACCTGTTGACTGAAAACAGCATCCTGCAACAAATCGGACGTCAGATCCGAGAAATCGGACGATGACCTCCTGAGGGCCTCTTCGGCGATGGTGGAACCGATTTTGTGAGACTCCACCTGCGAGTCGATGAGTCTCTGCATTTCTACGTCGGCCTCTGAAAGCGGTCTGTCGATGTCACCTGCGAACAAATGTATAACATGGTCATCGGTTCCCAAACACATTAAACTGTGTACTGAGTTTAAATGTTTTAATATTTTCCTCAATGTAGTATATTATGTACAGCTTTTTGTGATTCTTTTTACATTTAGAGCCACGTTGAAATATCTTCTAATCCAATTTGAGAATTTATTATTCAACATAGCTCCAAAGTTATTTGTATGTCACGTTTTGTGTTGTTATCGGCTTCTTGTTATATACCATATGTGTGTGTTTCTTACTTATTTTATATATGTCATATTGGGAGCAATCTTCCTGGGGAGGTTGCATTCGGTTGCCGATCACTATTGTGTTATTAGCCACCAGGCTCTCCACGTCCTTCGTCCACGGGTTCCTGTGGAAAATATACATTAATTTATTAAAACAATTTACTGAAATAGCCTACTTAAATATATTGATGATGCTAAGCTCAATGACCTTATTAACTGACTAATCAAATTTGACAGAAAATAAGGTAAAATTAAGTCTTTTTTAGATTTAGAGTCCGACAAATATATTGTCTTCCGTTGAACAATAGCATATTAGTAACCAAGTTACATAACTTTTAGCACATTCCTTATTTTAATATCACAGCAACTAACTTAAATGGTTTGAAATGAGTTTGGATCCGTGCATAAGTGCCATCCTTCTTCCGGAAGCAGTAGGGCGGAGTCCTAAGAGAGTCCCGTCGGATTAGGGCTGCTTTGTGAATCCTGGCTACGGAACCCAGTTCGGGGGCCAAAATGTACTCGTACATGCTGGTGCCCAGGAGTTCTTGGGGAAGGAAGCCGAGGGCTATAGTGACTCTGAAACATTGGGTTTATTGTTTAGACTTCCTCTCACTAGTGGAGAAAATTCATTATAAAAATATAAAAAGTGGTAAATCTTTAAAGTTAATATCAATTTAATGTTTTCTAAGATTTACACGAGTACTACACATTTCAATAAAACTATTTTTCGGATATAACTCGCGTTTATTATTACATTTTTATATTGAACCCGTCGTCTCGAATGCTTTGCAGCAAACGTGTTCGCGGTAGGACGAGATGATGGTATCTAAATATAAAAATGTAATAATAAACGCGAGTTATATCCGAAAAATAGTTTTATTGAAATGTAATATCAATTTAATGTTGTTAATTAAAATTCAGCCCTCCCTGCAAAAAGATGAATCTTTACATCTTTACTGTATTATGTTTGATAGTTTCTTGACGTCTTGTATGTGCTAATATTACTTAAATGTTGCAAAGTGGAAAAATTGAGGGTGAATATATTTTATGACAAATAATCTGTAATTGTGTTATGTCTCCAAGATTTGTATCTGTATTTGTTCAAGGTCGAGGTCTATTTGGTTTTTTGGTTTGGTTAATATATATCCTTATAGGTTTGGTTTGGTTATCAAGTGTTTTATTTTAGAACATTTAATATATATACTAATTATTTTTATTACTTATTAAAAATTTTAATTACAAATTTATTATAACAGATCCAAAACTATCAATCCACTTTCATTTTGTATATGGTAATTGAATTATAAATAATTTCTGAAAATTCGATACAACAGTTCGAACTCACTTAATGATTTAAATAATGAGAATCTAAGATGAGATAGATCATGTAAGATACTATAAAAAAAAACGATGACTTCCAAGTCATAAAGGTGTCAAACTATGACTCGGTTACTTTGGACTCACCTCTGATCCACGAACAGAAACTTCCCATCCGGGGCATGTCTCGAGATGTACTGCAAGTAGCGGCTCTGTGGCGCGGGCTCCGTGTGTTGTGTGAGATCAGACAACGACCGACCCACCGCCACGAGACACGACAGATTGCATGACTCGTCTTCGGATCCAGCGTCCGTGCAATTGCCGTCAGACATCTCCGCCGGCGCCCAGGACTTCAGATAACCTGGAGTAATATTTGTAAATAAACATCATGAAGCCTGCATTTATTGGTATATTTTTGAGATATCTTCAAAATGATTAATAAAGAATGTACCTGTACACTGCATCACGCAGAACTTCTTCTCGTGAGCCATCTTTTTCTTCAGTTTGGAGTTAGGTTCCTCTTCCTTGACCTCGCTGGGCTGGCTGACCTGGGTGACCTGTGTGATCTGGGTAGGCTCTGGAACGCGGCACTTGATGCGGCAAAAGAAAGAGCGTCTGGCTCCAGGACAGAGCCGGGAGGCATCTGCTACCACATCAGCTTTTAGTGGCAGCATAGCTACAAGAAAAAGATGATATCATCATAAATTAAAAGTCACTTATGAACAGGTTCATTATCGATCAATAATGATTATAGAGTACTGTTCTTTAATAATATTATTATATAGAGGTCTTTTTATCATTGATAGAAACCGATGATAAGATTTCAAAAGAAATGCGTTACGTCACAAGGCTCTATCAGGAGAGGACGACCATTAGGTATGGCTCAGAGAGACCCTGCTGATAAGGTCGAAGAGGCCGCCTTTGTAGAGGTGATGTAGAAGGCTTTTAGTAAGTCGCCAGAGCCTATACATGTGAATATCTGTGGAGAGAAGATTCCACTCCTAGGAGTCCAAAGGCCTGATCCAGAGACACGGGCACTGAGATTCCATTATTAAGGTGATCCGCAAGTCTGGGCACTTTCCAGGACCAATACAAAGAAAATAGTTGTGACCACGAGAGAACAGCAAGTTTTAATGAGACCGTATCCCAACAACCCAGCCAAGTAATGATGCTTTAATGACATTTATATTGTTTTATCAATATAAAACATTATCATTATGTTTTTATGACTTCTGGGATCTAAACTTCGTCTTTTTTTAATTTTTAATCCTGTTAAAATATTTGTATTAATTAACCTTATTAGCCACTATTACCTTTATATTTTTTTTGCAACTCAATTTTACAAGTGTATAAATTAGTGTACTTCACATTGTAAACTGTGTTATAGTAAATGTGTAGAGGCTGTGTGTGTTTGTTTGTCTATATATATTTTTTTCTATTCCAATGGAATGTAATCTAATGTTTCATCTGGTAAATAAATAAATTAGAGATGTGTCGACTCTGACTTCGATCGACTAGTCGACTATTCGGTTGCTAAATGGCTGACTTACCCAAGCCGTCATTGTTTTTTTTCCATTAATGTAAAAGTTTTTCTTTTATCTTTATATTCTAATAGTATCTGTTTCTTAAAGAATTTCTTTTATTTGTTAAATAATAATAACAATAAATTATTTACAAATATTATAAAATCTGAATTATAGACGAATGGTTATTTCTCTGTTCTCAATCACTCCGGTACTATAAAGATTTTGTCAAAATTACTACGAAAATATAAAAAATAATCTAGAACAATACATTTACTACTTTTAACTGAACATATTGTCTAGGAACAGATCATAAGGCTATATTAAATGACATTCAGATACAGACAAAAAGTCAGATGCTTAAAACTTAAACAAATATAATTTCTATAAAAACCAAAAACCAGTTATCAAAAACCATTGCAAAATCATTAGATGTCTTTATTTTTAAGCCTTACATTAATCTTTTCCAAAATGAGCCGACTAGTCGGCGCTTAATGCCGAGTTCAAACAGTTGGCTTGTTTTAAAGATTCATTGTGAAAACTTACTTTTGGCATCAATGAGCCGCTCTCTCGGACTGAGGTCAGACGACGACAGCTGCTCCTTAACCTTCCCCACGTCCTTGGGATGAAGCATGTCGAAGAGACTCTGCCCTATCAGCTCCGACTGGAACGTAATATTATTAAACTTGAACAATATTATTTAGAATTACACAACTATAATACTATAGTGTTATTTCCTATAGCATTTTTTAAATTCTTCGACGGTGATTTTATCTGTAATACATTCTTATTCGATCTTATCATTATAACAGCCATCATTATAATAAACGGTGCGCTGTCATTATCATGTATATTGAAATATTTACAATTTTTAAATATATTATTTCGCAGAGCATAGTAATTCTAGTCGCTTAACATTATTAAATATAAGAAAATAGTGACGGACGTTGTAAATAAAGTAAGTGACTTATCTGTATATCTATCTTAAGCAAATAATAATTCTGCCCAAATTAGTCATATATATATATATATAAACATATACAAGTTCTCACCTGATCATAATTTAGCATACGAGTGACAGACGCGGACACATACAACAATCGCCCGCGGTCGCACCCCACCACCATCAAGAAGCAGTCGCTAGCCGCTTGCAGCACTAACGCGTTCAGTTCAGTCTCGGACAGGAAGGCGGGGCGCGGTCTCACTGTCAGCGGGCCGGCGGAGAGAGCGCCTCGAACTGAGCGTAAATGCTGCACTGCCATACGAAGGACGGTGAGTTTGTCCAACTTCCTGGCCATTGCGCCACACATGGGCACCATGGCGCTCAACTCCGAGATGTAGGTGTTCATTTTATCACGACGCCGCTTTTCTATCTCGCTGTGGTTTTGTCTGAAATTATTTAGTTACATTGACTGAAATAACACTTACTCTATTTAAGAGAGAAGCCTTTACTACTTTTAAGTCGTCAAAGCGATACAATGCGAGTATTATACTAAGCGTTTACAATTAGATGCAATTACAATGTTTTTTTACAGGAACCACTGAGTGTTGCTGATTCGAACGACAATAGTGGCCCGAGCGAACAATATTCAACTACACCACTCTGTTTCTACTGAGAGAACCCTGAGTTCAGAGGCTAATTACTATTTAGTTTTAAACGTTTGAAAAATAAAACAAAATACTCAGATATTATATCAGAGTCACAGCCTGAGACCTTACCTCTTGTCGGGTACAGTACTTCTAGAGCGGGCGTCCTCGGACCCGTCGTCGTCGTAGGCGCTTGCAGTGCCACTGGAAATTGTAATTAGCATTATAACAATATTTTTCATCCAGTCTTCACAACCAGCTGGATTAAGAGTCCGATAATTGCAAAAATACTCTTTAAAACTAAACCACTCGGCAGGGACAGTATATATTGTTTAAATAAAATAATTCACCGCTTATCACAGCTAGCGACAACACACTGAGGATCTATCCTTCTAACTTTACATGTTAACTTTAGATGAGTCCCTGACAGGTTAAAACTCATTCACTTGTAGTTGTAATTAAAGTACACTTCCCCGAGGAGTTGGAGACGGAAGTTGGAAAGCAATTAATATGTTTGATGTTGAGAACGATCTCATACAATCTCGAGATCGCCACTAACCCACTAATCAAAGTGCATTGCGTGTGTAAACGAATATATGTCATGTATTTAAAATATAATATATAAATGCTTCGTGACGAAGTAAACAGATAATCGCCAGTAAAAAATATTTGCTTAAATTTATATAAATACTTTTTTTTTATTAAAACTGTAACCTGCGGCTCCTCGCTACAAAATTTTGGGCCTCGTTAATTGAAAGCATTGTGAGCAGAAACCTTTAAAGGGGTAACTGAAGTTAAAAGGACTTCTCATTTTTGGTTTAAAGTGGTTTAATATACACTTTTTATCCATACAATCTCAACTCGATATTTATTAAATGTTTCAAAATTACACGTAACGTTACAAACGCACCCTAATCTAATATATATACCAATAATGACAGACAGCGAGACGGTATGCTCTTTACAATTTAACTAGATTAAAATGATATAACTGTGTTCATTCCGATGTTTGTTACGCAGCCGGACATTTTTCAAAGTTTTTATTTTTTATATATTATTAATATATCGTAATTTCACCTATTATACTTAGCTTCTGATTCATTAGTATTTTATTATATATCTAGATAGGTACTGTCTTATTACAGATAGATAGATCTAGATAAATCAGTTTTATATATATATATATATATATATATTATTACCTGTACTTTTATAGATGTAATATAACTGCTGTTTGTTTCCCTATATACAATAAAATAAAAATAAAATACCAATTAATCACATTTCTCATAGATGAATTAATTTCATGTGAAATAGAAGTCATGTCCTCTGAAGTAGATACTAACATCACAATCTATACTTTATTGTGATAGTTGTCTTTGTTAAAATATAATATTTAAAATGTCGTTACATATCTTAACATAAGGGTCTATCTTTTTTTTAAAATAAAATGTAACCACATGAAAATATCTTATATCTTACCTTTATATTATCGTTTTAATAAAAATTCTTATCCACCACTTTATAATTTGTGAAACTATCTGATATATTTAATAAGATATCAGTCTAATCAGCCTCGCTGATCCTAAAGAAACCAGTTTACTCACTATGAAGAAGGCTTGCGTTTCCTTGTGCATCCTGCGAGCTGTGGCACCAGCGCGGCGTGGCCCGACGGCGGTACCTCGCACATGAGACCGTAGCCGTCCGGACTGCAACTGTGTGTGTTCACTTAGGTACTTACTCACTTAGATGGTCTAGACTACAATCTAAGTAAGACTTAAACAGTTATAACTATTATCATATCGATGGCTCATTTTCACTGGGCCCTATTCGCTATGACAAGATGGACAATTTTCGTAACGTAAAGCGTTACGAAAATTTTGAGAAATGGTGATGGAATCATATTGTCTATGACAATTGTAAATTTTAAAAATGATTGTAGTGCGTTATTACCTGCTTGAGGTCTCGCGTTTACGTACTCGTGGGTACGGATACAAAATAACAATTGAGATGTTATATTTAACAAATATTTTGGAATCCAATGAAAAAGGATCAGAATTCTTCTACTCATTTCTATTAGTTGTTGGCGCCAACGACCTCCAAGCCTCCTTTGTGGTAGAAAATTCATTCATATTAAATAAAAGTTATTTCCATCTCAAACGCTCTATTTTTTTACATTATCAAGAGTACAAAACGGTAAAACAACAGTCAAACGATGGATAGAGTTTGTAAAAGGTTCGCTAAAAACCAACAAACCTCATTCTATCTTAGCACCGGCTCTTGATTGGCCTCTCGAAATGGATACGTCAGAGAAACAATATAAAATCCCTGAGGATATTGGTGTTTTATCATTCAGACCGGACATATAAACTAGATAACGTACTTAAAGATTTTGTCCTCTCTAGAACTATCACCAGTTTATTTCTAGAAGGAACTCCAGGTAGGTAGGGAGAGGAGCGTGTGCAGATGAAGTGAGCGTACATGCGTACTTTACAGGGGTTCCTTAAACTTAAAAAACAGGTCGAAGCCGCAGCCACTGTTATCACTTCTCTTCCAGCAACGTGAAGGGCCCGCACTCGCACAGTGACTCCATAGAATGCTAACAAGTTTCATCCATTGCTATGATTCGGAAATCAAAAGACAATCTATTCAGTGGGTGTTTCCTACCAAGGGATTGCCAACTAAATTGAAGAGAGGTCGAAGTATAGGAAAAAGAACTGGTCACTGTGTGACCTGTTTTCAGTCACTGCAGAGTGGTATAACAAAAATTGTTTGCCATTCGTCTTGAAAAAGTTTTAAAGAAACGAACTCGCAGTAGGATCCGAACGATGGATTTTTTGGCGACGTCAGACATTGAATTGCTGGGTCACCTGCCATATAGCTCCGACGTCGCACCTCGTGATATTTATTTATTCCCGAAAATAAAAGAAAAACTTCCAAGAAAACATTTTTTGGACGTCGAGGAAGCAGTGGCTGCGATCCAAAAGGCCGTCCAGGATATCCCTAAAAACGAGAGATCAAATTGCTGTTCTTGGTGGTTCTATGGACTGCAGGGATGTATTGATGTGAATGGAAACTACTTTGAAAAGATAAAATTAAAAAAATTAACTTGCTAGTTCGCTCAGTTTTTGATTTTCTATTCTATTCTATTTTCTAAGTTTATAGATCGCGTGTAAATTTAGAGCAAGTTTTTAACTGCAAGGAATCTTGGGTCTCATAGCGAATAAAGGCCCTGGAGTGGATTATAAAACATACAATACAGGACTTTCTTCTCACAAGCGACTTAGTTTGTTGGCAAAACTTTCAAGTAAATATTTATTTTTGAGACTGAGCACGATATGATCCATAATTATTATCATATATATTTATATATGATAGAGCTGTCTTTATCACAGGCTATTTTGTTTTCTTTTTAATATAAAGTAACATTGATATAAAAAAAGAAAACATTACGTAATATTTTCGCAAGATATTCAAATAATACAAAGCAAAGCATGCATAATCATTCGCAACATGTTCGCCAGCATGCAGGGTCTCGCTTGGACCTCGCTTCGAAGAGGTTATTCTCTTGAATTACAAGATAAGAGCCATTTGGCAATCACTTGTTCTAATAAAGTAGATCTAACATTATCAACTAAGTTCTAATCTGCTTAGCCCATAGCTGATAATTCCTCGGGACAACTGTAGTACTAACTCAGATAGGCATTCAATGGTACATTCGTGATCGCAATATTCTTCGTCCAGCAATTAATTAATTACTTAAAGCATTAAAAAGACGTAACAGAAAATTGTTTAGGGTTAATATCACTTAATTATACTCACTGACTCATAATTAATTACTGTAGTGGTTTATCTAGTTAGTAAGTTAGTCAGTTTCGCGTAGGCACAACATTAAGCATAGATTTGATATATGCATTTTTCAAATAAATATCTGGGGATTTACCAGTAAAATTTATAATAAGGAACTTATATTTGTAAACTTATTTGGGGGATTAAGAATATTCACTTATCACATAAAATGTACAACTACTATAATGTAACTAAAATATATATATAACACATTTGTACATAAAATATGTTTGAAAATGAATATTGCAAACACCAAGATCAATATAATACTTGAACGTGTTACTATACTTACTATTGGTGGTTCTTCCTTTTGCGCGGATCTGGCTGTGGGTTGTGGGGCGCATGGGGCTGCACGAGCATTGCGCCCACGCCGGATATATCCGCGCATGCGCCCGCTCCCACCGTCAGCTCGTACGACGTCGAGCCCGCGTTCGACCCGCTGAAAAAATTGCATATATTATATAAAGAATACAGCGACCTGGTGATCTCAACTCCCAAAATGTCCATTATTGTACAAGGGCATGTCCTCGGTTATATCGTCTACTCGGTGGCTATCCGATATTATGATTGGTATTGCGACACTCAGCCGTTACCTGGTCCACTATTGATCTCTTAAAATAAAAAGAGATGTATCGACCCAGCAGTAAATGTATTTATGTGGAACGTAAGCTTTCAAAGAATTTAAAAATGTATCTCCGAGTCCTTTTGCTAAGATTATTATTCATACAATAGTATCATTTCATTTTACGAACATGGAGATAATTTAACATTACAACATATTATATTACAATGTGGGTGAAATTATTCCAGCACAAGATGCTTACGTTTTAATGTATACTATACGACCACAAGCTAAAAATTTGAATTAAAAAATAATTTCAATGTGTACACTATAAACGTTCAGTATTGATTGTTATTTACGTGACCCGTTCCACCACTGAGTCTCGTGGAGCGCGTCTAGCGTGCGCCGGCGCAGCCTTGACATTGACGCGATTAATACCGCAATGACATCCGATAGCTGTCAACACTTTTAACAGCATATAAAACATACCGAAGCTGAGGTATAGGAATGTAACAACACCTTATAAACAGACACTCAAAATAGATATTTTTTCTGTTTATCGATTTAAATAAACAAGAAAGAGAAATTTTGTACCTACAATATACAATTTTAACAAACTGAAGTAACTTCTTGCAAAAATTAATAAAATTTATCAAAACAGAAAATTAGGTAATTGAGTAATCATCTACATTGAAATCTTAATGCATCAACTATCTTTTTAAAATCTAAGGATGCTATATGTTAGAATATTTGTAATGGAGAAAACTCATTTTAAATGAATGCTCTATATGTATTATGTGCCCAGTCGGAGCAGATATCTTACATTATGCCGCATTATGAATCGGGGCTCTCTGCGTGCTCGGGCATGTGAATTTTCTTCATGAAATGCATTTAGTATCATCACAGATAAGTAATAACAACAACACAGGTACATTATTGTAACTTTTTTCTATTTATTTCTGCTTTTAGTAACAATAATTGCAATACATTGGTATAATTGGTTTACCATTAAAAGTTTTATTAATATTTAAAAAAAAAAATTGTAGATTTTAGTTTGATTAAAAATTTTACTCCTACTTACTATAATACTAAATTTCAATTCAATTTTCAATTATTTCTAGTCAAAAGCGCAATGTAGATCAAAAATATAAAAAGGACTGTCCATCTATTCTGTCTATAAGAGAGGGCACATTTGTTAAGACAGCAAGTCATTAAGAGCAGGTACTCGTAGAATCACCAGAATAAAGTAATAAAACTTGGTATCAACCATATTTTCAGAAAGAGATCAGACCGTCTATCCAGTCTCAGAAACTCATGTTTCTGAGACTGGATATACTGAAGGCAGCTGATTGGTGCCATTATTTATAATATGGAACAATTGGGTCAGATTATGGGGAAGGATAGACGGTTAAGGATATTCATTAAATGATTATATAACGCTAAGAATCGTTTGAATTAGACATTCTAAGACGTTAAAATTAAAATACAAGAAGTAATTATTGATGTTGTTTTTATTAAATGCGTTACCATTAGGGACAGAAGAAAGGCAGAAATAAATTAGGGAAGAATTGACCAAACAATTTTGTGATTGTTTTCAAGTATGGAACTGAGGCTAAGAAAACAGTTGTGAATTAGAATAAGAAAAACAATATTTAGCAACATTAGAGTAAGACCTTCAAAGCGAGGGGATTGGTAGATGCGAGGGCATCTATAATAGAGGTATCTAGGAGTATCTTGGTTGTTGCGAAAATTCTGGAAAATCCATGTCAGTAGCAACATATTTTGCAAAATAATGTACACATATAGAATTATTTCATTTTTATTTTATATGAGTCCTAATAATTTTTTGCACATTTAAAGAAAGAATTTATACTGAGATTAACATTGTTCTTTGTGTGCTCACAGCGGCACATATTAAAACAAACAATAGTCAAAATTAGGTATGTTTTATTGAGAAGAAGCGTGATAAAAATAATATAAGTAGGGAATAAATACCCTCAAAGACAACTGAATCTAGAATTTTATATTATATTTTTCCGTGCACTTGCTTGTAGTACGTACATACAACTTTCTTAGTTTATAGGATCAGAAGGGTCTGGAGGATAATCGATATGCATTTTTTATAAAAGTGATGACAAGGAGAGAGATATTAAATAATATTGAATATAGAATAACTAAAATCTAAATGTACATCTAAAGTATATTTATTAGTAAACACTAAATAACTAATAATACCAATTCTTTGATAAACACAAAAAGAAAATGGACACAGAAAACTCATTAAAACGTGTGTTAACCGAGCGCGCTAAGCTTACTATTTAAATAACAGAACTTAATATTTTTTGAACTTTTAAAGTCAATTTAGTATTTAGGACTTCTGGCAATATAAGGTTTAAAAAATATACAGTTCAATTCGCATGTTTGATTAAAATGATTGCAAAATGTCATTTGATTTCTTAATATTTATTTCCAATTATATTTACTTTTCTGGTAAGATTTTTCCTAACGTTGACAATTTGAATAGAATTAATTTTCTTTATTTATGGATCTACTTCATTATGCTCCACGCATTTATTTTTGATTACTTTGATACTTGTCGTTCGTCATCTTAAGAGTTTGTAAGATTGAAGTTATAGTATCTTTTACTTTTAAGGTTGTTATTATTATTTAACTTAATAAATATTATTAAGTTAATATAAAATTGTTAAATGCAGTATCCCTCTATGCAGTATCTCAGTTTAGAAACTTCCATTTTTGGATATTTTATTAATATTTTTTACTTGTGACATAAAACGACAGCTAATATATAATCTATAAAGATCTCGTGTTAATATACAAACCCTGTGTTGTATATTAAGGAGTTACGGGACGACTTGACCGACTCTTAGAAATTTTAGTTTATTCATTAAGTAGGAATCAGAAGAGGACGTCAACTATTTTATATCCTTAGAGATAAGGATGGTCCATCCCAAATTATATATATATTTTCAATATTAGCAAAAAGAATCATTAAACTTAACCCCTATTCTTTAATAGCGATATAATCTTTTATAAGACAAAACAAAGTTTGTAAGTCGGCTAGTAAAGCTAGATATATTAATATCTTGCTTAATAGGATAGCCTAAATGTAAGTTATACCGACACTCGCGCCAGTTACATTGTCTATCCCAGTATATTGTGTTTGACAAGCTATTATTTAATTTCTATGTCACATAAAGAAGAAGAAAGCATTTGTATTATCATGTGAATATTAATAATATAAGTACCTCTTTAATTTTTGTCTCAGACCACGTATCATTACTTGCAAAGCTTATAGCTTGGTATACTAGTAACGCGTTATAGAAACAATTGATCTAGATCTGTGTTCGACTCCAATACGAACATCGCTAATAACTTTAGTAGTTTGCATGTGAGGAGACACGTGAGGGCTGCGTTAATATAAACAATAAAAACACTATATTAACAAATATTATCCTACGTCGGTGTACGATTTCAAACAAAACACGTGACTTTAGCTAAGAATTTCATAACTGTGGAAATGCATTCTGACAAAAATATTGATAATCTGATAAGTAAGCTTAACTTACAACATATTTATTAAATAAAACTTATAAAAATATGTGTTTATGAATTAATCATTAATAATAGTTCTACAGTGAAATGATCCGTGACAGTCCTCACAAACGTCACATTTATGTAATAATCAAAAGATGTAATGGATTTTATGAAAAAAAAATGTAATATAACATTTTTCTTAACCGCGAAGTTAATATGATGGGGCTCGCACCCCTACCGCTTATATACTTAAATACTTAAATACTTGCCGCTCCTTGTAATATTAATGTAATACTCATAATGCTTCACCACTTCAGCCGTAGTTATGTTAAATAATCACTTCAATGAAAAATCTCCTAAAAGTTACATAACTTAAAAGTTTCTGTTATGTAAAGTTTGAACGTCACTTTTGTTAATGATGTGACGAGCGCAGTAACAGTGGCGTCAGCGAGTTCGTAATAGAGTTCGACTCGGAACTTCTGATCTACGTAACGGGGCAGGGTAACATCAAAATACGTACTGCATTTGACTTTTATGAGTTAGTGCGGAGACGACGGCCGCTTAATAAACAATATGAACGTGCAAACTTTAATTCCGGGCTATTGTTTCGTATAGCACTGTCTTAACACGCGGTAACACCTTTAAGTAGATACTTGAAATGTTTTACGGTATTATACATTTCTTTGTTGGAGGTGACCGAAGGGGAAGGCGGGGTCGGACCGCGGGGCGGAGCGAGGACCCGCCCGAAACACTCCTTCCAACTAACACAAGAAAGTTACCGAAGTACAGAAACAACACCTATACAACATCACAAGCGACAAGGTCATTGCATAAGCAGATATGACGACATCTCGCCGCGGTCACGCAACATTAATTTAACATATTGAATTGCGAGTAATTTGTGAAAGGGTTGCCATTACAGCTTCCCGCGGCTGTCCCTGTCTCGTGTCAAACAGTGACCGGTGCTGGAAGTCAGCAAACATATAAATAACAAAAACATAAGTTCGGTTGAGAAATACTTGTTTAAAATTCGTCGTCGGAACAAATCATATACGAATATATTGAAGATTTGAATGCGAATAAATGTTTATAAATTTCTGAAAAATTTATCATACCTCGGTACTTCTAATATTACGAAAATCAAACGACTACTGAGAGGATAATCTCATTAAAATAAACAAAAACAAAGTGTGTATTTTAATATTGAATAACATTAAAGAACATAAAAATGTGAGAACTTCGAACCGAGCTGTTAGAAACTCAATTTAGAGTTGTCACTACAGTTTAGGGCTTCATCACACGATCGATACTGGCTAATACAATAAAACTAATTAATTTAACAAACCACAAATACCTTCGCCCCCCCACACCCCCCCGGCCCCCCCGCGACAAGCTATCGTCTTGAGAAGGCAGACATAATAAATAGTTTATGTTTTGTAATAGATATTTTAATAAATTAAATGATAAAATCTTAATAATACCAATTTATATAATCTGTTAGAGTGTGGTTATCGCGAAATATGAATCCAATGAAAATATCTATATCTATACATATATATTAAAGATATCCTTATATAAACAAGACGGTATTTATGTTTGTAATTAATTATCATAATATTGAAGTAACTCGTTCGTTACTTGTACGGCATCAGTCGGAACAGCGCTGGAAGTTAAGGGTCCATTGTATGAGCTAACCACCTGCGGGTTATGTAATAAATGTTCTTACGATATGAGTAACAGTTGTATTCACGAGTGAGTTGCACTGAATTGTGTAATAACTGCTTCAAAGCTATACATTTACGCTTGCTATAAATATTGTTTGAAGGAAAACTTTTTTCCGATTGCATAAAACATTTATTCCAGTAATGTGTGTTTGTTTATACATTAATACAATAGCAACATGCCACGCTCTCTAGAACTAAAAACAAATTACAATATACGGGATGGAAGTTCGGTAATAGACGCGAGACGGCCACTCTTCAGCTTTGATGAATTCTGAAACGTACGATTTCAACCACACTTCGATGGGTCGAATTTTATGAGCCGGTTCTGAAAGAACCCACCGAGAGGACCAGACTTGATTATAGAACTTGGTGTTGTTACCCACCTTGTGTAGATTGGTATCTTGATACGCTTGTGCCGATATTTAGTCATTTTTCTCACAAAAATATGGCTCAGTTATCCGTTAAGAGCTATCATGAGACTAAACCATCACTGAATCAGGTTAATGTCTACATTGTACTCAGCTAATATGGAAACTTCTTAAGAGGTTAGAGCATTACCTCGGTCATTTTTCCTGTTGAAACATTGCTCAATAGTACAAATTTTCTCATTAGTAAAGAAAATTTATCTTTGAACTCCCTTTGAGTACCGTTTAAGAAGTTGTTTCGATTGTACCAGCCTAGTCGTTTTTAAATAATCAGTAAAATAATATACAGCGAGTCTCTTGCTCAAGTAGAGGATTACTTTGAATTATTTTCTTTACAACATGGACGGCTAGATTTTTTCCTACCACCAACTGAGCACGTATCGTTGTACCCATCAATAGCGCGGTAGACAAGAATTTACTAATACCAAGCAGATGGAGAGTTTTAAAAATTGCCTCCACACCTACTGTGTAATGGCAGATTGATGCGAAAAAAAAAACACAATTGATATTCATGTAAGAATGTTAGATCCTAAATTATATCTTTTGTTTTACTTTTACTGTAAGATATACAGTAAAGAAACGTGTTATTAGCTTCTAGCGCTTATAAACTTTAATTAGACAAATTACATAAGTTTATGATTATATGATTTGATTGTTGAAATCTAAAAATATTAACACGGTGTGTCCCACTTAGTGTACTGTAGTTCTGCATATGAAGGTTTTATACAGACTGTAAGAGTTAGTGATGAGAGCAATAATAAAATAAAAAGATGAAATGATATTATCAATTCTTAAGGTCAACTTCAACTTGAATCGGAACATATTCTCAGCCTTGAACAATTCCTTTAGAATTCACCGAGTTTTCTAAGCATATCAATATTTCTTCAATAATGTTATACGTACAATATTCTGTATTAAAAGTAACTAAATTATATTTTAATATGTATGCGAAGAAAGCATATTAAATATTATGTTACTTTACCACAGTTGATTTGAAGATTTCTTTAAATTTATAATCAATGAGTAAACCCGAAATAGCAAGTACAGCGTTGATAAAATACGTTGATTGAATTGCAAACAGTGATCTCGTTCTATTGAAGGTACCTACCTATCTAACTACCTAACCAACTACCTAACCAACTACCCAGCCAGCCGGGGCGCGACTACACCGTGTCATAACTCAGACATCAGTGACGCAGACACAGATTATAATAAGTTAAATTGTATTTGTTTTATTTTAAGTTTATCACATTACTACTCACTCGGTGCTCACACCCATGTGTCGATTGAGTCAATTTTATGAATTGGGCCATTAGAGTGGACGTCCTCGCTGCCACGGCTGGCCGCTGGTTCATTACAATTGATCAAATTTATGATCTCTAACAGTAGAGTTTATAAGAACCTGCTACCTGCTCTACATACATGTATAACTTATTGTTAACGTGTCATACAAACTATTTATACAAAAAAAAACTCTGTTTAATAAAGCTTAATAAAATCTTTATTAGAAATATGTTTTATTTAAGACATTTATTCATTGTTCCAGCTACCACCTGCTTTGAACTGAGTGAAGTCACACCAATATTGGTCTGTGATTGGAGGAATCTGAAGAACTTACAGGTTTTATAAGGGTTACTTTGCTAAGTTTCATTAGGTTAGGTTTTATATACTTTAAATGATACAATTATTTATAAATAATTGCTTAATAAGTCACTACAAGGTTCAGTATATAGCTTTTCCTACAGTTACTATTGTATTTCCACAAAAGTTGAAAATACTCTTCATTTATTACTATTTTATAGTATTGGGTTAAGAAAATAAACTGAAGAAAATTTTCTCTAAAATAATGATTAAAAGCGGATCTTTTTCCTTATCTGATATTTACAAGTTATCTGTGAATAAAACGCACCTTATCATATTGTAATGAATATCAGAAAGTTACAGATAAATAAATAATATTTAATAATTTCTAATATGTTATATAAAAGAGTCACTGCTATTGCAAATTGTGTGATGACAACTCTTGTGTATTCTCGGGTCGACCATTCGTTAAACGACTGACGGTCTGTCTGAGTGCAATGTTTATAACAAGTAAATATGAATGTATAAGTATTTATAATTTTTCAACTAAAATAGTTTATCACACAGTTACAAAGTATTTATGTTATAAATATGAGTCTAACCCTTCGCTAACCTGTTTAAATAACTTAGACCAAATTACCTTTAAATAATTAAGAACCAGATATAATAATTAACAATTATTAATAAAGATTTAACCTTTCACTGTTAACAAGTCTTATCAAAACTTTAAGATAAATTATAACGAGCTTATCAATTATATTTGTTTGATAAGAAATCTAAAAAGTGATTTAATTATTTGAGAGTTATGAAAGGTTGCTGTTAGGAATATCACCTAACGACCGTTTTAAACTTAAGACAAGTTAATAAAAATTATTAATTATTTCACATAAATAAAGTCTTGGTTTCATTTAATAATACTTTTTTAAAATAAATTAACAACTGTGCAAAGAGATTAGCCACGAGGTGTGAAGAGGTCAAGAAAGGAAAGAAAATAAAATATATATTTATCTCAAGGGCTCGAAAAGTCGAGAAGTATCAATTAAGAGAATTCTAATACAATAATATTACAAAGCATGAAATACAGAATAATCTTTCATTTCTTTTTCTTAAAAATATTCCCAAACAATAATATGTATCATTAGCTTTTTACTTTATATTTCTTCACAAGGCGATAACAAGAGTAATGGTAGTGCGTAGTGCAGCGGTTAGCTGTGACGCGCTCAAATATATCGAGTACGTTGCGTTTTATTATACAATCGATTGCATTATATTGCACTGTGCGAGGGCGCTGCGAGCGACGAGCCGACCTTGGACAGCTGCAATTACTATCATTACACTTTATATCATTAATTGTTGATGGAGAATGATGGACGTGGTTCATTTATTAAGGTAATAAGCAACTATCTCACAGGTGCTATCACCAGCCTAATAATTACAATGATATTTATAATATATCTATTAAATGTACATTAAAAACTTAATAAGTTTAGACCTCATTGAAAATTCCTTAAACGAGGACCATCCACACATGTCATAACAACAGCGACAGACGTCGCGGAACTGAAGTGTATGTGATCAGTCGACCAACGATATTCATATCTGTGGCGCGGCGGTCAGTGTGGTACAGCTGATACACACAGACAGACACACAGACACACACGCCAGATCTACAATAACTTTAGGGATCTTATAAATCCTTCAGTTAGGCAGTTGTAGATCAAATATAAGTAATAAAGTTTACTCTGATCCAAAAATAAAAAACATTCAAATATTACAACAAATAGAATGAAGCCGGTCTGAAAACACAAAACAGTGACATTCCATTTACGGATTAAAGTTTAACGGAATTCAATCTATTAAAATGTATTTCAATAATCTGATTGGACTGACATAATCTTATCTATCTATACTAATATTATAAAGTGGAAGTTTGTTTGTTTGTTTGTACGTGCTAATCATTTAAACTACGATTATGAAGTGCAGGTTCATGAGGAAGTTTATAATCTATGTAGCATTATGGCACTACTCTTAGTCATCCTAATAGTAAATAAATAGAGCTAGTTTAGTATTGTATGTTTCCCCCACTTAGTAAGTCCTGTATTCAAAAATAAAACGTATCAATGCATAAGTCTATACCGTCATTTTGGATTTTTTATAGTCATATGAGTTCCTGTCTGTCGGAACATTCGAATAAAAGTTATGTTTGTCATGAAGAGTTTCTCTGCATCTGTAAGCTCAACACTGGCAAGATGGCTGCCTATGCGGTGCTAAGTCTGCTGCCTCTAACTCAAATCTTATATTTCTTATAAGCGAGTAAAACTAAAATACTAAATGTATAAATCACGTCTTATGTAATAATATTCTTTTATAACCAAAGCTGTAATACTAATTGTTTATAAACGTAGTAGGCCAGTGGTACGTTTACGGTCGCAGCGGCAATTGATATCGCTTATCGGTAAAGCAACAATGCCATCGAAAATGATGCAGTAAGCAATGTGACCGAGTATTATTAACGGGGGAATAGTTTTATGTTTGGTCGCCATGAAAATGAAATAAATCTCTTTGTTTGAAATGTTTCCAGTATGGCTTCGATGCCATTTGAAAATGGCAACGTAAATAAAACTATGTCCTGACATTCCTCTGTTGTGTTGTGTGTGTGTGTAACTACAGCCGTGCGTATAAACAATTAACAATTACAATAATATATTAAACGTATTCTAAATGAAACGAACTGCATAATTTTTTCTTTCATTTTTTATGACTCCGTTAATCCAATTAGGTATTGTTAGTAGACATACGGTATATTGAAGAATTTTCAGGTTAACAAATATATGTGTAGAATTGACAGCACTTACTGCCTTGCGCGGAGTAACCTCACCTAAGTGTAAAACCTAAAAAAGTTACACAGAATTTTCATTTTAATTTCAATGGGCATAACTTTTTGAAATGTAGTGATTGAGAATCATTTTGAAATTCTTAAATTTTCTACAAAGAAACGAACATGTAACATTAAAAATACAAACAATAAAAACTTTTCCAAGTTTTAATATTCCTTTCCCACAATAAACCTGGCTAATAATGAAGGTAATGACGATATATTAGGGCGAGTACCGATCGAATACTTCCCCTAATTAATATCATTAGATTCCTGATCGAAAAGTAGTTCTTGAACAATACGTGACTAAAATTCATGAAATTAAATCTGGACCAATTCTTCCAACTTCAAAATGGAGAATAATATATATTATAGATGCCGTAAACGAATTACTTAATGAGTAATTCATATTATTTAAACAAGCATAACATGCATAACATGTGTACGGATAATTTAAAATATGATTTTAAGTAACATATATTAGAGCTAAGTAGGTTGATATGTAAATGAGGACAAAAATAAAACTTATATAGCAATCCTGACAAAGAAACTTGATAATGTCCATAGTAAGGTAGCTTCGAAAGAAGTGTTTTAAACTATATAAGATTTTATTTGGTCTCTTTTTTTTTCGTAAAGGTTTAAAGAAATGGAATTATGATTATACCTCGCTAGGGCTGACATTTCGTCTTTCTTTCGCCTTTTGTTTCTGTCGTCTTTCGCAGGGTTCAGATGGGCAAGAGAACTAAGTTTTGTAAATAGGATTACCGAAATAGACGTATTATCAAATGCCCGGAGAGCGACAGGTAAAATGATAAGTGAGCCGCTAGACTTATCAACAGTGTGTGTGGCATTGTGTTTAGCCGCTGTCTGATACCTCGGGCTGAAAAGTGGTGTGCTTCTGATTTCAGAATTCCGGTTTTCTGTAGTCTTGTCGTTACTGTGACTAAGGAGTAATTTCCCGTTTACTTTTACTGCCTTACAAGCCTGCTCCCTGCCTTCGTGGACATGATGAAAAAATTAACGCATCCTATCTGAATCTGCTGAGCAAAGTAGAATTTTAAAGGACCAACTTTCCGTCCAGGTCATGATCAAACGATCTCAAGGAAGCGTCGAGTTGTCTGGTTTTTACAGTCTGTAGAAGAACAAAACAAAGAGAACAATTGGCTATACATATTCGGGGAAAGAATGACCGTCTTAAAGAAATTGGGATAGACCATTCACGGTTGTAAAATCATTGACAGATCTCCCCGAGTGATATGTAGTACTTGATTTGGGTCAGTAGGCATTGCTTGAAGTAAAGTTTCCAAGGGCTTTTGCTTATTTATCTAATAATATAAACACGTGTAATGACAATTTAAAGTACAAATAATTAATAAATTATAAAATATTACTATTTTTAGACATTATCATAATGTTATAGGAAATTTACAATTGTCACAAATTTATTTTTTTATTTTTGTTTTAAAAAAATTACAAAAGGGCAAGCCTACTGCTACAGACCTTAGTTTGTTCGGTGAATACACTAGATATACGAAATTTACTGAAAAGAATAGCGACAACAGAATATACATAAATATTGCGTAAACAGAAGGACTCTATAAAGGGACAAACCGTGTTTTAAAAATATTTCTACCGATTTTACCGAACAAAAGTGCAATAGGCAAAAAATGTGTTTCCTATATAAAAAAAAAACCAAACTGACAGTCCTTTGAATGCAGCTCAAAACGCAAAAAATCGAATTTGTAAAACTGTCTGTACGGAGTCTCAATCGGGAGCAATATATATATATATATATCCGGGCGGATGGTTGGTAGGTTTGACAATGCTAAAACATTTTGTAAAATATATATGAGAACGAAGAATTTTTAATTTTTCGAACGTCAAAGTGACGTGGAAGCTTCAAAAACTTTGTTCTACTATTGTTGGGAATAAATAAAAGGATTTACGAACTACATTTCTGATTTCACAGACCATAGCAGTGAGGTGGATGTCTTTGTAGTGTCCAGAGTTATGGAGCGAGGAATTCATAAAGGGATTTTAAAAAAATAAAATAGCAAATTAAAGAGAATTTATAAAATTTGCTTCAATTATACACTATGACAAGTCTTTTTCATGACAGTCAATATTTCAATTAAAACCTCAGGTATAAATCGTAATTTCAAATATATAGTTTGCAATACATAACACAAACCAATATTGTAAATAGAGCCTTCCTTTTTAAATAAGTTTTTAACAAACCGACAACCGCTTATTCGCCATTTCTTTAAAACATATGACGCTTTTTGGGAGTGGTTGTAGCACCAATGGGATTGTATTGACGGAACTTCGGACTGATTAGTTTTCCAGCCAAATCGGTTTTTTAGTTTAAAAAAAAAAACTAAATACCGAATACCGTTTTAATCGAAATAAAAATGAACATAACTGAAAAAATAAATTATTAAATTTAAAGAAAATAAAGAAAAAAAAACAACAGTTTTCTTGACCAGGAAGTTAATGTGATGGGGGTCGCTACCGCGTGCTATCTTATAAAATGATAAGCATACTATATCTTTTTAACAAAGTTGCATTTTTTCATTGTGGCTAGCCTCTGTTCCAATCACCTGTTACTATTAGCAGTGCTTAATTAGAGCACGCCATGCCTTAATGAGTGCACTGAGAGGCTGCGCGGGCCGCACGGGCCGCACTCTGTTAAGCGACAAAAGAAACGAGATGACGTTATCCCATAATTGTTTCTAGCTAATTAAAACAAAACATGAGGAATTTAACAATTATCCTTAGTATTTTCACTTTCCAGTGCTACTGCCTCGTACCGCCTGAATACGTCACAAGTTTTTAAGATGCACTTTTGTACACCTAATTGCCACTCTGCACACTTTATTTGTTTTAAAGGACTACAATACCAGCTTTTTAGATGAACTAATAAATAACCGATTAAATATAGACAAATACTAACAAATTATTACTAAAAATAAGAATATTAATGAAAAAAGCCTGAGCTTTAGTACCAAAAATCGCTCTGTCAAGGAATATGTTTCATTAATTGTCAACAAAGTGGTGCGGCACTAGTCCCAGGTCCTGTATACACACCTACCCGCTATATACCTGATGGTCATAATCTGAACACCGTTAACTTGCAGATCAATAATATAATAAGCGATTCAAACACAAACCACACTTAGCGATTCCTTGAGCCACGGTTCGGTTTCAAATTAATTATAAGTTTATTATTAAAAATATTATACCCTGAGTCTTTATTTCTCTCTATCTATCATTAGCTGTTAACAATACGTGGCTTAGTAAAATAAAATATATACTAAAATATTTTGAAGAAGAAACAAAATTATTTATGTCTAGACTAATCAGACGAATGTCTAGATCTAAAGATTGTACACCAGATGATACGAATATGATAAATAAATTAAATTGAGTCTTAATTTAATATTATCTTTAAATAATAAGAAAATAATTGGTTAAAGTCCAACTTTAACTTCGAATATTTTATTTTGAATTTATAAATTCTTTTGTATAAACCTTTTAACAATATACAATAACATTTAATTAAAAATTATTTCCTTTACTACTTTGTATTTTAAAACAGTATTTTATTTGTTAGTTAGTATGAGGTTATAAAATATTAAAACAGTTAGTTTTTTCCGTAATAAAAAAACCCTTAGTTCATCGTCGCTAATATTTCGGAAAAATAAATATATTTTGAGTGGACATTGTCTTATTATCTTTTAAAGTAACTCTCGGATTGAATGTGACAATATAACGAACAGGCACCCCGGGGCCACCTGTTGCGGGGCGTCAGGCGCGCGATCAACTCTCTAATAACGGCCCGTCAAATGCACAAACTATCATTGTTTATAAAACGGGAGGTAGCGATGGCACCGACGTATTTATTATATTCTGCAGTGTGTTGTTGTGACGGTGTGACAGGACTAGAGCACGCCTTGAACAGGGGAGCATTCTTTGCAGCGAGCAAAATTATTTTTGGTATTTGAAATTCGAAAAAAGCGATAAAAAAATTAAAAACTTTGACATGCTTGAATAAAAATAATTTTTAGGACAATTTTAGCATTACAAACCAATTAATTAGAAACATCCTTTTTGTAACGTATATAAATTGTGATATTTTGTCTCGAGAAACATAAAAATACTAAATAAATAAAAATAATTAGTTGTATAAAGCCTCTATAATAAGTCGAGCTCGCAAATAGTTTGAAGTGAGCAAACTAACTATTTAATTACAAGGATTCGTCCACAACTAGGTTTAAGGAGCGTATTTAACAGGTCGTTTGCGCTGAACAGATACAAACTGTCTGAATGGACTTCAGATTTTAAATAGTTAATTCATACGTCTATATTTTATCTCATTATTGTTATATAAAGAATAAATAAAAAATAGTTATATTCACTTTCATAGTAAAATATTCACTAAAACTTTTATATATGATATACGAGTAGTCGAGTAGTCTTGTTTGTAATAATATAAGTTATCCATCTACTCACTGCAGGTCATATTGGTAATACTGCGGCGCTGGCTGCTGCAGATCGTGCATCTGCAAGTACAACTCCTGAACCCGAGTATAATCGCGCGACATGGCGACCGCGCCGCGTCGCCCACGGGCCTGTACTGACGGACGGCGACCGACAGGTACACTACACAGGTTCAGACAGGCTTCATCTGCAGCCCTCCCTGTATCCCTTCCGCTACAACCCTTATTATACAATTACACGAAACATTTATATTTTAATTATCCATTGAGACGACGACGGCAATCGAGAAATTAGTTTTTCTTTCATATTACGTCATTTAAATTATACTCTATTTTTCATACAGTTATTATTGTGGAAATGATGAGTAGATAATTTGGTAAGCGACCTTGAGTGTCACATTTAAGTGGCAAGACAAATTCTTTTTTATATGTTACTATTATTATACTGAGAAACTTGTAGTAAAGAATCCTTACAATTCATTATATACTACAACAACCTTAAGACAGAATCAGTATATGTGACACTTTATTGATAGTACACGGCTGTACTTACAAGTATCAAGACGATTTCTTTAATACCACTTTTTTATATTTTACGAGAGCTCAACCAAGTACCTACATTTAATTAGTGTTCGTCGATATCGTGCTGTTCTTGTATTTCCAAAGGGCAGGAAACTAAGAACGCTGAAAGAAGCTTATCTTGAAGGATTATATTTTGTGCGATAAAACTAAGTAACTACCTTGTGAAATTAAAACCTTAACTTGTTGACGTTTAAGTCTCAGAAACGATATATTTTAAATATATTTTATAAAACTTATAATTCAATAGTAATTACAGAATTTTTCAGCCCAAGAGTCCCACATTTAAAATAATATACATATCGTAATAATACCTAAACAGAAAATGAGATTAAGTTTTCATGTGCGGGGGCTCTTCTTTTGGTAATTTTTTTAAGTATAAATACTTCAACGAACTCTGTGTGGTGTTTGTATTTTAACAGGTCGATTATCGTGTTGAATATCCGCGACTCATCCGGGCGGGCAACTTAGCACTCTCTCCGTACAGAACATTCGTTCAATGACACTCCAGACCGAACTCGCCAAAGTTAAAATTATGTTATTGGAGATTATAGTTTATAGTAAGTCAGCTGCATAGTTGTAACAACAACAATTGTAGATATTAATAATAATAAGTGGTGAGAGATGTAGACAAGTTAACTTCCTTTAATATCAAAAAAGTTATTTTATCAATATATTTATAGAATTGATTTGTAATATATTTCTAATTTCCTAATCATAAGAGATGTCTCTCAAAGTGGCATGTTAATATTTTTTACTAAAATACAACTCTACTAATATTCGAGACAAAAACGCTCATTATAATAATTAATTATATTTGCAGCAGCCGGCAAACGGCAGGCGTACCGGGCTTGGGCTAAATCGATAGTCACAAGGGATCCGAACTCTAGAGTTCTGAAGAGGAAATATAATCGTGCCTCCAGATTCTTCAAACGGCAAATCGCTAGAGCAAAGTTCAAGCATGTCGTCAAAATTGGGGATCAGTTGGCAAGGTACCCACCAGGCACGCGCAAGTTCTGGGCGCTTTCTAAAGCCACTCTGGGTAACTTTTGCCAGCCGTCCCTACCGCCATTGCACACGGGGAATGATTCTCTGGCCCATACGGCAAAAGAGAAAGCCGATCTCTTGGGCACTCTTTTTGCCTCAAACTCGACTTTGAACGACCAAGGGAAAACACCGCCTACCATCCAGCGGTGTCAGAGTTCATTGCCGGAAATAATTTTCCGGCAAAAAACCATTCGTCGTTCTCTACTTTCCTTGGATGTTCATAAGTCGAGTGGGCCGGATGGTATTTCCCCATTGGTGCTACGAACGTGTGCCCCTGAGTTGACTCCAGTGCTAACGCGTTTATTTCGGCACTCCTATCTCAAAGGCGTAGTCCCGGTCTCTTGGAAGTGTGCCTTTGTCCATCCGATCCCTAAAAAAGGTGATAGCTCGGATCCGGCTAACTACAGACCTATCGCCATCACCTCTCTTCTCTCCAAAATAATGGAGAATATCATAAACCGTCAGCTCCTCGCGTACCTCGAGGATCACCAGTTGATCAATGACCGGCAATATGGCTTTCGCCATGGTCGATCGGCTGGTGATCTTCTGTTATATCTCACACACCGTTGGGCTGCGGTTATTGAAAGCAAGGGAGAGGGTCTGGCAGTTGGTCTGGATATGGCGAAAGCCTTCGATCGTGTATGGCACAAGGGGCTTCTTTCGAAGCTTCCTTCCTATGGGCTTCCCGAGAGTTTATGCAAGTGGATCACCAGCTTTCTCACTGGGCGGAGCATACAGGTCGTTCTCGACGGTTTTTGCTCGGACCCCAAGCCCGTGAACGCTGGTGTACCCCAAGGCTGTGTGCTATCCCCAACCCTGTTTCTCCTGCACATCAATGATATGTTGGATATTTCCAACATACATTGTTATGCGGATGACAGCACTGGGGATGCGGTATATTCCGGCCGTGCAGGTCTCTCTCGGGAAAACGTCGACGAGTGTCGAAAGAAACTTGTGTCTTCTATAGAGACCTCCCTGGGGATGGTCTCAGAATGGGGTGAACTGAACCTCGTCCAGTTTAATCCCCAAAAGACACAGGTTTGCGCGTTTACCACCAAGAAAACCCCATTTGTCGTATCGCCACTCTTCGAGAGCACACCCCTCACCGCCTCGCCAAGTATCAGAATACTGGGACTCGACATTTCGAGCGACTGTCGGTTTCGTGGTCATTTGGAGAGCAAGGCCAAGTTGGCCTCGATGAAATTGGGTGTGATCAATAGAGCGAGGCAGTATTTCAATGCTGGCCAAAGACTTGCGCTCTATAAGGCGCAGGTCCGGCCACATATGGAGTACTGTTCTCATCTCTGGTCCGGATCACCCCAATATCAGCTTCTACCTTTTGACCGCGTACAACTGAGAGCCGTACGGATTGTCGGGGACCCGGTGCTCTGTGAACGGCTGGACTCTTTGGCACTGCGTAGAGACGTGGCTTCTTTGTGCGTCTTCTATCGCATTTACAACGGGGAGTGTTCCGAAGAGCTATTTAATCTGATGCCTGCCGCCGAATTTCATCACCGCACAGCACGTCACCGCCTTCATTACCATCCTTACCACCTGGATGCATGGCGTTCTTCTACTGTGCGGTTTGCAAGTACCTTTCTTCCACGTGTCACAAAGATGTGGAATGAGCTTCCTTCGGCGGTGTTTCCAGATCGATACGACATGGGTACCTTCAAAAAAGGCGTTCATTCCTATCTCCAAGGCCGGCAACGCTCTTGTGAGTCTTCGGATGTTGCAAGAGTTCATGGGCGGCGGTGATCACATTTTATCAGTGACCCGCATGCTCGTTTGCCCTCCTTTTCCATAAAAAAAAAAAAAAAAAAAAAAAAAAAATAAAATAAAATAATTCATTTAATTTTACTCATTAACACAACAGTTTCGCAAAAATATTTAAATAATAACTTATATAAAATATAAGTTAATTTTATTTAATTTTATTTATATTTATTCTATATATCATTTATATTTTTAAGAATATTTAATTTATATAGTGTTAAAAATATTGTATTTTTCATAAGACTTTCATAAACAATTATAACTATACCTAAGCTTTACAATGGATCTTGAAGACCAGAAAGAAATATTATATTTAATTAATGCTCCAGATAATATTGAAGTTTAAGTATGGACTAGAAAACATATAAATTAAAATTTTTTGAACTCAGACAGCTCAGGAGGAGTAATACATATTGTATACAAATCAAAAGATTGAAATACAAAAAATACAATTGTTCTTTATTAAGGGTTTTAAAGAAATCATATTTTTGTCTCTATTTTATCTCAACGTGATTATGCAATTGACTTCGTTTTGTTTTTAATCGTACCATGTAGACGCGTATTCCCGTGGTTTTTAGTTTTAAAAAACAATTAAAAACGGTGTAATCGCGATTTCTAAAAAAATATTGCACGATAGGGGCGAATGTGGCGGCGATCGATGAGTCTTGATGTTAGCGAAGTGATCACTATTGAAAGTAATTTTATACAGTAGCTTCTTTTGTTTTTTTAAGATGTATTAAATAAATATAATGTAACGTAATAAAATAATTCGTTAAATGTATAGTAATTAAATATGATACAGTCACAATCGGTTGTGGGGTTGACGTATTTACTAATTGTCTATATCAGTGCACTACTACCTGCGCATACTACACCCCTCGCTAGGGGTTGCAAATGTAAATCGATAGAAACAAATTGATACTTGTTTATTTTTAGTGAATTTTTATTTTAGTTTTACTTAAAATGATTTTGTATTTGATTTTAGAAATATTGCTGTAGTTGTCATTGTGTATCGTAGGAAAAGAAATAATAGTCCTAAAATGTTCTTAGGAGCATTTACATTACAAGTATTAATTATAAAACAAACTGCTTTTATTAGTGTCATTATACATATCGACTGTGAAGTCAAGTAAAAATAAAAACATTTTTCATAATTAAAATATTTCATACATTAACATTAAATTATTTGGAAAACTAATAATATAAGTTGACTTTTTTAAAGCAGTCGTTATGTTAATATAGTATTACGAAAAAAATAGATTTGGGGTAAAAAAATATTTAAATTTAATATATATTATAAAATATATTTTTAATGTTGACAATCGTTGAACTGAACATTAATAATCTGTATTTAAGACTACTTAGAGTCAATAGTAGTCAAAATTTATATTACAAGTTTTGATCTTCGAAATAAAAATAAACCAAATAGTATTCCTAAATTATGCTGCATACGGAAGTTCTTGAAAGAGGAGAAGACTCGAGAAGGTGATGGAATCTACGAAAGTTGAAAGAAGTCTATAAATTTTTAAAAAATATCTAAAACTTTATTTTCATATTTTTTTATCATTAACACAATCTCAAATGATTAATAGAATTTTAATGATTTTTCTTTTCTTGAGAATATGTTTTTGGTATAATAAGTGGTGTTCAAGCTCCATAGTGCGCTTGAGCCAGGGATCAATTAGTTGTAGGAGACGATTGAAATAACAAAAATCAAAGGTCAATCAAAATTTCATGTTCTGTTTCCAGAATTGGTTATCATTTTAATTTAATAAAACATTTTTTTTCAACTGTTATATGTAATTGCACTTGATGTAGATAACTATTTATTTATTTATTACTTTTTATTGATGATTTTTATTGATTGTATATTAGTAAATTTACAAAATTTCACCGTTTTTACTTTTATTACTTCTTGAGGATGCCATTCCATATGCCGAAGATTAGCATTGAACACCACCAACACCATGTGGACATCCTCTATCAGGATTATCACCAAGAAAATAACATTTATCAATTATTTGTCCACAATGACAAATTGTAGTTTTTAATTTCTTCACAAGCTATCGTAAAAAATAAAATTGAATATTTATGACTTGTTAGATTGCACGTTACATGCACAGGTACTCTATAAGCTAAATCCTCCACTTTTTAAAACATGTAATATGGGTGACCATTTCTAATGATCCCCAAAAATAAGGGAAGATAAAATATTATATTTTGTTTCGTCCAATAATTAAAACTACTATTTATTCCTAAGTTAATTGCCAAATAATTCAACTGTTAATTTAATTTTCTTTCAACAATTTTTGGGCAATTGTTGTGTTGTATTGGAAGATATCAAAAGAACACCTTTACAGTTATTTCTGGACAAATGAGTTTTAAAATATTTTTTACAACTGTAACGTTTTTATAACTGATTTGAATTCATTTAATATTATTATTATCATCCATGTTTCACAATATTTTTTCTTACCAACAAATCACAATATTTACCGAAGCAGAAAGTTTTATTTTATTAATTAATTCCTATTATATGAGCTCCTGATTTTTTTTGTTAGTATAGAAATACAAGCACCAAAGCAAATATAAAAGTATGTGATCAGTCAGTGCAGCGCCGCACTACAAACTAACGACACTCAGTACATAGGTGAGAGTTCACATCGATAATATTAAGAGAATCATTAAGGTTTATATGTAACTTGGCCGTCGAGTACACAGACATATATAAGTAAATAACACTCGAAATATGTGCCGCGAAAAAATTAAAATTACAGTTCAATAGGAAAGATGTTTGAAAATAATGTACGACAGCAAATCTTATACAATTAATTTGACCGTTGTAATGTGTCTGACCGTAATATTACAGACGAATCAATACGTGTCGTCGGATATTGCACTTCAGTGAAACAATTAGTGATCATGTGAATTGAAACTTAATACTATTCATAAGTTTTATAAATACTTTTCAATAAAACTATTTTACGGATAGAACTCGCGTTTATTATTACATTTTTAAATTTAACCCGACGTTGCGAATGCTTTGCAGCAAACGTGTTCGCGGTAAGACGAGATGATGGTGTCTGTGAATACTCCTTTCAGTGAGTAAAACTTTAGACCAAATTTAGTTTTATTTATTTATATTCTGAGTAAATAATTATTATAATTTTATAAATTAATAATTACTCCTGTCTGATGTTTTAAACATCAAATTTTTGTCGGTAGTATAAGCATATATTACATTTTAGGTTCTAATTTAATTTTCAATGCTCTTAAAAGGCTTTAAAAAACTTATTAAACTGATTTTGGTGGTCCTTGGAAAAAATTTAAAGAAAACATTTTTGTTGCTTCTTTGTTTTGTTTAACAATAACTCTGAAGGTGGCTAAAATGTTGATTCACTTCACCAAGGTACATCAACTTTTCAAATATGATAATTCATTCATAGTCTGGAGGGATCTTTAGTTCGTTACATATTAAGATGTTTCAATTGTGTTTGCGAGAAGGCGATATCTAGTTGTCTGTCAGTAAGTCGGTAAAAGTTGTCACCCACTTCCGACGGTTTTTATAGTGCATACTGTTCTGGAAGTACACTGAGAGCACTACGAGTGTTTTAGAATTGTTACAAGTTGAAGTTGTTATTTTGATTATTACATTTGGGAACAAAAACCAATTATTGAGACCTATTGTTATAGTAGCATTCTCTTGTAACCCACGGATGTATATCTATATTATTTTATTTTTATAAAAAAAAAATGCTACTCAATAACATTATATTTATACACAAAAAAGTGCATTTTACCATAATTTATTTTAAGTTCAATATATATATATTTATATATATAATTCAAACTCCTCTTAAACGGCTTGAACGATGCTTATGAAACTTTGTAAGTTTGAGAATAAGACGTATACTATTTTTCATATTCCTAAATTATAAGAATGGTGCAACCCATTTTTTTAAATATTTGGACAAAAGTTTTGAAATGTATGTTTTTTTTATATGATATTAAAAAAATCATACTGCACTAAATTTTCACTATTTTAAATAGCGGTATAGGTACTTTCATATTTTTTATTATTTTTTAGGCCAAAACAACGTTTTCTGTATCAGCTAGTATTAAATTATTTTGCTTTAGACCGCTCCAATCCATTTGTTTGACAGGTGCCTAACAAAACGTTCGTCCATAAGCATAGTGAACTCATTAGATATATTTTGAAATGATTTGTGAATTGTATAATATTAATTATAATATTGGTTATTGTGTAGCCTCACTGCAGTCATAACTAAGTATATTACTATATCTCGAGCAGTATCTTTATACTTAAAACAAAATACAACATGATATATAGAAGAGAAAACAATACCTTGCTATATATTTGTTATAATTAACAATAATTACAAATTGATTATTTTATATATTTTATGATGTCGTATTTTATGAGTCGTTATATATTTTATGATGAGTTATTAGAATAAGAACACTCACCTTAACCCTGGGACTAATTGTTCCTCGAATGGATATGAAATATATTCTTACATATCAAATATTAATGTATAACATAGTAAAAAACACCGTTTTACTCTTATTTAATGTCTTCGTAAAGAAAAAAAGTGACTTCCCTGTTTGAATAACTTCGGATAATAGTGATTTTAGATGACAATGATATTTTCAATCAGTTTACGAAATATTTTTCATAGGAACATAAACCTAATACAGGCACAAGACGAGGTCAGTACTACTTGATATTGACAATATATCTAGAGTATTCACGTGGAATACTTCTTTACTGAATACATTAAAGCTAAATTAAATGTAATTCTAATACAGATGTGAGATCAGTTTGCTCACAAGTCTTTAAAGTAAAATAAATAATTTATATTAAGGCTACCTAACAATAAACATGGAGACATATTTTTTAAACTTCAAATTAGGGGTTAATAAAAAGAGCCGACTAGTCGGTGCTTTCTGTAGAGTAATAGGCGCCTATTTATCTCAGCCTAAGTATTTTGAGTCAGCCTAAGTCTTTAAGATAAAAATTGAAAAAAAAATTGCTCCATTTTGAACTAAGATGTTATAACCCTAAGTTCACCTAACAATAAGTTTTAATATTAAAACTATTAACATTCATACACAGCTTCACAGGAGAGTAATTAATTGATTTTAGTAGTAGTTATACATCTTATAAGAACTGTTATACATTAAAATATCATATAAGTAAAATGTCCTTAATACGAACTTAATATAGACTAGTAATAAAATAAATAAATATTTCATCAGTCAACCAGAGAAAGCTTTTTTAAAAAGATCGCCGTAGACACTTTGCGTAGCGCCCTGCTACATTGAGGGTAATTATCAAAAACCTTTACATACTTGATAATATTAAACTACCCACAAAGACGTGTGATACGTCACTTATAGTAAGACCAATTTATTAGCCCACATTTGTCATCTGTCAGTTTAACTTAGTAGTAAAGTGACCTGTTCGAAAATATCTATTAAAAAGAATGAATCGGTACGAATTTCAAACGTATTAATCGAAATCAATTATTATGAAAATATAGTTATAGATAGTGTATTTTTATTTTAAAAACATTAGAGAAATTCCAGTTTATTATGATTTTCTATCGTAAATTAATTAATAATAAACGATACTTATATAATTCAGTTAAACTATCAGTCTGTCTGTTACTGTTCTTGTCATATTCATTTCTGCTGGCAGCGCTTAAGAGATGTTATTAATTCGAGTTCACTAATATTGTCTAAATTATCATTCAATTATGGTGAAATATTAATTTAATTTTTCTATTATTTATGTAACATCCTTAGTATTTTAACAGAATAACGGTTGACCCATTGACCCAGCGTTATACCGACGTTCAGGTCATTAAAACAGAAATTTTTTAGAGATAGTAAATCGTAAAGTTATCTTCTTTGATTATTATTATTATTACAATTAATTATGTAATCGTAATTGAAATATTTTTATTTTATATGTATAATGTCTCTGTTACAAGGTTTAGTTGTTTAATTTTGACGATGTGTAAAAAGTAGGCTGTTAAAGTCGCTTTACTACAGTAATTCAATTAATAATTAACTTTAATTATATTATTATATTTATATTAAACTAAATCATATTAAATTTGTGAAGGAATCGTATTGAGCCCTGTCCATTCAAAAACAAGCTCTAATTGACATCATGATTGACATTGATATGAAATCCCTTACACCTAAGATACTATTAATTGTAAAGAAATATAATATCAAGTATCGCCTAACCGTTACACTAACTACAATCTTGCAATTTTAGGAGAGAGAAGACTGTTATACATATCTCAGGATAATAAACGTGACTTTTGGACTTATTGGATGCTGAGGTTCTTAATACTTATATGGATTTTACCTACTTGATTTATGTTACAAATCCGACCACATTTCGTGTTCAAAACATACATTTTTTTTATCATTGGTAATTGAAACCATGGTAAAATAATGCTACTCAGTTATTAGTTAATTATCATCAAATATATGTGATTTAATCATTATTGTTGTCGTCATCAGGTTGGTATAAAAATGTTTTATAACAGACTCGTGTTAAATTGTAATAGATGTACACTTTATACGCATGTCGTTTTAGATTTCTGTTAGATGAGAAATAATATAGTTGTAATTAGCAATTAAGCTATTTCTAGAGTTTCTCTATAATAACAGTTGGTATGCGAAATGATTAAATATTCTTACAACAAGTAATTAGCAATCAAATAAACAATTCCGACGACGCGGTGGCACAAGTGTAATGAGGAAACTGCCGTGAAGGTCGCGCGAAACAAAACCACGGAGCGTGCAAGATCGGAAGATAATAAATATTCATCTAAACATTAATATTCATATGAAAGCTTTAAAAATAATCCGTGCCCCATCCTGTAACTGGTTCTAAATAATATACGTAAATAAATTAACGTACCGTACGTGTATACCAGAGCGTGCGAACTGTGTGCATCTCACGAGCCATCAGATGAAGACATCGCTACTATTTACACTTAATAAAACAATACACACGGCACATGCAGTAGAAGTAGGCACTCGCGCGCATTTTCCCCTCCCCCTCCCTCCCCCGAAGAATGACGTCGATGACCTTGAACCTGACCTAGACACGAAGCGATTCTTTCTCGTCTTACAGTACATTACTCCTAGCAATCTCTACCACCTCTTGCTCGACGAGTTCAAGCGGCGCGTAATGTACTGCACGCTTAGCGGAGGAAACGCGAATGAAACGTGTCTTCGTATCATCAGCTTACACGTGCCGGCCGACAATAAACAGCGTACGGTAATATGATGCAATATAACTCAGCTTGAAAACTATGAATATGCACAATGCAACTGAGTTGGTAACAACCAGGACCTCAGTATATCCTTAATTACTTTGTTTTTCTAATGTATTGTTCTGTCTGGCAGATTTTATTAGGTAGGGTAGGATAAAATAATAATAATATTAATAACAATATGTTTTTTGGAGTCAGAACATACGAAGACAATTTTCTGTAGTGTTTTTCCTTATCGATATAATATTATGCAGCAATTAAACACATAAACATGAAGTTTTAACAGACTGAGAATCTAAGGGTGAACTTGTCACTACTGCCCGCGGTCCTCGACCTGTGCATACATATTTAGATATACCACTAACGTATTTACGTTAGTTGAGTACATTTCGTAATTAATACATAAAACAAGATTATTTTTTTATTTATTTCTGAATGTTTTTTTAACACTTTTTACTAATAAATATAATTTAGGAGATTAATATATAATAAGCGCCCAGACAAATCATTCGAACCGTCTTGTATTTTGTGATATGAGAACACCTAGCCGAAATAATTATTATACTAAGCTAATAATTTTATTGCAGTCTTATAAAAGGCAAATTTTATTTTATTTTCCTTTTTTTTTGTTTCTATATTATTCTTAATTCGAAACTTTAAAGAAAGGAAATGATAAACATATCTAATGTGCCAGATACAAACTCTGCATAACATGTTACACTAACAACTATTTTATAGTAAAAGTTATCAAAACCTAAACGACAGATGTGTCCAGGAGTATGTAGTAATATCCTCATATCCCGAGTTCCTACAGTGACGTTCGAACACAAAATTACATGGTTTATAAATTACAGTCGAGTGATTTCAGCCGTTCTGAACAATATATCATTTTTTTCTATTTTGGATTTAAAATAAATAAGTATTTTCTAAGAGTTTCACGAGTACACATTTGAAATAAAACTATTTTTACGGATTATCACTCAAGTTTTAATCCGTAAAAATAGTTTTATTTTAAATAAGTTCTATTCTAGTTTTAGCAAGATTTACTCTTATCTATCTAACATGTAAAAATATTATTTAGGATCTATATTTATAATCATATTTCTCGATTTAATATAGTTGGTGTACTCGGACATCTGCATAAGAGCTATCGAGCGACCAAGCTCTGCCGACACGGGGCTCATAAAACAACAAAATGTCAGATTGTATTTTGTATTTGAGATTGTGTTTAAACATGTAGGTACATTAGAGCTAAACTTAAAAATTAAATTTAAAAAAGAATATTGTACATTCGTTCTTCAGTTTCGGCCGTTGAATAAAATACAAGGTGTTTAACATAAATTTATAAGTAATTGTAACTATATTGCTACTATTGTAATAAGTTAATGAGCTACCACCTGTGGCAGTCAGATGGAGAATTTTCAAAATCGGATTCATAAGTCGGATCATAAATCCCATTTTGAAAATTATTTCTTTAATTGTCATGAGTAGTTTCATTTTTTGTTTTACTTTATTAATAATAGGAGCGCGAACCAGATCTCAATTTTGACTCGATACGCTCGCAAAATCTCGGTATGTGTTACCATATTGAGCGAAGCGAGGTGCAAACATCATCGAAGTTGCATTTGCAAAACGTCGACACATTCTGTCCTCAACTATTTTTGACAAGAGACACATTATTACATTTAAAGCATTTTTTCATTGATTTTTTTTTAAACTACCACCAGATTAATGTCTATCAGTGTGCAAAATTCGGAAATTTTCGGACATACCGTTTTTGATTGATGCTTGCACAAAAAATGCAGAAAAGTCTTTCATAGAGAGCTTCGCTCAATAATTTTATTAATTACTGGCAATAAACGTAATTGAAGTCCATAAAGAGTCTACAATATGGCACCACATACTGAGGCTAAGAACAAATAGTGGAAAAAAAATGAAAATATTTATTGAGATAAAGTTAATTTTTTTTTCGTGTTAAGAGATGTGTTTCGGAAGATGACGCTAACGCTGTCTCCGACCGTGAGAGAAGAGAAGGCTCGCGTGGTGAAAAGGAGAGGGGCCCAGTATCAAACATATATATATTTAAGTTTTGTATACTGTATGTTGTGTACGTGGATTAATGTACAAGATGTGTGCGCTGCCTAACATGTATGATGTTGCTCTTAAAGAATGACAATGGCATCAGGCTCAAGATGGAGATTTTAGCCTGCTCGTCAAGTCAATCGTCAATTTCATTGTTATTTCTCATTGTCTGAAGCTAAAAAAATATTGGTGGTAAAATATTAAGCCTTTAATTGTCGATTTTTCTATTTTCGATAATTCACGATGTGTAAATATTTGATTTAAATTAATTGGAATGTTTAATTTTATAATAACATTAAACTTTTCTATTTTAGATAAATACAATTGTGTGTTATTTTCCGGTATCATCAAACATATTACATATACGTATACTCTTAGTATCTTGTAGACTATACGTCTATTACAAAAATGTAAATGTAAATGTATATTTGACAAGTTGAAATGTAACATATAAATGTAGGTACTCTACATAATTATAATTTTATGAGATAAATATTATTTAATGAAATAGATAATCTCCGTAGTCGCAGGTCGGCTGTGATTAAATACACCGGACACCGGACCGTAATACGATACGTCGATGGACAGACCGAATCGCGATTGGATTTAGAAATTTTATTCTGACTTATACGTTTCATGTAAAAAAAATATATTTTCAGTTGAAAAATAAGTATCTCATGGAACAACTAACAGATACCGTCAGTTTAGTCAATGGTGATTTTTAGATCGGTTTAGCGAAAGGGTTCAATTCTTATCTGTACAGGATTATATTGATTTTATCAAGACGGACCCGCTTCAAAAAAAAAATAATAACAGAAAACAGTAGGTCACGTATGATATATTTTTTGTTCAATTTCTAGTACGAATAGGTATACCTAAATATAAAGACGTCTCGTGTTTTGCTAAGGAACATAGTTTGTGTAAGTTTGCGTCGAGACCGCAGCCCGTGCAGCACCCTCCAGCTATTAGCTGTATTCACTGAAGCACTGTGTTTATTCCACACACCGTGTTTATTGAAACTATTAAATCCAATCGGATGTTTATTGATGTTCCTCCGACCAACATCAATTTTAGGTCAGGGCTGTATATGTATATTTGATAGATCTATATATCTTGTATTTATGGAAAACAAATAATATCATACAACGGTTGAGAACATCCATTTAAGTAACAAGATTATAAAAATTAAACCATTGAAGGAAAAACATAATCATTTTTCTATATTTTAAAATACATGCGACATGGAACTACATCGGGATAGTCCTAAATATGTTGAATTATTATTTCGCAGCACGCGGCGAACTAGCACGAAGCACATATGAAAACGGCTTTAGTGAACTCTATTGTGTTAAATCATAAACCATACAGAAAACTCACAGAAATTTGTAATAGTTCAAGTGTTGTTGAACATTTTTTAATTTGTATTCCTTTTTATACACCACAAAATTATATAATTGCAATGACTTCTTATTGAAGAGTAGATAGCCTTTTTTTTATAAATAAAACGCAAAGGAGGGTTTTATTACTTCTACGAGTATAGCTTACGAGTAGTTTTGTAGAACTATATGTATATAATTCTACAAAACAGTAGCACTTTCAATATCAATAAGAAGATTGCCGATGTTTTCTAATGCAAAAAATTTATCTCCAATTGTATGGGTATAATTATATTTCGATGTAAGTATAATTTCAAAATCAAGGACAGATTATAATATAACATTATAATAATTATATTATAGTCTCAATAAAAAAAAGTTTATAAATATAAGCAGGAATATAAAAACGGGATTTCGACATCGCTTAGAAAAAATCTTCCAAATCTTGATTTACCAAACCACTGGCGATACCTTCTCCGGATTTGAATACGTTCGACATTTTTGAACCAAAATTCGACCCGCGCCTCGTGACTGTGACGAGATCAATTTACATTTATACGGTCATGTTGGTTCTTTTTATACAAATCTTTAAAATTTTACAATAAAAGCTTAATATTTTAAAAGTAAAACTACGTATATAAATTCGTATTTAAAAACCTATGTTTAGAATCTTAATAACAACCGTTTAAGAATTTCATAAACACCGTAAACTTTCTTGAAACCTTACAAGTGTCATAAAAGACTGTTTGTGTGAAATTTTATTAAAACAAACTTTTTTTCTGCTCTTTATTACAACAAAATAACAGAATAGTAGTAGGAGGGAGCCATTTCAAAAGTAATTCTGTAGGAATTCTCATTGTACAGCTTTTAGTTTAAAATCTAGCTTTAAAATCTAGTGGTGGCTCGGGAGCTCTGGGGGCCCAGAAGCGATAAAGCCTGTTCTATTTTTTAATAATATATATTCAAAGGAAAATATATGGAGACCCCTAATTCATAATTCAATATATAGTTTTGTGTCGGTTTAGGTTGGGATTTACTCTGATACTTATGGGAGATGTTGAGATATGCCAATGATCGTACATAAACAATAAAGTCTAAGAGGCACCAGCTTGCAGCAGCTCTATTTAGTCAACTTGAAGTCATTACAAAGTTAATAATCTTATCATTAGACATTATCGTTTTAAATGCAAACCGACCTCTTCAATTAATCAGACATTTTACGTCATAGCTTATCACATCACATGTGTATATATGTTGTTGTTAGGTTGCAAGCAGCTGACGGATAAAATAAATTGGCATAATCCCCCAAATTAGAACACATATTCCGAGCATTGAATCTTGAATGTTCACTAAATTAAGTTCTATTTTGGTTATTTTAGTCTTCATATTAAATGCATTTAAAATACAGCAATCATAGTATACCCAATAATATATGGACTAAATACTATGTTCACTATTTCAGTGAATATATGTGATTTAACTGAATTCGCACTCCATTTACGATATGTAATATTCTCTCGGTACCAAATTATTAAGCTGGTTACCGACTGTATTTACAGTTCAAAATATATTTAGTGTTAGTAACTAAAGTTTGATTTTATTTGTATATGTACAATATATAAAAAAGCTTAACTAGTTATATGATAATTTTGTTTATTTAGAAAAAGAAATAAATTAATTTGTAACTTTATGCAATTATTTGGTTACATTCAGAGAGGAGAGTTGAATATGAAATAAAAACTTTTGTTAGTCATACCTCAGGAAAATTATTATTTATAACATATATATATACATATAGTGTAGTGTAGCTAGTGTAGTAGGCTTAATCTAGATCTTAATGTTGCAGATATTCCAAACGCTATCAATATGGTTTATGGTTCTATGACAGGCTGTTGAAGACTTTAGGCTCATGGATTTATTGGGGTTTCACGAAAATTTCTGCACCGATTTTCGGAATCGGGTATTTTGTATTATATTACGTTTATATAAGTTTTGAGGTGTCGTAGGCAATTCCAGATACATTTACAAAATATCTATCTGTGTTTGGGTCTGGGTGTAAGCGTTTTTTACAACACAACTTTCTCGCTATCTCAGAGCTGATTAGTTTTCCAGCCAAAACGGTTAAGCGGTTTTTTATTAAAAACTGAAAACCGCTTAATAGTGATTTCTATAGAATTAATTGCGTGATCGGGGTGGTGGTGGTACCGACCGATGCGTGTTAATTTCAACAAAATTGATCACAATTGGAAAAATAAATATTCTGTATTTATTTTTCTTATTAAGAAAATGTGAAAAATAAATGCTATCATATGTAATAATCAAACGATGAAATGGATAAAAAAATATAATAAAAATAGATAAATGAATAAAAAATAATATAACATTTTTCTTAACCAGGATATTAATGTGTTGGGGCTCGCACTCATTAGCGCTTGTTTTAAAAGTATTCTCATATATTTAGAGTTGGACGAGACAATTCATATTGCATTCATGTGTTTATGGGAGTGTGTGCTGACGGGTCTTAAGTGTGTTGCCGGCCTTTTGGAAATTTGTAAGCACGTTTTTTGAAGGTAATTGGTATTGGTTCGGAAATACCACATGAGAAAACTGATTCCACAAGGTGGTGGTACGTGGCAAGAAGTGTTTTTTAAAGTGCACTGTGGTTAACTATCGGGTGGTAGAATTCAGTGTCGGGTAGTAATCCGAACAGTTCCTCAACGCACTTCCACAGTAAGTGCGTATAGAAAAATCAAAGAGACGCAACATTTCTTCGCAGGGACAAAGCATCAAGCCGATCGGTAAAACCTGAATCATCAACCATTCGAATTACCCGATGTTGGATGCTATCAAACAGAAGATTAAATAGAATAGAACAATGACATATGAAGATTACATTTTAAAAAGTTGAATATTCTTTTAAAAAAATATACACGTGTAGACACTGAAAATTTTAATTGATCAAAACGAATTTTATGGGTCATACAAACTTCGGTCAGTAATCGAAATTAGAAGGTCGATCGTAAATCTGACCGGTCATGATAAATACCTGACATGTCCGAATCGCGTCATGGCACGAGGCTGTTGCCTCTGCGCCTGGTGAGTCTACCTGCAATACAGAGCAAGGGCTCAAAACGATAGATGGAATTGTATCGCAATTTTAAATCGCCGTACAGTCAACTACACCGGTTCAGTAACTCTATGAACATACATGTGGTTCAAAGATTATATTTATATTAGGGTGTACTGGTGCGGCGATAGGGCTCCGTGCCTTTCAGTACGGTGCGTCAACTTAGAGGTAGTATGGTATAGTATTGTCTCATCATATATCGGTATTTATCTTCTGTAGCTCGACCTGCCTGTTAGTTTGTTAGTTAGGGACTAATCTTTGCAACTTAATATTTAATAAGTTCACCTCGAGTTGTTCAGCTTAAATTCGCATGTGGCACCAACGTCAATACAATTAAATATAATCAATATTGGCCACTCCACATTGGCCACGAAACAAAATGGTGGATTACACATTGGCGTTAACTTCAATGAGTTTTAGTAAAAGTTGGGTTTTAAAAACTTTTTGACAAATATGTTTAAATTAGAAAAATACTGATCACAAAAATTGATCAACATGACCATATGATCTTCTGGGACCCTCAATCCTGTCCGTTTTGATAAATTTTATATCTATATTTATTTAAACCTAAACTAATCTTAAAATTAATAGACATTATTAGAGACAAATGGAAGCATTATTTTCTTTTAAATTTATTTCCAACAAGCAGTTTATAAAAGTTTTAAAGAAAATAAAATTCGTTAATCTCTAAGTTGTCCTGTTCTTTGTTTTGCAGCTGACCTAAATGTTAAGTATTCTATAATCCACTTCCTGAGAAACAGATTGAACTTACTAACCTAACTATATCTTATCTATCATTCTACTACTACTAACTTTCGTTAAATTACATATGTATTTCATATTTATATACGAAGATATATCTAATAATTAATATATACTTCATTAAACAAAAATATTAACTTTCTCTTAAAACATATAACATTAAAGATGCAAGGCAGCGGCGGCAGCACTCCACAGATTCAAATAGATGCTCTAGATAAGGACAGGTTGTGTATGTGTGTGAGTGTGTGGGTGTGTGTGTAATACGTATCAAACGATGTTTCATGAATTAATCATTGTGCTCTAATTTACTGATTCATAAAAAATCATACATACTACATAACATTGAAGTTAGGTCTTACGTCGTCAGGAATGTAAAATATTTGTAGAAACTTCTTGATGTATATGGATGTGGAGCCTCCATAACACTGAGGAAATCTCATATACATAGTATACATTTTTTTTTATTACGGAAATGAACGGTCATTTATTTATTTATTTATTTATTTATTTATTTATTTATTTATTTATTTATTTATTTATTTATTTGTAAATAACTGAAGCAACGTTTGTGTTTTGTTTATCGCATCAAAAAAGACAAATAAAGAGGAGGGAAATACAAGATGACAAAACAAGCTTTAATAGTTACTTGATGCCGATCACGTGACACTCACAATATTGCCGTGTTCATCCGGTCTAGCGAGCCAGCTGCTGTACGAGGAGTCAAGTACCTTCAGGTGGGGACTACGGTTTACTAACCAGTGACAAGACAGGGTATAGAATAGTGGATTTTGACATTATATAAACTAAACCAACTTTTTTTTATACATATTTATTTTTTCCCATTTTGTGTACAAAAATATGTCAAATACTAATCAAAGAATTCGGAAACAAATGAATCACTAACATTAAAACAAAAACTATCATAAATTTGAATTCATAATTGTAAGAAAAACCACCAATTTGTGATCAAAGTAACTAGTTCTAAAAACGCTAAATTCATATATCTCTGGTAATAACATGTAACTGACGAGCAAGCGCCGAGCAATATTGATGTCAACTGACATTGTACTTAAACTATACGATATACGATACTGTAAGGAAGGACAAGTATTGAAGGAACTTAGCGGGCAATGTAACTATGTTATGTGTTAAACTATTTGGAATCAATTTAACGGATCCAATAAATCCAATTATTTTAATATTATTATTTTATATTTCTTCCATTATAAATTTTCTCGTAGTCGCTAAGTGAATAGTGGGAATGTTTAGACATAATACCTTTCAATTGGGATGAGAGTTGGGATGAAATCTAAGAAATCAATTCTGAGCTCTCATTTTAAAGGGATCTATCACACCACGCGGAAACAAGATATGATTCAAAAATAAAATGTTTAAACTACGGAATAGAACATAGTTTGTGCAGCAGTTTAACTTTATGCCTCGTTAGCTTAAATAAAAAAATATACTGTTTTTTGTTAACAAATTTAGCAGCAGGTTCGGTACCAGTTGTTGATGCATAGAGAAGTCCGTATAATAGTAAGAAAATGTTCTGCATTGTTGGTTTTAAAATCAAGTATAAGTAAATATAGAGGGCGATAGTTTCTGCAAGGTATAAATATGTTATATATTTGATTTGGAGCGACCTATCATTATTTATAAGTTAGTCATTACGGCTTTCCGAAGCGTTAGAGTCCGACAAAGCGATCGCGAAGCGCCGCCACGGATTATCTGTAGAGCGGGTTCGTTAGCGAGATTATGTTCGTTAACTTTTCGCTGTTGTTTTAAATCTTCAAAATTCCCGATAAATACAACATGAAGCGAAGCATCGATAACATTTTACTTAATAGTTACTTATAATTAAAATTATACTCGCGCTTGCAATATACACTTATGTGACAATGTCATTGCCCTCATCCTACTGCAGTTTATGTCATGTCCCAAAAACTTTGATCTTTATTTGAAATGATCGAAGTAATAAATAATATTAACAGCTCGTAGGTACATCACCTGAGATGTTGCAGATTACAGGTTAACTGAAAAATTAACAGGTAATGTAACAGACAAATGAATAACATATTATTACATCATATAACGTTACAACGTCATTGCTAACGTATTCTTTAATAATAACTATATAATTGATTTAATTTAATTTAATTTAAATATTCATAGACTTGCTTAAATGCGGTAGACTTCTTCGTCACGTCGTACTTAAGTGACTAATCGTCAATACTCTCAAATATTATAAAATTATCGATTTATCATAAAATTTATCGAATTATATTCTAGCTAATTAATGGAGTCCTCTTCAGAAACAAGCGCAGAGGATAGAGAAATTAAAATAATAACTCGACTTACATTGTTTCTTAAGTTTCTTCTATTATAAAAAGTGAAGCAATTAAAAACAAATAATTAGCTTTTCGCGGAATTTCTCGTTAAAGATTAATTAAAAGAGTAGCTTTTATATTGATTTTACAAGAAAATGTATTTCTTATAAACTTTCATATTCGAGTTGACATTCATATTACTTTAACGAGAACTTTTCTTTTATATACTTTTATATACAAAAACTTTTCTATTGAAAAAGCTACCGCCACGTCGGAAGCCACAGACCTGTGAGGAGCTGACGAGCGAAACTCCGACAAAGAGCCATTCCTGAAGCCTAATTAATATTTATAGTAGTAGGTATAATTATAGCACTTAAATATCCAGATATACTATTACGGATATACGGTTACTTATACTTTAGCACACCTTTATGATTACTGGAAGCTTGTTGAATAGATGTATACATTATATTGCCCATAAAAAAGATGGATACTCACTTTTCAAGTGGAGTAACTGGTACCGTTAGTTGTGTTTGTTTCTGGTGTCCAGATGTTAAGTAGAAATAAGATCTTCAAAAATATAATGACCGGTAACCGTAATTCTATTGTTCTTCATGAACTTATCATGTTTAGAATTTCTAGGACTCAACTGTAAACTTCCTTACTTGGGAAAACATTACTTATTTTAGCAGCGCTAGCCCTACTATTGTCATGCTGTTCCGGAATACTCAAAGTTTTTTTTTATTATCACTATTTGTTTACAGTGAATTGAAATTAGATAGTTATTATATTAGCCAGCTCTGAAGTGTATTGTTATGGATCCGATTCCGAGATCACCTTTAATTCTTAATTATTGACTTAAATCTCCGGTTATCAATGGGGTTTATGTAAGTTAACTCTACTTTTTGAACCTATTTAATTTAAAATACTAAGGACAGCAATGAATATGTACAGAAAATTCATTAGTAATATGAAAGGACCTTACTGTGATAGTACCTAATAATAAGTTTGCGAAGGACGCTACGTGTAAAAACAGTCAGATAAGACTATTTTTCATATTAGAATTGAAAGGTTCGCGGCCACTTGTGTTCTCGATCTGTAGTGTTCTCGAAATGGTACGTATTGAGTGTGCTGTTCTGTCTAACAATATTTCCGATATACGTTCCAAGCATATTAAGTAACTTTAGCAATAAGTCTGAAGTGTTCAAAGAAGAGAATTTTTAGTTAAGTTGTACCACAATTCAATGTAACAAAACTTAATTCATTTATGCTACTCAAATTCTCTTCTAGTACACATGAGACATGTACATGATGATGTTGTGTAATAATGTTAAAACATATATTATTTTATATCATCTGAATCATAGTTGCCAAAATTGCTCAGATGCAGACTAAAATGAAAATATTCGTTAATTTTTTTTATAAGTGGTCTTATATTTAACTTATATTCAATTTTACGACTCCTTACTTTTGCCTAAGTAAAAGTTTTGACGAAACTTTAATCATGTATCTAGCAACTTCCATGTTGTTATAAACAGATTTACCACAATCTCAGATTTAAATAGTATGGCATCAGAAAAGAACTTTTAGTCTCCGATCTAAGCTACTGTCAGAGTAACAATGGAATGAGTGTATTTGTTTGATATTGGTTTGTTGGGTTGCACAATATTCTAAATTTATAATATTCAGGTTCCCGGAGGCAGGCATTAAATTATCATAAAAATATTTTTATTGGAGAGGGATAAAACTTGCAACCTATCTTATTATCATTTAACCATTCAAAGCAATTCCTTATTAATTAATAAATTCAAGAAATCTGGGATTTGTATTCAATACTAAAATTCTAATAAAACAATAATAATTCTAATAATTCTATTATTGGAGAAAATAAACCCAGCTTAATAACTACATCAGTGTGTCTGGTTCCTCCATGTAAGTGAAATCAAAATAAATTACTAAGGAATAAAAAAATATGTATTTTAAATGTATTTTGAACCAATTGTTTCTTTCACTTATGCATGATGGAATTTTCATCATGGACTTGATATCATTAGCTAAGATTTTCTATCTAATAATGTTTTGCTTATATTTATGTATAGTATGAGTATACTCAGTGTTTCTTTTTACAAATATAAATATATACGATGCAATACTATATCTTCATAACAACTACATAGGATTAAAAATATATTTCATGAGTATTACACATAAAAACCCCAAAAGAGTTCACTTCTAAAAGATTTATCTATTCACAAATTTGGCAATGAAATAAAACATAATAATTTCACTCTTGACAATCATAAAAAAATCTTGATAATTATTTGAATTAGATACACTGTTGTTTTATATAAATATTTACTTACTGCAAAAAATTGCAAAAATTGATTTAGATCATCAGGTACATGTTCCATTTCACCCCCATACACTATAAGCTACCTCAATCAATTTAATGAGATTGAACAATTAAATAACTTACAACAGTTTAAGGAAATGTATTATATATCATAGTATAACACAGTATAAGAATAATTGTTTAAATTAACAAACAAGTGAATTAAATATTTTAGAATAACAAGATACAACTAATATAACTCACAATGATTGAAGAATAGCAATTAATCTTTCAGAAACAAGAATAATTATAACAAAGTATATTAAGTTTTCTTTAGTGAAAGAAAAAAATCTAATTAGCCTTATCTTTTAAATTTCCTATTTCATGTTATTATTTACCAGAGTTTGTAAAATAATGCAGTAAGAAAATTTTAAGTTACCCAAAACTTTAGAGCCATTTTAAAATATTTCCAATAGACAAATAAACTAAGAAATACTTACTGGTCCCTCTTCGAAGTGCTAGGCTGTTGTCGGAGATCGTCCATCCCTCGTGAAAAAGCATGGAAACTTCAAGAAGTTTTAGTTTAACAACTCTTCGCCAAGTAGGAAGAATAATCACTATGTCTTAATTATGCAACTCTCAGATAACTTTAAAACAAGAATGAGAGTATAAATTTATTTTATTATTAGATTAAAAATTATTCTGAATATTTAAACACAAATTAATCACAATTTTATTATCTATTAAACAATACTTCGCACTTTGGAAGTTTCTTCTATCGTATGTCACAATTATCAAACAAATTGTCAAAAAGTAACTAGAATGTCAATGTGTCAAAATTGTACAATTCGTTTAGAAACTGAAAATTATGTCGGTATAAAATTAATAGTAACTTTAAAAAATATGACATGAAATATCTCTTTTAAAAAATCGAAACACGATGTGTTCAACTTCAGTATTACTTAAAAATAGACAGTAGATAATTAATAAATGTCTATACTGTACATGGTCAGCCTGAGGCTGATTAGTTAGTTGACCATTATGGAGTGTATAAATGCTTTATCCTATTATGGTTATGGTTCTCTCTATCCTAGTAAATAATTTAAAGAAATCTCGTGTAGCGTATTATGATCGACGATGTTCTAATCATTTCGTCATAAGCACGAGAACGGCAGAAAGGAGATCTTCCTCTTAGATTTAAGACAAGTTATATCCGATAACTTTTCCACTTTAGGTATTACTTATTACAGAGTCTTGGCTGTACTCAAATTGACTCAAAAAATACATTCACAGGACTCTGACTGAGCATACTAACCGTAACTTAAGCTCGGATTATGAATCGTCATTGTGTAAAAAAAGAGGTGGAAGTGGAATATTGCATGACAGGATACAACAAGCGCTAATCGTTGTGTCTCGGAGTGAGTGTGACGGATAAAACAAAAAAAATAACAGAAAACATCTTTCAAAGAAGTCCTAAAAGTCTTATTGCTTTGTTGTAGTGGCCTCTCTTTAGCCTCCTTAGCACTGCTACAATACTTTTACAACATTCATTATTAACCTGGTATTATTACAAGGGTGACATTAAGAAATAAATTACAATACTAGGTACTAAATAATAATCATAATACTTTAGTTTCACCTTATTTAACCTATAGATTACAGAATTTTATGCATTAAAAAAATCTTTTTATGCAAAACAGTGTTTTAATAGACTTACATAATGAAATCTAATCAATATAGAACATTTAAAACATATTTTTTTCGAAGATTTTAAAAAACGCAATGTACGTAGGTATGGAGTCTAGTTAAAATCTTCATGAATCATCAGTAATATATGGCTTCATGAGTATTAAGGAAAAACCAAATTTAGATTTTGTAAGACTTTTTGTAACACTTTGTTTTGTCATAAGCACAGAAATAGTAGATTATATCACAACGGAGCAAATTCGTATTTTTACAACGAGAGGACTACTTTGAAGCACGAGACAAGTGAAGGATTCTAACGTAGAATCTTGAGCATAGCGAGGGATTCAAAGAATATCACCCTCGCGAAAAATACTGCTCTCGAGTCATATAATCTACTTTTCATCCCCTTTCTATGAGGATAATCGCTGATCCCATCTTAACGTACTGCATCTTATGACATGTCTCGATGTCTGACTGGAGCCTTTTAAGACTTTCACGGGTACTGGAAAGTCAAAACTGATGAGAGTATCGTTCTGGCTGGATATAAGTTTTCCAAGGACAGATGAAGGACGGCTACGATTTTTTGGAATGACTGTTTTGCCTGCCTTACGTAAATACTACTCGCAGACCGCGACCTTAACATCAAACAAAGGTGTTTCGTTAACTGGATTAATTCGTCGCAACAACAACTAAGCATTTACAATGCACATGTCTAGCATATGGAAAAACAATACTCTAGTAAACGTCGATAGGAAGAATTTTATAGCATACACAACATAACGCCGTGTTGTTGCTTTGGACTTACTGCTAAACTATCGACCTACTCTTTTTTTTTTAGCTATTTTTACTTTAGACTTGGTTATGGAGACACTAATTTTTTTAAAAATCCAAATCGATGAGGGAAGGTTTTTCAGCACCGTCTAAGATAGTCTTCCGTTACACACTTGTGCTTTCTCCGTGGACGCGTTCCGCCCCCCACCCGACCCCGCGGAAGGGTTGCATAAGTATTAGAATTGTTACAAGTTTGTAAAAAATCATAATATAGAAAATTTATTTATGGCTTTTTATACGGTTCTTCTGGCGTTAACAATGGAAACAGGACTACGCAAATCGAGACCGCGTGACCAATGTGTGACGGATAGATTATTAATTCAAAGTTAAATATTGATTAGGATTATTGAAATAAGTTTAATATTGGCTCGAATTATCAAAATAAGCCTAATAGATCTTACCTCCTTCCCGATCCAGGTGGTTAAGTATAGAATGCTAAATTTATCAAAGCGAACAAAGATTCAGTAGATCCATCTGATACAAAGCAACCACGACATTGTTTGACAGAGGTCGCGGTTTCCTAATCCGTCGAATCGTACCAATTCTTGTTGTGTTAAAAACATTTACTATAACTGTGTCTTATTACCCATTGGTAATGAGATACAATTTTAATCAATGTTTTTGCTGCTCCTGCATCCCAATAATATTTACATATAAAATGCACATAGAACCTGTCTTTAACTTCGGCACTGGTAATGTCATTTTACAACTTGTTATTTTATTGACTGCGGCTCGGGACGTGAAATTAATCTTTTCATTATTCAATAAAGAAATAAATTACGCAATGATTAACATGTTTATATTTTGATAAACTACATTAAATACCAAATTGATTTAGATAGTTATTTGAATAACTGTTGTTACTAATAGTGTTAATTTCTCTTTATTCATGCGACGTAATTAGAGCCCATATAATACCAAAACACTTAGACAATGACCTGTCACTAATTCATATATGTCGATAAACTATAAACTCGAATTAAAGTGCAGATATATAGATTTTATAAGACTAAATGTAAAATGATGTACCCGTACCCATCTTGATGTATATCAAATCAAATCAAATACATTTTCTCGATATAGGAGAACTTGTCTTTCACTTAAGTTATTCGCGCCATATACGGTACATTTCGGAAACACCGAATACCATATTGACCGTTTTGATAAGCAAATGAAATAGTTTTCATTTGATCCAAGAGATGGCGCTTCTGTAAAAACCGGAAAAAAACTACTCTAGAAATTTAAATTTGAAAGAGATCTCATATAAAAAGCTGCGATGCTGTCGGGTACTTCCGGTGTGATGTCAGGCGGTATGGGTCGGTACTCTCCGAGCAATGGTTAATGAGTTCCTTCAGTTTCACCTTAGCCGCTAGCTAACGTCCGCCGCAGAGGGAGTCGGTTATGAGACTTCGTTCCTGAATCATGGCTGATTGGGGGAGGCGATCTGTCCTTCGGGGTAGTCCGTGTGCAACGGCATTCTCGAGCCTTTGAGATTTTGAGGGCTCAAAATTTTGATATCCCAAAAAGATAGTTGCCGGTTTCGACGATATTCAAACTCACTTGTTAAATAATTTATATATTCGTCTATACCAAGTGTTCCTTACATCAGGATGTTGGACCTGCGCCTGGAGTTACTTGAAGTACAACAAATTATGTGCGAAACAAGTCATTATGAAATACATATGGTGGAAAAAATATTGTATGGGTCTTTATAGTTACAGGTGCTGATATATTTGAGAATTAAAAAAAAACATTTATAGAAGCAATTATATTTATTTCGCATCAAGAATTCATTCATCGATTCAATGTAATTATAATGTATTTCATATCTATCTAAGGATGTACTTGTGGATATAAATCATTTTTACATAATAATAAACCATTTATAATAATATTGTAATAAAAAATCAGTCGAGAGAAGTCGTTTTCGATTGCATTCAAAAGTCTCACCCTGTCTTGATAGGCCGTCATTATTATTATATATCTTTGGATTATCGAGTATTTTTAGCAGTAAATTATATAAAGTATATACATGTGGTTTCAGTGGGACGGTATATTCAATTAATTTAGTTATTAATTTTTTTTAAACGGCGAGCGGCTCAGTTCAGTTACATTATTTTAGAGTATTACAAAACTAATTCTCGCAATCGTTGAATTACTTAAAAAATATTTAGTGTAAAGATTTATCAAAATAGCAAAATATAGCACAAGAAAATAAATAAAAATAAATCTAGTAAAATAATGTCTAAAACATACAACTTAAGTTAATTGGTGAAGGCGTGCGATGAAACACAGCCACCAGTTGAATGACATAAATGTTCAGAACTATGATATTGTATAGTGATATCTAATACGTTAATAGTTAATTAGTTAAGGACTTAGTTACGACTGATATATTTAATTATTAATCATAAAATCAATTTCAACATAAGAACATACGTGAATGCAATGGTAAAGATAATAACATAACTCGATTGCAATACATTATTGATATTTATCAAATACATCAACATAATTTTGGTTTAAATTATAATATATATGTATATTTAAATAGGAGGGCGTCCGACTATCGCAGAGCCGTTGAAAAATTACTTCTTGGTGTTGGATGGTTTCAGAGGAATCTGGAAATAATTAAAATATTTTAAAGTTAATCTGAAAATTAAAATTTATTAAACGAATTATAAAGAATTTAGGCAGAAGTGTCTAAATGTTAGAAGTCCATTGCCGCCACCATGACCCTGGACTTAAAGGGCGTGATACTCACACTGGCCCTCTGGTCCTCCATCCGCCCCGACTGGGCCCTCATTAGTTGATTGAGGAAAGCGTCATCCGAAACCGGAAAGTCGTTTTCCTTAGGCTTCGGACGGGGCAGCTCCGAGCGCTGGTCGTCTAGCCGAGTGCCCTACAATACAATTAAGTAAGATATATTATTTTAAAGACAACTATATAAAGCCATATAACCTGGTGGAACCATAAAGTAATTAAATTGTATAATTCAGGTCACGTAAAAATGAAACCGATAATTAAGTTATCTAGTTCCGGTTCAATACTGCTGCAAGACGACGTATCTCTTGGTGATCTCGCATGTCAAATCAATATTCATAAACGTTTTAAACTTTATATTCACTTAGCACTAAACTTGATAGATTTAAATAATATGTTACCTGTACGCGCGCTATCATATCGAGGAAGTCATCCTCAGGCCTCGTGCTGCTGGTGGCAGTAGGTCGCAGCCCGGGGAGGGACGCAGCTTTGTTGTCACTCAGCTTTGTCTTAGTCTTGGGTGATTTCTTGAGCGGGCGCAGTTCCGCTCGCTGGGAGTCCATGCGCTCGGATTGAAGCACCGATATCATCTCCATCATGTCGACAACGCTGTCGCCGGCTCTGCGGGGACAGCGTACGATAAAATAAATACCACGTTGCTGTGAACTATGAAGCTGCGACCACCACTTCAGCTTATAAATAGTAGGACTCTTTGTCATGGTCTGGGATCAAACCCAGAAATTATTTATTAACTCCCTGACTAAGGAAGTTATTGTAATCCCAAAACTTTCAAATTTTTTAAAACCATGTGTGTATGCGCGTGCATGTGTGTGATGTGTGTACGTGTGCATGTGTTCGCATGTTTACGTGTGTATGTATGTATGTATGTATGCGTGTGTGTATGTGTGTATGCGTGTGTGTATGTGTGTATGCGTGTGTGTATGTGTGTGCGTGGGTGTGTGTGTGTGTGTATGTTGTGTGGTTGGTTGTGCGTATGTGTGTGGATGTATGTATGGAAGCTTTTTTTTCGGCTTCACGTTCTCGCGACCTGACTATGCAACTAACATTGTATGGGTACCTATTGCTGCGTATTCATGTAACTTAGTGCTGATTAATTTTCTAGCGAAATTGACCAAGTGGTCTGTTTTTTTATGTTAAAGGAGGGCAAACGAGCGTGCGGGTCACAGTCAAATGTGATCACCGCCGCCCACGAACTCCGCAACATCCGAAGACTCACAAGAGCGTTGCCAGCCTTAGAGGTAGGAGTAAACGCCTTTTTAGAAGGTACCCATGTCGTATCGATCTGGAAAAACCGCCGAAGGAAACTCATTCCACATCTTTGTGGTACGTGGAAGAAAGGTTCTATCACAATAGAAGACCGCACAATAGAAGAACGCCACGCATCCAGGTAGTAAGGATGATAATTAAGGCGGTGAAGTGCCGTGCGGTGATGAAATTAGGTCTTTTCGTATTTTGTATTTTAAGAAATATTAAAAATAAATAGTATCGAATTTACTGTTACATTTATAAAGCTATCAAATATGCTCTATCTGTAAATAGTTGCTTTTATAAAAAGATAATGATAATATTTTGCGTCAGTGTATTTTAGTGCAATTCCTTTAAATTAATCTCTATTTTTTTAAACTACATCTGATATGGATTGTTGTGAAACTATAAACTAAAATAAAAAGAGTATTAACAGAAAAGAAAAATAATTCTTGTTGTTGTTGAAGATATAATACCAACCTTGAATATCAGATTTAAAAGATTAAGTTCTGTGCCCACGCGTATAATCGGATAATACATTTTTCTTTTTAAACTTTATATTTGCTAATAAAAAATAAAATTTATTTTTTAACGTTAATAATTTCTTAAAGATAAATATTTTATAAATCGCTTATCGCCTGCTTGTTGCTCGTTGCGTTCTAAGCGACTTGTGAGAGTAAAAAAATTAATAATATTAAATCCCATACGAGTTAAATGTTTAAATGTATAAGGGCGGTGTTCCATCAGAGCGCGTCAGACGCGATCGATGCACGATGCATATTATACTATAAATAAAACGACCCTTTTAATACTTCAAATTGAAAATCAAAATATGCATCTTGTGATGTTCCGTGCCGATGTCATCCACGTTAGGCTTCGATTTCAACTACTTCATTAATTCTTTATTCATCAACACGTATTTTTCACGAGCAATGTTCAGTTGAAATTAAATGACGAGATTCGATTTAAAAATCTCAGAAAAATGCTACAACGATTGAAATTACAGAACAATTTTAAGACTATATTACATTACTAAAAAATATATGATAAACTGTTGAACATATCTATCAAGAGGACCAAATAATATATTAATCCTCTGCAAATATAAACCTACTGCAGTAGGAAGAATCTGATTTCAAATCTAATAATTTAATAAGAAATAGTAGATATATAATAATGCAACGAAGGAAAATTGCGATATCAGATAAGTAATAAGTATATTACAAAAATATTATTACTAATATATTTTATGTCAGCGCGGACCGCAATCAGTTATCATTTATATATTTAGTAAGCAGAGGATTTATTTTAATATATTAATATCAAAAGCTATCAAAATGGTTTCGAAACTAATCGGGCAAAATTCGATAGTAATAACATAAGTGCAGCCGGATAATTATATTTAATAGCAATTATGGATCAAGAAACTCTGCATATAAAAATACAATGACAAATATGTAAATGACTGATTAAAGGTTCAAAAGCTGTTGAAGTACCTTTATATTAATTAAATAATTAAATTAATTTTGACGAAGTTTACGTTTTGAAGTTCCTACGTCAGCGTAAAATTCGATAACTACGTCTCCGGTAGAAAGTAGTGATGGTAAGTGATAGTGGTAGGTAGGTAATGACGGTAAGTTAAGGTGGTAAGTGATGGTGGTAGGTCATATGGTCACACATGAAACAAGTAAAAATTATATATCACGAAAAACTAAAACTAAACACTTATTTCTAACAATGATGTCTACTTGAGTTTAGTTAAACATATAAAGGACTGACACCTTCAAACCGTTGTTGTTAAACTGAAATAGTTCTGAAGAACAGGGATTTGGTCTTCATATTTAGAAAATTAAAATTAAATGGGTGGAATAAAGGGTAAAAAGAGTATGTGAAGTTACGGATGAAAGGAAGGAGAGAAAAATGATGTACAACAGGTAAGGATAGGTTGAAATAGGTTGTTGGTTGGTTGGTTTTTTAGTGGGTAGCCTTAAAAATGGCAGCATCCTCTATGCTGCCGGGTAGTCCCACATCACCCCCCAGCCGTCACCCCCATGGGCCGCAGGGTACCCGTAACGGGTTTTTTTTTAGGGTTACAAAATAAAAAACGGCGAAGTATTACAGTTCTCTATGAAACTTGTAATGAGCACAAAATAAAAATTTATGAATTGCAAAATATTATACACATATTTCAATAATTATCAAATTATCGAGAAATTTTAAAATTAATTTTATAAAGCATCAATAATAATATTTAAAACAAACAACCAACAAGCCGATTTAAATATGAACCACTGCACCAGAGCACCTGAATGTGCATTTAAATATCAAAATTTATGTGAAATTACAAAAATCGCTGACAAAAAAAAATATTTAAAATGAAAGCAGAACACTAGAATGAAAACATATTGGCAAAAATATTTCAAAAGTTTTATAATATATCAAAAACTATATAAATTCAATACACGAAATAATAATAAAACAAATAAATCAATCGCAATGCTCCGTTTAATTAATTAAAAAAAAAATATATAAAATAAAATTATAAAAGGCGACAAGAACAGTGGCACAATTAATAAATGTACACTGTACTGACCCACAGGACGACGCGTCCAAGTTTCTTTTATTTGTTTTTTTCATGAACATCCCGCCTAAACACATCTCGATCGTACTCTGGTACAGCACGAGTTGCAATTAATCGCACTATATGCGTCTGACGTCCGATGTCTGACTCAGTCGGCTGTTCGAGCGCGAATGATCTATGCAAATGATGTAACAAGTTGTCCGCAAAGACCTGTAATGGGGAGCGATTGCACAAGAGCATAATATATTTGAAATATTAAAGTCTGCTTCTCCGAGAGGGGCGCCCGTCCAGTGATGTCAAATATGTCTGCAGGTAGGGGGTCGTTCAGTGCACTCGTAAAAATACATATTAATTATTGTTTCTTTGTCTCCTCTATTGGTTGTTTATAAAACTAAATACCGGTTCATTTTTATGTAAGACGAATATTATTAATGAAAATGTATACCTACTAGTTATTATAAAGTATTTTTTTAAGATTAAATATAAATCCTAAAAATGATATATAGTATTTTTCAGTGGATACTTACTTAATATTGAGCGCACAAACATACAAAACAATAAGTCGGTTGAACGCAGCTTGTGTCGTAGCGGTTTGAGTCTACGAGACCGTAGAGCGTCGGTGTATTGTCCCGACCATTTATGAGCTTAGGTAATTATTATATAATATCAAAATACATTTTGATCCATAATAAATGAAAATTAATGAGAAATAGCCTAATATTTGCAGTAGCTAGTATGTTTATTTTTTCATTTAATAGAAATATTAATATTAAAAACTGACTTATTAGTTGGTATAATATTATATAAAGAAGTCGGGAACGAAGTCGTTTCATTATGACATTATATCTGAGATGAGTTGAACACACCAATATCAGGAGAGGTCGTGAGCGGACGGAACACGAAATCAAAACCGCAGTGAATCTTCTAAAAGTACTTTCAATATAATAGTGTGGGTCGCTCGAAAGCTCTTTACATATTCTCATACGGAGCTATAGTTAAACTGACGAGTCAATTAAATATTTAATTTCACCAGGCGTTAATAGCTTTAAGAAGCTTTAAGTGCGATTGTAATTGTAATTAGTGAGATGACCTAATTGGCATATACTGACCACCGGGCCGGCTCCTGACTATCAATTATCACGGAACAATAACAATTAATTAGTCATCTTCTCTATATAACTATAGAGAATTTAGGAGGATACGATTTTATTTATTAATTAATTTATTTATTTAAATCTTTATTGTACCATAACATACAAAAGTACAACAGGCGGACTTAACGCTATAGAGCATTCTCTACCAGTCAACCCACAGAGTAAAAAAAAAAAGAAAAACAACAATTAGGCGGTAAAAACAATAAAATGAAAAGCATGAACATAAGCTAAATTAAAATTAAAATTAAATAATTATTTATTTCTAAATACTAATAATACACATATAAATATTTGTTAATACAGATACATAAATGCTAATAAATACTATTATAAAATAAGAACTTACGTAAAATATATAGAATTAATTATGAAGATTCTCCATTAAATATTGATGAACAGATTTCTTGAAATTAAATCTGTTGTTATGATTATTTATAATAATAAAATCTATTTTATTATTAACGCGTGCACAGAAAACTATAACTAACAAAAAAATGTTGTTTTGAAACAACTGCGTTTCATTTTGAAGTATCAGAATTATAGTTATATTATTATTACTAGACGATTGATTGAAATGTACGTCTGTCGTGTAATTAACCACAAGTAAGCAAGTAGTACAAGTTAGGTAGACTGAGACGACTTCATTGTTCATTACACTAACTAACTATTTACTACTTAGTCATTTAAATTATCACATCTGAACGATTAGAGTTAGTGACGGTTACAAAACAGATTTTATAAAATGTGTAGACATTATATTGTACATGACAATTGAATTTAAATGATAAGTGATAAGGAAAGTATTTCTAAAGATTAGGAAAATATAAGTATGAAGGAAGCAGATGATATTATTATTTTATGAATGGGAAATACCTCTCAATTGAGTGACGTTTAAATGTTAGTGAAGTTACACGAGAGATGTGTGTTGAATAGTTCGACAATCTTTAAAATTATATTATTTTTGTGCTATTTTTATTTTACTTCATTGTAGGGACTAAAATAAATAAATAAATATATTAAAAAAAACTAGTGTCCAAACTACATATATATAAATTTATAAAAAATACTAACCTCTGATTGACATCGGACATCGTGTATTATTTAGGACGCCAGTTACAACTGAACATTAAATGGAGTACGCGGCACTCACACAGACTCATATATATCATTACATCTCAAATATTCATAGCTGGTCGGTGTGAAGTAGACTTGTGATTACTTCCCAATGACATCTAGTGATATGATCTTATGAGATAACGTTCATTTTGTTTCGTTGTTCGAGATAAAGGAGTTATTTACTTACAGTAGCCCATAAACAGAGTTTTTTGTAATATCTTTCGTTACGTTACGGTGTGTGTGTGTGTGTTTTCGGCTACATATTCTCGCAACCTGAGTCACTTAATGTAAAACTGATTACTTTTAAAACAAAATTAACAAAGTTGTTTTTTGGGTTTTTGAAAACTGAATACAGAGTATACTTTATTAAAAAAAACTAATTATTATATTGTGGCGGGAGTGGTACCAATAGATACGCGTGAATGTCAGCGAAGAAGATCAAAGTTTTATTGTCTTTTAATAGAATGTAAAAATTAATAATATCAAATTTATTTTAGTTTTTTAGTTATTAAATATGCATCATGTGGAATAACTGGTTAATTAAGGTTTTAGTGCAAGTAATGAGGGAATAGATTTTATTATAATAATCTTAATGCAATATTTTTCATAACCAGTAAGTTAATGGCATGCGGGTCGCGTTCATTTATATATACATATATATATATATATATATATATATATATATATATATATATATATATATATATATATATATATATATATACATATATATATATATATATATATATATATATATATATATATATATATATATATACAATATAGTCATAGATTACTTTCATTTTTTTTAATTTAAATCGGTAATGATTGAAAATTTTAAAATGATATTGTATACATCTCTTTTGTTACTGAAAAGACAGATGTATCGCTTACTTGTCGGAGGAAAACATGACAATTAATGTCATTTTTAATATAAAATAAATAGTAACGAGCAACAACCCTTTGTTGGCTGTCGGCGGCGAACACAATAGCATGCGTGTCGTATTTTTATTTGTTGTCTAGAACGAACTAAAAATATTCAATTCGTTCTACAACTTATTCTGTTTTAACAAGGTGTTTTTTTAGACGGTTTTAATATAACACGGTTTGAAAATAAAATATTTTTAATATTTTACACGATTTTATTCCATGTTGCACGATTATACAAAGAATTATACCAAAAGGTAGCAAAAATTGGCGAACAACGGCCCATAACAGAGTTCATTGTTAAAAATGTAGATGCTGAACGAGTAAGAGGAAGTCCAGTTCAAAATGATTCCAGCGATGATAGTGATTGTGTACGCGTCTGAAGCAAACGAGTGCGAGTGACTGATGATGACAACAATTTAATTTATGTTCCTGTATTTATGATTATCACTTATTTTCGAAAAACTCAGTTTTTCCTTCCGATCTGTCTGTTGTATGTGTGTCTGTGCGTCTGTGTGTGTGTCGAATTTTATTTTTCGAATTTTGAAAAACTAAAGATATATTTGGAATCAGCATCTAAATGTAAGATTCACTTTTCAAAATTATGTTGATTGTCCAACGGGAAGGTGGTCAGATCGGCCGCCGAAGTTACCGAAAAATGGAAAAAAAAAATCGAATTTTTAAATTTTTTTAAATCCTATCATAAACTACATAAAAAAAAATAAAAAAAGCAATAGAAGTTGTTTTGTTTGTTAATTAATTTGCGAGTTATAATTTGCCGATTAGGAGTTTTTCATAGCGGCAAGCTCGATTGCCGCGTGTTTAATGTTTTTTTAATTTTTTTTTTACCTTAAAAATTGAATAACCTATTCTTTTCGTTAACAACATAGCAGTTTAACATAATTAATTTTAGTTCTTGAACTTGCCATACATTTAATTCATATTATTTTTAAGATTAGAGTGCATATCTTTTTTATCTTTAATAACTATGCTTGTAAAAATAAACATTGTATTTGTGATTTAATTAAAGAAATATTCATTTCTTCTAAAAAAATCCGTGTTTTTCACTAATTTTAATAGGTTTTAGAGATTAGGAACCAATCTCCTATTTTGCATACGACCAATGTCTTTTTTACACGGTTTTTTCTGGAACCAATCTACCGTGTAAAAACAGAATTAGGTGTACTTATAATTATGCATTCTATAATTAAAATATTGTACACGATGTTACAAATATTTAAATTTCTGATCGTTTTTTTAAATTGCAAATTTAAACCAATATATATTTTTGAAACAAAAATGTAAGTTGTTAGTTTGACAGACATTTTTTAAATACCGACTTGTCGATCAGTCTTTTATAAGATTAATCATGTTACTTTTATATTACTGAAGGGGTAAAATGTATGATTATTTTATTGGGTCTTGAATATACAAATTTTAATCATTAAAGGAAAACACAATTATAAATAAAAAGCATTATAAAATGAAAAATTATTTCGTGTGAGGTACTGCTATTACTGAGCTGAGTGAAGCGATGCTCTTTACCGGTCAACTCGATCAAATATGTCCTCCTACACCGTTCAAGCTGTACTAACCAAATTTGGACCAGTTTATTACCTATATATAGATAGATTTTGAAAAAAATCCTAATTGTAGGATGATAGGAACTTTTTAAAAAAAAAAGGAAAAATGATTTGAATTTCGTACGTACATATAAGTAGGGACATTTATATAAATCAAACGCAAAACATATGAATTACTGGGTGTACGTGTTGGCTTCACGGCGCGGGGAGACACAAACTGACGTCTTTGTTGTTGTAATCAGTAAGTACATATTTTCTCATAGAAAGGGGATGAAAAGTCGAGGATATAACTCGAGAGCAAATTATTTGTCCCTCGGACGATGTACTTTTAAACCCTCCCTCAGCTCGCTCAGTACTCTACGGTAGAATCCCTCGCTATGCTCGTGGTTCAAAGTAGTGCCCTCTCCGTAAAAATACCACTATCCTTCCTTGTGATACAATCTACTACTGTTAATTGCAGACATTTGCAAAATCGTATCAAGCTAAAATTTCGTGATATTTTTTTCGTTTCGCTTAGCTTCCCTCGTTTGTGTGCTGGCGGCTCTAGTTACAAACGATAAACAAATGCAATACATTTTATTTCAGTTCATATTTTAAAGACCATTTTTGTTAAGTACTATACAGTGGTTATATGTTATATATATTTTATATATAAATCATACTATTTTGGAATAAAAATAAATAGAATCGATTCGACGTCAGAGCGGAGATATGAAGATGACCAAATAAAAACAATATTTATTATAAAATAAAGTTTTTTTTTAAATAAATAAATTCAGTATAATTAAGTATACAGTATTATAGACGTATAATAGAGTATGGCGCCACGCCGTGCTCCCGTCGTTACTTCAGTTATATAAAAGGCTAGGTGGCTAAATTATCAAAATACTGAACTTTAACATCTATATTAAACAGAATAAGTAATATTTTTCAAATTATTAAAATATTCGCTTATGCATTATGTTTTCTGATGTATATTTAAATTTCTCTCGAACTCGCACAAGACTGTTATAACGTCATCAATGACGTCACTGCCTTCAAAACAAAATTATATAATATATTCATATTGTTAATGTAGTCGTTAGGTTTCTTAGGTTTCTTTGTTTAACCATATAATTATTACATTGTGCCCACGGCTGAAAGCTCAACTATAAATATAACGGAAAAAATATTTATATAAAGATTTCCATGATCCGTAACTACTATTCCGGCTGTACTCAAGTTAACTTTATCTGATGAATGTAGCCCGATGTCTATAGATAATAATATTTATATATATTTGTTCCCAGTGTTTTAAACTCGCAAGGAGGAGTGCTGCTCACAGTTCATCACAACACAACAAGCTTGAGCGTTTTGATGCAAAATTGTATGTGTATTTAAAAATAAATACTTAACATAAATGTTAAATTATTATTAATTATTTTTATAAATATAAAGTTATTCTGATAAGCTTTATTACATCACTTATGATAAATCTATCATTCATTGTTGTGTTAGCTCGTTCTGTGACTGTAATAACTTAATTGTGTTCACTTCAAATGTTGTGTCATTTATAGGATGAAATACCAAATATGTGTGTATTTTAAGTGGTGGTAAGAGGCTTATTACGAGGGACGGCTGGAGGTGGGGATAGGGGGACAGACAGACAGGTTAGTTAGCTACAAATGGATTCAACAACTGCATCGTACTAATGTGACAAGTGATTCTAATATACATTCATTTATAGAAATAGTCGTAAGCGTTAAACGTCAATTAGTAACTTTGATAAACTGAAAGTTATTTTCGAAAATAAACTTCAGAATTTTCAAGTCCTGTAAGATTTTTTTTGGAATGATTACTCAATCCATGTCCTGTATAATATTAAACTGGAGAGAGCTGCATGACGCGTGGAGTGATGTATATTACGTATAAAAATAACATCTCAATAATATTTAATATATTACTGACAGTCACAATAATACAATAAACGAATATTTTATGTGTCTTGTTTATGATACATTCATATATATCGTGTAAGGAACTATATCATACATTACAAAATATAGTAAATTCCTTTAGTTAACTATTATATAATATTCGTGTTCACGTATCTTAAAACTGATCAGTTTTGCCAGTAAACTCGGTCTAGCGATTTTCATAACTTGTAGAAGAAATTTAAGAAAAATCTTTTTTTTTTTAAGAAAATGATAAATATAAATCAAATAAATAAATAGGTATGAACTATGCTGTATCCACAATGAGTTGTGTCAATAAGTATTGATGGAAAAGAGTAATTAGAAAAAAAATAAAATAAATTATATTATTAAAGAGAGTACAGCTTTACAATTATCTTATCCACGTGGACAATATAATTGTACGGCGGCGATAGTAACATCTAAAGCAACAAGATTACATACAAAATATTTATTGTTATTATTCATTTCTATAATAACAAATTTACTTTATAATTTTGTTATATATTAATTTAATATTTTATAAGCAATTTAAATGCTATACAGTTTATAAGTTTTCATATGGGGCTACTATTATTTATATTAATTTAATAAATAAATTATATCGCACAACAATTGATAATTTTATTTCTTTCATACTCTTGCAATTAAATCACTATTACTACATATATATTTTAATTAAATACACTTTCAATATAACTAATACATAAGGTTTCCTTAAAACCATATATTTTAGAATATAACAAACTTACAAAAAATATTAAGGTTGTGGAATCAGATGACTATAGTATATACGGCCTTATGCGGTATATAAGCGTAATGTGGTACATAAGCGTGATGTGGTATATAAGCGTGATGTGATATATAAGCGTAATGTGGTACATAAGCGTGATGTGGTATATAAGCGTGATGTGGTACATAAGCGTCATGTGGTATATAAGCGTGATGTGATATATAAGCGTAATGTGGTACATAAGCGTGATGTGGTACATAAGCGTGATGTGGTACATAAGCTTGATGTGGTATATACGCGTGATGTGGTATATAAGCGTAATGTGGTATATAAGCGTAATGTGGTACATAAGCGTGATGTGGTACATAAGCGTGATGTGGTATATAAGCGTGATGTGGTATATAAGCGTGATGTGGTGTATAAGCGGGATGTGGTACATACGCGTGATGTGGTACATACAAGTGATGTGATACATAAGCGTGATGTGGTACATAAGCGTGATGTGGTACATAAGCGTGATGTGGTATATAAGCGTGATGTGGTGTATAAGCGTGATGTGGTGTATAAGCGTGATGTGGTACATACGCGTGATGTGGTACATAAGCGTGATGTGGTATATAAGCGTGATGTGGTATATACGCGTGATGTGGTATATAAGCGTAATGTGGTATATAAGCGTGATGTGGTACATAAGCGTGATGTGGTACATAAGTGAGATGTGGTATATAAGCGTGATGTGGTATATACGTGTGATTTGGTATATAAGCGTGATGTGGTATATACGCGTGATGTGGTATATACGCGTGATGTGGTATATAAGCGTAATGTGGTACATAAGCGTGATGTGGTACATAAGCGTGATGTGGTACATAAGCGTGATGTGGTACATAAGCGTGATGTGGTATATAAGCGTGATGTGGTATATACGCGTGATGTGGTATATAAGCGTAATGTGGTACATAAGCGTGATGTGGTAGATAAGCGTGATGTGGTACATAAGCGTAATGTGGTACATAAGCGTGATGTGGGACATAAGCGTGATGTGGTATATACGCGTGATGTGGTATATAAGCGTAATGTGGTACATAAGCGTGATGTGGTACATAAGCGTGATGTGGTACATAAGCGTGATGTGGTATATAAGCGTGATGTGGTATATAAGCGTGATGTGGTGTATAAGCGTGATGTGGTACATACGCGTGATGTGGTACATACGCGTGATGTGATACATACGCGTGATGTGGTACATAAGCGTGGTGTTGACTAATTGTGTTAACTAATGTAAAATACATTAAATTCGCAGTCAGGATATATATTTTCATTCAATGAAAATTCGGATACTTTGAATTCCAAATGAAATTTTCGTTTGTATCGGCCTAAAGTAATGTTTTAAGTAAATGCAATATATCTTAAATTGTTTCTCCCTGATTACTAGCCATTTAGTTGGCAAATGTTTTTTTTAATAAACTGTAATCAGATCTGTGAATATAATCAGGTCTGTCGTAGCTAGTGGATATTGTTTAGGGATTTACTTAAATCGGAACCAAAGCTCTTTGATCAACAATTGAGACTCATTGTGATACAAAAGTAACTCTGACCGACTGCACGAAATGTTTATCCTAAATCACCTCTTTTTAATCGATGAGCACCGTCACAAATATATTTTTTTAATATACAAATTAAATCTTTTTTTCACTTCTAGACGAAAACTTTTAACTTTCTGGCTAACGTCGGGCTTCGAAAGCACCTCGGCAATTTTAGAATGTGATCTCAAATCGATGTAATAATGGATAACAGTACCTCAAAGTAATATGATAAGATAGTATTTAGTAAATATTTTTTTATAAATTTTAATAATTTACATTCCCGAAATGAATTTTATTTAATGTTTTGCTTAGTAAATGTAAAATATCTGATGTTGCTAATGCAATCAAATGTATTTCTTCATTATTTCCTAGTTAATAAAGTCTTTCCGGTATAGTGATTTATTGATGTACGCTCTGTAAATAAAGAATCAAAAAGTAATTACCACTTATTTTCCATTATTTTTTTTGCAAAACATCTCTTGACTACGTTCATGTAAACGGGGCTAACATTATTGGACGTCATATTTTGATGTTTTTTTTATTATATAATAATTAATTTTTAAAATAATTGATAATGATAACATTGGATGAATGTATTTCTTTTCATTATTATTTTGTGCGTTTCTAAAGTTTACAAAATGTGATGCGTTTCCGAAAAAATATCTCAATCTATCTCGTCAAATAATTATAGTTAATATATACAAATTAATATTAAAAACAATTAAAAAAAATATTGGTAAATCTTTTTTAAATTGTTTTATTTTTACGAATAATAAATTCGTTTTGATCTTTGTTAATTAAGTCACGACGCACAAGTAGTAGATCTTATTTATTATTTGTGTTTATCCTGAATAGAAAAGAACAAATACTTCCGAAATAGACGTAAAATTAACCGAATTGATAATCACCTCGACTTGGAGACTAAATCATCATCCCTGAGAGAATACCTTACAATCTTACCCTATACGTAGTTCTCGGGCGCTGATAATCAGGCTACACGTAACGGTGGTAGGCTTGGGACGAGGCCGGTGATCAGTCTTCAAGACTAAATTGCGCCGTCAAGCAGCCTAGCCGTGTTCTGTCTGGTGCCGGCTGGTGAAAACGCTATTGTAATTAGGATCAGAGCAATAGTAATGCTGAATATTTCCCGTATGATAAGCACGTTGAACCAAAACCATCAGACTTATCGTGTTGAGTAGCGGGATCTGAGGGAAGGACGCACTGCTGGCTAACCGCAATGAGTAGGGGACCCAGTTGAGAACTCGCCGACGTATTGTACTAAACCTACCCAGTTAATACCATGGAACACAATTTTAAACGACGTGGGGGAGTATGTTTATAAGTCAACGATGACATGTCGGCGTGTCCGTAAATTTGAAGACACTAGTTTTTCGGTGATAATCTGATAAACACAGGAATTGAGAAAATCGGTTTGGTGATGGAAAGGAGCTGGGGGAATCAGGTTGTGAACTCTATTGCACACACTTTGAAATGTATCTGATAAAATACCGACAAGTTCGCAAACTTGCGCGTTGTTTCAGACTTTGGGAGTTTTGCCTAATTCCCAACCTCCCTCCAGGTTTTTGTGGGGAATACTAGATGATCCCCAGATGATCGTTTTCGGCAAAGCCCATATTGTCGATCACTGAAAAGGTTATTGGATTCAAGGATCGCCAGAAACCTGCTATTAATGACACATTCCATACTGAGTTGCTGAGTATAGACTTGGCCGGTATTTGCTTAGAGTTACCAGAGCCGACATGCATTTTATGGGACAGTTTGCACGTTGGCAAGCTTTCAAGACGAATCTACCACGAATCACCATGATGTGGAATTAACTTCCTTCGGCGATGTTTCCAGATCGATATGACATGGGTAACTTCATAAAGTGCATCTAGTGCATTGCCCTTCTGAATTCCCTGATAATGCCATAGACAGTGGCGATCACTTGACATGAGATGACCATCCAGCTCGATTGCGATCCTTTTAATATTAAAAAATAAAGGATCACGCAGAGAGTGCTACGGAGACATGTTCAACGAAATTTCATATGTCAAGACGACACAATGAGTCTACCATAGTTGATAAATTTTTAATTAAAAAGTTATTACGCTAGCAGTGTGTAGTTACACTATTTTAATATCATTAAAACATTTACAACCAGTTCTTATTAAGTTGTATTGTAAAATAAAGCTTCATGAATAATTATTTCATTGGTACAGGAGACAAGTGATATTGTTCAGTGTAGCAATTTATAGCGCTTAGTTAAAGGTATCGGTCGTTTCGTCCTGTCGGCTAGCTGGCTGGCTTTGAAAATTTATTAATATGAAAAGTATGATAACATTGGTACTTTCACAGAGTCATGGGTCTCTACAGACAATATCTTTTAAAACCGATGACTGGTTAAAAGCCTGCGGATCTGCCCCTGTTTCATTTAAGAAGTATTTTTTCAATAGAATGGGTATCTTCAAGAACACTATACGTAACTATCGACAGCTGCGTGTTTACTTGCGATGGACACACAATATTATATACTCAAGATTATATCTTGAAGATGTGGCGGGGATTTCAAATATTTTCTATTTCGTTAAAGAACCACTGCACGTGATGCGGGTACACGCTCAAATTATATCAACTAAGTGTGATATCATTCTATATACGGTATATTATTTATAAGCCCGGCCTGACAGCCTGGTTTGGAAAGGCCGTCAGACCGGCTGACGCTGTCACGTGTGACTGGCCGTGTATGACGACATCAAAATAGAATAAGCCGGAACATGATAAAACAAACAAGTTATTTAATATTAAAAAAAAAATAATTACAAAAAATTTGTTAATCAATACCAATGACAGATAAAAATGTTTATTTAATAAACTTATTAATATAATTATTTTGCTAATTCTTAAAGAGTACTATTGAATGCTATTTATTTCAAGCAGCGGTATGAACTTAATAGTCAGAGCAATGTTTTGTTAAAATATACATTATTATATTTCATACGCACTTCAAAATTATTGGATTGAGTTCAAATAAGCTCTGGATATAAATTAAAATATACATCTCTAAAAGGCAAGTGAATGAGAGGAACTATTTTCTTAATTACTAATTTTCATTTTAAAGAAATTATACAAAGACTTCATTGTAATTGTTTAAGGTGTAAGGCTGCAGAATCTTGTATTGTAAGAGTTATTTGACATTCCTGTCCTGTGTGATCTGTATTACATATGGATGCTGTATATTGGATATAAGGTTTTATAAGCGTTATAATGAAATAACCGATGTCGATAATAAAATAAAACGACATTATATAAAATTGCAAATACTACTTTTAAATATCTATTAAATATTATTATATAACTTCCATAAAATTATAAAAAAAGTTATTTTCAATAAATATAATTCTAGCTACAGAACATTCTTAATAATGTAATTGAAATGTATAATATTTTGTATATATTTGTTTTTAATTCACCACTGATTTACTAAATTGTTGATTATATAATGTCGTTTTACTAAACACAAATATAAACATATACAAAGTTAGTAGTTAAGACCATTTCGGTAATTAATGCACATCCCGACTCTCTGCCTTGATATGAAGATATTGATTTATCATTCATTAGTGTGTTAATTAAAGATAAAGAATTAGTATTTTTTTTTTTTATAATATTAGTAATGTTATTAGAACATAATGTCACTGACTGGTTCTTCCCGTTGCTCGCTGACCTCTGCAGCTTTGGTCTGTTCTCCTTGTCGAGGCTGGCTCGTTGTTCGTCCATCCGGTCGGCCTGGCATCTGGCCACCAGCTCCATGAACTCCGCTGGATCACCCTCTTCGGACTCCCCACGGTGGATGGCATTCTCGTTGTCTCTCTTTTTTGAGTCAGGGGTTATCTATGAAATAAGATTTTTATGAATGAACTCATTTTTGCAGATATATTTAAATATAATGAGGTATTAGCTGAGCCTATTTTTGAGTTTGACTCAGGCAACTATATAATAAAGCAGTTTTTAATATGAAATAACGATAAAAAATGTAAATTATAAATATAATTTACCTTAACAATAAGTAATTTTCGAAAACAAAAAAATAAACGTTATTTAGGCTTTTTAAAACCGGAGTATTTTCTTATTCTTTATTTACATTATAATGCAGCCTCTATGGACGGGTTTATAATTGGTGTATAAAGTTAATTAGTATATATACATATAGACGAATTACCATTACTACCAACCTGTATCAACGACAGCTGTTCCATACTCTGTCTCCTTACCCTCAGTGCATTAAAGGGCGTGCGGGGAGAGGGCGTAGCGTCTGGAGGTGACGGGGAGGGCTCCACTGGCAGACCCAACACTTTACAAAGATCACCTATGTTCATCTGAGCGGTGGCCATACCAAGCACGTCGCCAAGCTGATTATAGAATAACATTTAATACTATTATTTTTAGGAAAATTTCAAAGACACACATTTATCTGAAAGCAAGATACGCATTGTTTTTTTGTTTTATTATTTCTAGGGTTCAAACGAGGCATCGGTCGAACAAGGGAACTAATGCTTTGCATTATCACAAAAATAACTCGAAAGAAGTCCTCACCTCTTTTGAAATATTATAATGCTCTTTTGCATAATAAAGCGCTTTCTCGTGGTTTCCAAGAGCTGCGTGGGCATTTCCCAACGACCAGCATGCTCTGCCCTCCCCCACTCTGTCCTGGAGTTTCCTAGCAGCCGAAAGGTGACGAGCATGGTATTCCTCCGCGATACGATACTCTCGGAGAAGGGTATACGTGTTCCCAAGTGAGTAACACGCTTGAGCTTCTACTGCGGAGTCACCGAGGTCTTCTGCTAATGCTAGAGTGCGCCTGTAAAGTTTTATAATTTTTTTAGTTTTAGAATTTATATTCATATATACCATGTTTATTGGCAACATAATGACTTGTATGTTAGAAATAATAACTAATAACTTTAGCTATTATACTTTGGTTATTGTCTTAATGTTTGGAATATGAAAACATCTTTTCATTTTTGAAAATTGATAAATTTTGCAATCAAATTTGTACTCTCTTCTAAAAATTGCACTCTGTAAAATCATCAGGCGTTTAATATACGGAAGACCCCAGATGCCAACAGAAACTCTAATGACTAGACAAAAATTCTCCCAAGAGGGAGATTTAATTTGCAATGGCTCCTTTAAACAACATACTAGAAATGATCTAAACAATGCAATAGATGGCCATTAACATAACATGGGTTATAACACATCCGCAGCTCTATGAATAATATTTTTAATTAAATTAAAATAACATGAAAGATCATAAGGTACAAGTCTGGTAAGAGCAGAGCCCACAGCTCTATATTTCAATATGGTTTAAATAACCAACAGTGTGAATGTTATGTATTACAAAAGCAAAGCCCACTATATCACCAGCACTTCTTTAAGTTTATTTGTAATAACTGCTCTGAATACAATTTACATATACACTAATAACATAACATGAAATATATCTATGTATACATAACATAGTGACACTACTAAATTGTTGGTTTTTAGAATGCTGGACTTTTTATTTTTTTGTCATTAAATTGTCTTAGGTATTATTTATTCATAAGACTATATATAAAATATCATTTTGAAAATTGATAAAAAAATCTTCACATTTTCTTTATCAGTAATTACTCATTGCAATTTTCTAAACGTTTCTTATAGTGTCATAGAAATAAGTTCAGCAGATTTAAATAATTTCAAACAAATAAATTTTTACTATTTCATATACAAAATCAAAATATTATATGCTACTTCTATTACAAAAAGATTCAAAGAACCCACAAAGGTTATTATTTAAACATTGGATGATTATAAATTCATTTACAAATACTAATAATGCTAATGTAAACTGATAACAGAAATATTTTGCAAAGCGAGAGTATAGAATCAGTGCCATTTAAAAGATAAAAGATGTGTTAGATTTCTTCAAACTGGTAATAGTTAGACATCACATTTTAATTTATCTTCATAGTATTATTACCAAATTTGTATATAATATGTTTGTAATAGAAAGCAGTTCTTAATTTAGCTTTCCTTATTTAGATTATTTCTGTCCTAATCATACAACTGTAATAACTTGTAACTATAGTAGTTTAGACTCCAATAATAATAAGAAATTTCTATAGAAAAACTCGCTTGGCATGCAATATGGTGTAGCCGGTGAACAATTATACTATGAATCTGTTGCTGAATATATCTTCGCTAATATTAAGTTTTTAACAAAGAAAACTCGCTTGGGATAATCTCCATAATATCATAAGTAGATCAATAAAAATGTCTTGTTGCTTATTTGAGTGTATGCCTTATGTTATTAGTATGCTTTATAGTCCATATGTATATCGAGAAATTTTGCAGGTTTGATGCATTTGTATAGAGACAAAACTTTACACAACATTTATATGTTACCAGAACATTTATCACTAAACATAAATGCAATTCGCAAACACTTTTGCCATAAAAAATCTAAATTTACTTGTTTGTTACATATCTTATAACCATTAATAAGTCAAATTGCAATTAATAGTTCTTAACTCCGATGAGGGGATACTTACTTATAATGTTCAGCAGCATTTTCAAATTGCCCCAGAAATATATGTGAGTTTCCCAGATTGCTGTTAGCGCGTCGCTCTGCAGCTCTGTCTCCGACCTCCTGAGCAATGCGCAAGCGCTCCGTGTGGTACCGTATTGCACGGGTGAAGTCGCCCAATAGATAGCAAGTGTTGCCAAGGTTACCACAAGCACGACCCATCGCTTGCCTGTCCCCCAGAGTGCGCATCAGTTCAAGGTTCTCTCTGAAATACAATGTCACATTATGTATTATTAATATAAAAATAAACAATAAGTATATTTTTTACAATAAATAACACATCTTATTGAATTATTATAAAACAAGAAGTGAAATAATTAACAATGTGTGAACTCACTCATAATAGGCAACTGCTTGCATCAAACAATCTCGAACTTCCTGGGGGAAGTGACCTGGATCGTTTTGACCCACTCGGCCCAATTGTTTTCCTTGAGCATGATAGACATTCCCAAGGTTATAAAGAGCACGACCCTCACTTAGTCTATCACCAAGTGAACGTGATATCTCCAGGTGTCGTTTGCAACATTGGATCGCTTCATTGAATTTCCCCATTACTTTTAATGTGTTTCCTAAGTTTCCAGATGCTTTGGCTTCGCCCAATTTGTCATTCATTGTTCTGAAATTTAAAGTAAAAGATTAAAGTAGGACAGTCTTACTGCAAGCTTAAGCTTCACTATCAATACAATTCAGTTAACTCTAAGGTCTGCTCTTCACCTACCTAGCTAAAGTCAGATCATGTTTGTGATATTGCATAGCTTTATTATAATCTCCTAAATAGAAATACGCATTGCCCAGCTGGCTGTATATAGCGCTAAGTGTGCGAAGGTCATCTGTGCCCGCCTGGATCGCAGCCTGGAAGAACGCGACGCCAGCTCGGCAGTCCCCGGCTTTACACAGACGCTCACCCTCCAGAGCGAGCTCAAGGCACATTGATCCACCATCACAACTCTGCAATAACAACCCAGACAAACTTTAATACTGTTACTGTTCTAGTTATAACATTTAAATATTATTATCTTAATGAACTTCAACAAAACATTATTTTAGTTTATATTTTGATTAAAAAAAAAATATTTTTTTTTATTTTAATTATATTAAGAAAAGTAAATTAAAAAACCATTTGCAAGGTAATTATTAAATATTTTTACAACTCTATGCCTGCAACCTGCAACCTGCATATATCGTTCTGTACTATATTAGGTTGCTAGGCCGGTAATATAAGCAAATATGTATTATACAATAACAGTGCCATTATTATTTCACACAGTTAAGCTTGTGCAATACAAATGTTTGCTTTTTTGTTAGTTACTTTATGATTATTATGTAATTGTTATTTATTATTATATAAGCAGTATAATGTTTAATGTACAATACATCCAATTATATTTCACTCAATTTAAGTTCTAATATGTGGGTATTATAGTGAGTTTTAAGACTTTAACTAATTTAAATGTCATAAATGTTTATTTATTCTTTATTATGATAGACTTTATGTCGTATGAACTTTTTTGATACTTTATAATGAGTATTTTAGTATTTAGTATAAAAATAAAGATATTACAGTACTTACAGGATAATTGTTATTAATTTGTACACAAATATACTTGCTTTATACAACTTAATAATATAGAATATATATATAATATAAATTACTTAGATACCTGTTTGATAAATGTAAGCACCAATGACCAAGTAATTACTACTAATTATTATAGTAATAAAAGTTTTCACTAAATGCAATCAATATTTTAATGTTCTTTTGCTGAAAGAAAATTTGTTAGACCAAAAAAATAGATTGCTGTTTTTTATTTTTGTATATATTGTTTTGATTTTAGATATATAACATTAAGTAATAGGTTTCTATGTTACCTTGGCTGATGGTACTGGCTTAGGTGTATACAAAAAGTTTTATAACGTTGCATGAGAACCAATAATCAAATACATCATATTTTATCGCTACTTATAGAATTGGAATAATGAGCCCTCAATAAAAATGCGTATTATAGACAAGTTGCTGCTTCCGTATTAGGGTTCCAATGAGTGACTCATTATTACCGTCCTGTACGCATTATGAGAATGCGAACAAATGTATAAATAATTTTGTGATTTTTAAAAGTTAGTCTAACTTTATATGGTTGTTTTTTAACGATCAATAAGTAGTACACAAAAAAAAATACCTATAAAATTCGTCGGTACGCACCTGTGCATCAGTCGAAAGGTTCTCAGCACTCGCACTAACGGACATTTTATAATATTACAAAACTCAGAATTGACAAACTCAATAGAAAAATAAAAAATAAAATCGAAACAACTATGTCAGATTATGTTCATAGTTGTTGTTTTATTTTATTTAAAGTTTACATGGGCGTGAACAACACAGTTATCACAGCACTACAAGACATACAGTTACTCAGTTCATGATATAAAGTTTTTTGTTTTGTGTTTTGCGGATTAAGAGTGTTGCCATTTGTTAATAATAAAATCAAATTAATGTATACAATGATAACATTTAATCTAATAGCATTTTCTCTCTATTCTTTTCTAAAGCTATTTTTTTTAATTGCAGACTTAGGTTTTATATTCGTCCATTTCAACGTATTAATGATTGTGTATTGCCAGCACAAACAAAAAATTAAGACATTCACCGACAGATGGCGTTTGAAACTGTTATGTAAACTTATAGATGGCAGCACGCAAAACTTTATTTTTGAAGTCAACAGAAGACTCGAACATTTTTATATACATGTAATAATTATAAAAGTCGGAAATTGTAGGTAGGTTTGTAATTTTCGGAAACAATAAACATATTGCAAATGAGTATATGATCTGAGTTCAAATAAAAGAACCATCTGCATGCAAGACATTTACAAGAAAATGACAGACAAGAATGAAAGACAAGAAAATGATACAATAAGTATCATGCAAACTATTAAATAATTTACGTCAGTACAATCGAATATTTATGTTTCTCTATTGTTCTATTTTTAAGTAATGGGTAGTTATCGTTATTTATGATGTTGGGCCTCAAAGTACAAAGTTAATACCTTTTGTTTAATGTTATTTATTTTTCTTTAATGTTTTAAATTAAATAGAGTATACTTTTATACTTTAATCACTTATTTCATTCGCCTTATCATATCTGGTACTTTTGGCACTATTATATTATCGTTCCTTAGGTTTATCAAAGAAGTACATTTTGCAGGTCTAAATTCACTTTCATCTTTCAAATAACAACGCTGAGATTTCTGAGTCGACGGAAATGACAAAGAATAACGTTGGAGGACAAAAGATTGTATGAACCAAGTATTTGTCCGTTGAGGACCCGATTATTTCAATTTTATCAGGAGAAATAAACCTTCTTAACTTAAACAAATGATGTATCCCTTTTCAAATTGCTCCATCTTCTGCCACCACGCACTTTAATTTACTTATACTATATAGTTGTACTATTGCTGGCAGATTAGAATAGCCTTCTCACTCTATGAAAGATATCGTAGAAGGCGTCTGAGGTTTTTAATAAGATCGTAGCTCCACGTACTAACAGAATATGGTGTTCAGAAAAGTAAAACTCGAATTAAATCGAAGCAAAATCCGGAACCCAATCCATCTTGCTCTATTCCGATTGTAGTGGTTCTCCAATTTCCATTGGGCCAAAGGGAGTTCGGATTAGACATTGCTTTTGTAGTTGCGCGCCCGCTATAAATAAAGATGACCGTTCCGATTGCGTCTCCTATGGTGGCATTACTCTGCTGTTAGTTCCGGGAAAAATCTTTGCACGGATTCTCCTTAATCACCTGATGAAACTCTCAGAGAAAATCTTGCCGGAAATTCAATTTGGCTCCCGTCCCGACCGAGGGATGTATGAAGTTATTTTTTTTACTGCGTCCATTACAAAAAAAAAGTCGAGAGCAAGAATCAGAACTGCAGCCGTAGCATACGGCAAGCATGACTGTAGGTTCTTTTGATCACCTGAACTTGAACTTAAACTGGCTACAAAAATCTTGGCATACATAGCGGTGGTGCTGACTAATAACCTATACTCTGCCAATTCGCTTATGCAGAACACCAAGGTGCCGCGAAGAGGCAATTTAGGTGGCACTGAGGTTTAGTTAATGCGGTGACAGCGCCGGTGATACAGGCACGTGTCATGAATGTCAGAGCCAAGAACGGCCAAGACCATCTTCTACTCATTAAATCGAGGACGTCAAGCGTAAGCATGGCGGACAACTTCTCTGTTCGAATGATGTTCAGAAACAGCATAAGAAAAGGTGTTCAAAAGATACCTAAAATTGGGAGCATCAGGCTACCAACCATTCGGAATGGAGAAGTTATGTAAGAAAGTAAGTTTTTGATTTCGAAGCCGAACGGTGCGCTAAAATTGACGCAAAGCGCGATATACTGATAGCCCGATCACCCGCGTCTATTATCTACAATTTATAACAATGGTACACTCACATGCTGTCAATCTTCTCTGAAAATATTGGCTACGTCTGCCACATGAGAGTGCAAGAGTGGAAGTAGTTGCCATCAACACATCATCATCATCACCATCATCACAGTTGTACAATTTTTCAAGACAAATAATGGGCATTGGCTAACTTCGTGTTTACCAAGATGACTGACATTTAATCTGTATAATGATACCTACAGAGCTAACCTTACCAAATAGCTTGAACCATTATTTTTTTGTATGAGATTTAACGATATTGTGTATATTGCTTATAAAATAGAAAATGTATTTAATTCAATCAAGTTTAAACAATAAACAATAGATCAAGTATAAAATTTTAATTTTTTGGAAACATTACCACGACATAAATACTTGAATTGCAATAATAGTAATAATACATGCTGTAATAATTTCTACTCATCACACAACAATACACCGATTCAGCTACCTTTCAGGATATAAAATAATAATAGTTATATTTTCATTCTTCAGCAATTTCCGTCTTTACCACTTGCGATATCATAAATGATATTGTATTGAATATGGTAACGCTCACGTTAAATAGAAATAGGATTGCAAAAATATGTCTAGTTAAGTTCACCCCCGGGGCGAAGGGGATGGTTCCTCGTTAGCTATGCAAATATCGGGAGAGGGGCTCATCCGATACGACCAGACACGCCCCTGCAATGATCAGCGCGCAGACTCTTCACTGCTTCATTCATACTTCACGTTGCTTAATGTAGCTCCTATCATAATCACCCGCCGGCATTCGTATCACACATTCTCATTATAAAACTAGGAATATTATCTTAATTTGTCTTCATTGTCCCAAAACATACGAAACTGCTATGGTTTACAATTGATATATAAAAATCCATTTTCAATATTTATTATTTGTCGAATATAGGAATATTCTCTGTCAAAAATTCTTCTCTGAGACATTTTTACGAGAACAGGTATTATAGACTCCCACTAATGTGTGTGTGTATACTATGTGTGTGCTACCAGGTCCAGACTAACTACGATCCATGCCTGTAGGGACTTCTTTTATAATATAGATAATTTATTAATTATATATGGAAATTCGGTAACTTGGTTTTTTTGTGCTCTTCGTTTAAATCTATTCTTCAATCTTATTAGAGTCCACGGGTTCTCAATCTTATCTAACTTGCACGCGGTGGCACCGACCACTATTAACATTTTAGAACAACTGACATCAGCTTGTATGTCGGTTGGAAAAATTTATTGCAAATTAAAACTTCTCCAAATTTTAATATATGTTAATGTTACGCATGGCGGTAGGTAGTTTGGCGATTCAATTCTTTTTAAAAATGTACAGTTATTGCTTTAATTAAGTTCAAATCATGCTCCTGGTGACTTAAACTACACCGGTGTAAAACACACGGTGATAGTAAGTAGGCATTACTAGTGCCTCTTCTTTTATCTTCAATCTTCAAAATTACATGAGCAACTACTCGAGTATCAAAATAAATAATTACTCTAATGAAGGTAGTATTTACTTCTTTATTTAAGAGCTGTCAAAGAGATTTTCTGAACAAAATAATAGAGAGTCAATATATTTTGATTCATGTCATTTCCAGAGCGTGCAGCAATATGTCACTGTACCGGGAATGCAACTAAGAAATAATAATAAAATACATTGTATTAAGAAAAAACTAAGTAGAAAATTGCTTATAACGATGACAGCTGAATAGTTAATGATAAAAACTTTAAGAATAGATTGTATTATCAAAGATCTCAAATGAAAGTTAAATTTATTTTGCAAGATTACTGAGAGAGAGAAACGAAAGCGGAGGGATATGTAAATTTGCATGATGTCATAAGAGAAAAAAAAGAAGTTATTAGGTACAGGAAACGACAATTGGCCATAATCCAATAATGATTTAACAGCAACACCACGAAAAGAACAGCAAGGCATCAAATACTCCCACCAGCAAAGTAAACGTGTTGTACAAAAATGAAGACGGACTTCCTGTCCGAGTACATATATCGTTACGTAGGTACAATACAAATCATTCTCATAATTTTTGAGATATAATTTCTTATAAAAGCTCATCAATCATATTAACGTATAAGCAATACATGCTTAAATCGCTCAATTTTGTGATGACATTTTGCTTCCAAACATTTATTTGCAATTTCGTTTCTTTTATGGTTTCTAAAATTCTAGTTTCTAATTATTAATTCGATACTTTTGCGCATAAACAAGGCAAAAAAAAAATACCTAAGCTATATTTGATCGTATTTTTAACCTCACAGTAACGTTTCAGGATTAATTTTTTCACTTAAGTTAAAATAAAAATAGTAATTAGTTATATACTTTGCTGAAATAAATATTATTTAAACAAATTAAGTATTTATTGAAACTGGTCATGAAAGTAATATATTAAAGGTATATATTATCGTATAACTGGATGTTTGTCACCTCTGTGATTTTGAACCTTTGCCTATACTATATTATTGAAATAAGTCGTAATTTTAGAAAGTTATTTATTTTAATTTAATTTAGTTTAAATGAAATAAAATTTCAGATTAAAATTAATTGAATTATTGTCTTTTCTTAGAGATTTTAAGTTTTTAGAACAGCAGCTTCGAAATAATACTTAGTATTTAAAATAACTCCTTTTATCATTATGTAAATGTATAGCATATTATTCTTATTAGTAAATATTGTTATTATTATCATCTCTTATGACCAAAATAAATAAATATTTTTATTATTATTAAAAATTAAAATTAAAATTAATTCTTCAAATAATTTTTTATAAGGCAAATAACATTCTAAGCAACATTGTTATTATCAATAATTGAAAAAAAAATCTAAATTAAAAAAATATATATCTTTAGATTCCTTGCCACATAACCTGTATCGCGGTGACGGGTGTCGTTCTACTGCAGCGTCAGGCTCAAAAGACTTCGTTCTGCGAACTCCTGGTGGTAGTGGTACCGGGTTTATGTAACATGGATAAACACAAAAACAAAAATTGTCTACGCTTTTCTCAAAAGTCGGTAAACAATTTAGTTTGCTGTTTTGACTACAAGAGATATAAAATATAAGGGCCGATTACCAACATGAAATCTATCGATACCGATATCGATATTTCGATATGTCTGATAGAGGAAAATGCTCAAGCTATTATGAACTTTATCGTAACACGTTAAAGGCTATGTAGTTTATTAAATATTTGAGTTAGAGTGACTTGCAGATGCACGGTGGTCCATAACAAATGCCGAACACTAGTTACATTTTTAGGAGTAGATTAATAAAAGCACAGTGGAGTACAGGACGAATCATAATATTCATAAGACTAATAAGTTACGACAGTTAGGAAAAGATGTTTCACTATTTCACTTTTACATATATTTCCCCTATCCTAAATAAGAAAACCATAATATGCTAAGTATATACTAAATTACAATATAAGAGCCAATGGTTTTTACAGATTCTTTATCTATAAATAATAACGTCTGAGATTAATAATTATAACGAACCGGGTGACGTGAGCGCTCTACGCTCCTCTGTGCTCCAGCTGCCCTGTGCGTCGTGGCGACATGAAAGGCCGGCAACAGAACTGAGAATGATATATGGAGAGGTTATGACGCGTTGCTTTGATGGCACGTCTATATCTGTTAGTGGCTCGAGTGGATCACAATGATCTATGAACACGGACGTGGATATGCTGGGATATTATAAATATTTAAAAAGTCAACTTAATTTACGAATGCTTTGTCTCGTATCCGCTTATTTAACAAACTAACGCAGTTTTGGAGGGATGGATAGTCAAAAAAACAATTTGGTCAAGGACAAAAGGTTTCATTTTATTATATACATTTTTTACCTTATCCAAATGTTATTAGCTCGCGTAACATATCAGTTTGAGGCCAGAGGTCGGCATTCGGACGCGAAGGGGTAAAGAAAACCCTGTGGCCTTTCCCAATCACGTGCTTGGGCCCAGCGAGGACACACACACTATCGTAACACAGTTGAACACATTTACACATGAACAGACAACGTTTGGACAACTGCGACGTTTCGACAATGTACGATAATTTGCAATTAGGATAAGAACGTGAATTGAATAAACAAAATTGTTAATACGTGCCGGCCGTGCTTACATTTGACGAATTATTGTTGTTGTGTCAAAGAAAGGCTTTCAAGTTTCACTTGACTTGCTTAATTTCTATTTTGTCGAGTAAGTTGCTTGCTAGGTGCTTAGTGTTTTGTTCGTATCTGATGATGAGCACTTTGTTACTATTTACAACTTTTTACAACACATCTTCATTTTTGTTTAATGAGAGTTCAAAAATTGGAAGTTCAAAAAATAAAACAATTTACCCCATGATTTTTGATTACCTACTCAAAAGGAGAAGAACTGTTTTAATATAATGCAATATTATAATTAAATTATGCAACTACTTCTGTCTCATCTAAACAAGTGCATGTTCTTTCATAAAAGCTGTAAGCTGATTAGTGAGCGCTTATTATTCATGTGTCGTGTGTGTTCAGAGTCACGTGACTTACAATGGCGGCACGTGTACGTCACAATATGCCTATTGCCTGATCGCTTCCTTCCTGCCTACGTTTTTTAAATGTATTATGGACGCCCCGATTGTTTCGGAGGGTCTGATTCGGTTAATACTCCGAGCCGGCAGATTTCCTACTGATTTTTATGGATAGTTGAAATTTAAGGGATCTAACAAATTTGATTTTAAAGTACAGTTGCTGACATAAATATATGTACGATATGAAAAATGTTGAACCTAAAATCCTTTACAAGAATATCAATAAAACTACATTTTTTCAACAGCAAACCAACTTCAAAGAGTTTTCTGACAAAATCTCCATAAGTACAAAAAGGATTTGTGATTTTTATTCATTTTGTAGCAGACGCCCGCATGGCGGTGTTTGCAGTTGCAAATATAGTTACGACGCGGAGGGGGCCGCCCTGGGGCCCCCGAATTATCTATCCATTGAAGGTACCTAGTAATGCGTCCTGTGTACACTACGAGGAGACTCGGCTTAGCAGTACGTATTAGCATAATTTGATCTTATGTTTCATTAAACATTGTTTTAAAATTCGTACAATAAAATTTTTGGATAGCGGTTAAAACAAATTTTATAAACCTTTCTTTAATATTCACAAAAAATTTGTTTCTTTGTTACAATTTTTTCGTATATTTAAGTAGAAAAATAATGATTGGTGTCAAAAGTCAATAGTCAATATAGTTTATTAAATCTACTGATGTGTTTTATTACTTACATTGCTTTTTGTATGCTTCATAAACTGTTTAATTGAATTAAATTTATAGTGGATCAAAATTATAATTATAATTTTTATTTTATATATTATATTTTTTTTCTAGTAACTTGGAATTCTCTAAATCTGTTTGTTAATGATGCGGTCAAAGGAAGCCACAGACTAAGCATCGCTCCTTCTGCTGTTACTATATAATTATACATGACGTGCGCGCCCCACTGCTCTGTGTACAACCCCTAGCTGAGAGGATTCAATAATCTTGAACCTTCTACATTGCTGATTGGTTATTTAGAATAACTCAAGACAAAGAATGTTCTTCTACATATGGAGTGAGAATAAGTAACTAACTTCTATGACGAATAAAACACAGAATTGTTCATATGGTCTAATATATTGAGATATTCATATAACTCGAATATTGTAATATAGATTCTAAATATGAATGTGAATATTATATAATATATAAATAAAACTGGATGATATTGCTAAAATATCAAAAAGGGTAGTTCCACGCAGTGCCCAAATGACAGCGAACGAACGGTGATTACACAGGCCTAATTCGATAAATAGGGCTCCTCGCCCCTCGCCGGGAGATGTTTAACTGAATTTATTACTTGATTGCACCGTTTGTGACGACGCACTTGTTTGCCGCCTACATTACACAATGTTGTGACATGTTCAACTATACTGGGATAATAATATATAAACCGTCTGCCGTTACTAATTTAAGTAAGTTTATGTAAAGCGCGCTATAAAGAATCCTTGGGCTGTGTTCCGTTTCTATTCTCGTTACAAGACGCCTAACAAAGCCAACAATATCACTCTGCAGTTATTGCAAGGTATATTAGTAGTTGTAGAAGAAAATGAGCTTCTGCGATGTTATAATTTATTATTATAGGCTCGGTGGCGACTCGATCGTCGATTGTTGGCTCTTTCTTATGAACAGCACATAATCTGATAGAAGATTTGTTGGCAATTGCCGACGGTTTTATGTAACTATGGTCAGATAAGCTCCATTGAGTCCATTAATTGTGCTTTGCGATTGAAAGTGAATGCAGTTTATATAAATTTATATGCATGATTGGATTAATCTAGGAAGTTCGTAATGATATACCAAGACAGTTATTTTTTTTAATTAAGAAATGTATTCAGAGGTATTGGACTATTTCTTGTTAAATATTTCAATTTATGAGGAGCAATAATATATATATTTTTACTGTATTAAATATGTTGTATATTTTTTATTATAATTAAACACAATACAATTTATAACGTTAATATATATAATCAATAAATAATACGTTCTCCACAGTGGTACCTGAGTGTGGCCTGCGCACGCGCCGCCTCGCTTCGTTACCAATAAGCATGATTTAGTATGATTTAGTTCTGATACCCACACACGTGACGTACAGTGCGAATTATGTGGTAATGGTAGACTTTATGATATGTAGGTATTACAATTAATTGTTAATAATTCTTTAATGAAATTCAGAATATAATACATATGTGATATGTGACTAAAATGTTTTAGCATTTAGTATCGTGTAACCTTTTAACTAGATATTTTACATCTTATTATAATATGATGTTTTAATATTTTCACTGTTTGAATTTGTTTTTTATGTTCAAGTGTACAATTAATATATTACGAATGAGATGTTTTATTAAACACCTTTTTATGAATTACCTAGAAGTGATATTATCTTAGAACTTATCAATAAAATAAAAAGTTATAAACTGAAAGCAATTACGTAATAATTATTATAATTGTAGTTATTAGTTCGGTTAAATTACAACTAAATTAAAAATTTATAAATCATAGCTTATAGTGGTTTGAATCTATATATCTTTAGTTATTTGATCTAGATACTCGTTGGAAAATTTACACAGGAAATCTAGTTCCCTAAACTTTTTGTGACATAGTTTCTGTTATTAAAAAGAAGTTAAAATTATGTATAACGTACCTCCTAATTTGTATATATTTAATAACATATTATTTCAGCACTGGATAGTGTGAGAGTAATGAAATCGTACAAGCACTTGCTCCTAGAGAACGTTTAAATGACATTTAGGATGTAATCTCTTATTTATAGACCCTTTAACACTGACACAGAAATCGTTTTTCAATTACACTTTGTCCTCTAAGAACTCCGAAACCAGTTAAAGGATTTAATAACCCGGGATGCAGTAAATCAAATTTTGATTATGAGAATATAGAAAAGGTTCAATATCCCGACATAACTCAGGTAAGGCGTGGAAGAGTTTTGAATGCGTTCGGTGAAAAAACTGGCTTTCATTACTTTAAATTTATTCGTTGCACAAATATCTAAGTATTACAATAAAGCGTTTTATCGCATTGCCGTGAAAGAACAGCGCGAACCCAAATTATCACCGACAGCAAAAAAACTATTGCCAAAACTGACATTATTAAAAATAACAATAATTATTGTCACTCGGCTGAGTGTTAAGATTGTTTTTTAAAAGATTTATAGGTACATTACCTACTCGAACTCTACAGCCGGCCTATATAATACGACTTTCTAAAATATTTGCGAACGGTACAATTAACAACTGTCATAAATACAAGGCTCCATATATCTGTCAGCGCTCGCGTAATTTACGACGGCTGGGAACATCGCATGTGTAAACAGCCTCTCTTACTAAAGTATCGGACGCAGCTTCCTGCTCTGAGTCAGGACCAAATCACTCCAGTACCTCGACCATAACCACTTCACTATACTTGTAGTAATACAAGTATCAATAAATAATAATATTACTAACATTAAGTGTTATATACATTTACATTGGAGAAAAATACTAAGCTTGGACCAATTCACGAATATCTTCTCTGCGAGATTATGATTCTCTATCACCATGTTGGTTATAATTTGAAGACAGAAGAATGCAGATAATATGAACAGACAGTTCTCGGTGACGTTGATAACGCGAGTCGATGACGTCTTATTACCGACGCTGCTATTCAAATTTATTCATATCTCACACCCCCGGGGAGGCGTCTCTTAGTTATAGCCTTTGTGTTTCAGTAGCGACGGCTTTAAATGAACGGCATTGTGGACCTATATATAAACGATACGATACATCTTGCTACTTATATATAAAAATTACAGTTATTATATTTGTTGATTATTTTGTATAACAGAAGATTATTGATGTACAAACGTAAATGTAATATTAAAGGTACCTAATTGTGATATAAATAATACATTTTGTATCGCAACATAAATATTGGAAGATGCAAGACTCCTCAAGTAAGTGAGTTCGTTATCCGTCAGTAACGAACTGTTTGCCGCTCACGGGGACAGGTAATCTAATAAAACAACCCCTCATCCACCCCTCATCCACCCCCTAAACCCCGCGACGGTAGCGTTTTTCTCGCTGTTTATTCTTGTATCCAAACGGAACGCGCGTGCTCTGAAAAATAAAACAACTTAGGGTATCAGCTTAAATGTATTTCAAAAGCTTTTGTCTTTTGTTGTAGTATACTCTGAAGAACATAAATACAAATACATCTATGCAACGGTTACAATGAGAGAGTGTGAATCAAGTTTGATTCGACCTTCGTCCCTGAGTTGCGGCGCGGTTGATAGCTATCAGAGTGAACACTCGACCGCCTTGTAATTATCGCATTACATTATTCTGCAGCCATTATGCGATCATTCGGTCACTCTTGAGTGAATGATTGCACGAGCTGCGTGAGAGCGATTTGTTGACACGCGACGCTTTTTCACCTCGCTGCTTCTAGATAATATACAAAAATATATACGAAGCTTTTTCATGCAATTGTAGATTCTATTACCGTGCATCAAGACAAAATAGAACGCATTACTATTTCTGTGCTAGTAGTAAATCATGCACTGATAATGATTATATTTTACACTCTAATATAGGCTCTATGATGAATGAATAAGATCGAATGATGTCCCGTTAATTGTCCTAAAATTTGTTTAATTCTAAAGGCCTTCGGCCATAAGTAAATATTGGGGATGGATTGTTCATTGAATCTTCATTGCACTCCGTGTGATAGTTTTGGCTTCCCTAGGAATCATTAATATATTATTAATTTTGCAATAAACAATGTTAAAAACCAACTAGTATATGTTGTTTATACATATATACAAATATATTTTTATTGTAAATAAAATTCATAATTCAATGATCAGTAGGTATCTGTTTGTTTTAACACGCACAACTAAAAGGCCACATCACATGTAGCATCTTGTGGGTGAATAAATATTTGCAACAAAATCCCCTCGGGTGTCCCTGAACCCTCCCATCTCCAGGGATGTCGTATTAAAAACAATAACAGCGACAATTGCAAACTACTAGTTACACTAACAGGTCCAGTGGGAGTTAAATCCTATTTGTAGTGTTACGAAATGTTTTAATTGTGAACACCCTCCCGTCTATATGTAGGTATGATCTGAAGCAAATACAAGCAATCATCTTAATGTTTCAAATGTCCCGTGTCTGTTATTGTGGCAACGGACCAATTAAAGTAATTATAGATATTGAATATAATTGTACTGAGGTACTCTCGATTGTCCAAACTAACATCAATATAGAAGGAGAATTTGCTAGTTTTTGGATTTGCCTTACATCCAGAACTAGAAAATCTTGTAGTTCATATTATATGCTTTTCATATATAATTGTTCTATAATTCAGTCTATTCTCAATAGGAATTCCCTCATCGTCATATCGGAAAAGTTATAGAATAGGGGAAAATCGTGTAGAAGGGAGTGGTGATGCGGGCGGAAGACGAAGGGATAGGGTGAAGGGGAGGAAGGGGGGGTGGTATAATCGCGTCACAGCGGTCGGTTGCGCGCGCGGCGCATAATCCCGTTGTCCTAATAGTCTTAGGCGGACAAAGGGCTGATCAAACGCGGTATTTAGCGCACCAAATGTCGCGCCGACGCGGACCTGAGGTTAAGATGAAATATATTTTACTAAAGAGTTTCTTTAAAGTCATTTCAAATCTGCGTTTAACTTTGCATTAACTTCCATGTTATTAATAATTTATTTAATCCAATATATTTATTTTTATTTTTTTTTTAAATAAAGTTTTGTATAATTTTAAATTGATAAAAAAATTATAACAATAATTTTTATTATTTATGTTGGATCGAGTATATATAAAAAAACATACTATTATAATACATGCTACTGTAACATGAAAAATATATATTTTTTAATTTATTTTATATCTGTATTTATAAAATGAACTGCATTACTGATCTCAATCCATTGTTCGTTAGCAATATTTATTTTTATTATTTGGTAACAAACCATATTGTATCGTATTTGTACAATATACGTTCCTCCAAGTACGCAGGTTGCTTACAATTTCCCGGAATCCGTTGATTGTGGTCTCCGGGGATTGCTCCCGGGAACTTTCCTTAAACGAAGATAACTGAATTTGTCGTAACATCGATACAAACATCATCATTATGAACCAATGTCTTCAACTATCTTAGCTGTGGTTCTTTATTTTGATAGTATCTTGTAATAAGAAGTTTTAGTTTTAATGTTTAATATAATTGGCAAAAGAAGATAAAAAACCTAATAGGAAGTTTTTGAGGACATTATATAGTTTTCTAATAATACAAGTTAATCTCATGGTATTAGATTCTTCAACACTTTATTAATAGACTGCCTCTCATAACAGAAATATTTTTTTCAATTCCAGGATGTAGTTTAGATTATTTGCTCGTTTAAACTAACAGACATTTCCGCTTTATAATATTAGTATATATTAATTACGAAAGTTTTTGTATAAATTACCAACATATGTATTTCATTTAAATATAACAAATAAACACAGCGCACCTGTACCTACCTACCTTCAGACGACTGCAAAGTGATTAGATAAAATCGTACAATTATTTATAATGTTCCATTCATCAAATTATGAGAGCATTCACCTCGTCATGTCAGCCGTACTATATTTACTCACCCCTTGTTGTGATTAGATCACATACAATTAGGTAGTGGTTGGAGACGGACCGACGGGTTTTTGGAGACAATGCTAACGTATGGAAGGGTAGATTACACTTGTCACTTGATCAGAGAGATATCTGTGTTGCAATAACTATGTGCAAGTAAGATCTGAGTGGGTAGTGTGACGAGGTAGTGAGGTAGTGCGTTGAGCAACTAGTTAGAAGTACAAATACTTTAATTTCTTACTTTTACTACTGTCGAATGGATAACATATAACATTTGCCTACTCAATTTCAATTAAGTACGTGACTAAGTGATATAAAGGTAACGCAATGAAAAGTAATTAGCACATAAGTTATTGATGATTTTTGGCCTCTGGCTGTCCTTCGTTACAATCATCTTGTGGTTTCAGCAACAAAGCAATGTTTAAATTATGCAAAACATTCTTCGTCGGGTTGAATAACAAAAATGAGTACAATTTCTATCCACAACGCACAAAGGCACAATCGGTAACGAGATAATTCGCGCGTAAAAATGGCAGGAGGGCGTCAACGTAATTAGAATTTCAAATTTTCAATTTGAAAAATCGATCCTTCCGGCCAATCCGATAGCTTCCGTGCCTTTGAGTGGAATTAAAAATACGAACGGAAGGCTACCTGATAACAGATGGAGCCTGCGAGGAACGTAATTACTGGCTCCGAGTGATGCCTCGAATGTTAAGTAGAGGTGGGGAGGACCCGCAATTTATACTTTTCTTCATTCTTTTGAATTGAACTAAATTCAGGACACAAATATATACATTTCAAGCCTTCATTTTTTTTTCAAAATAGCTTGAATCAATTTTATGTTTTTGTAGACGTTTTTATTCGTAACTTAAACAGTAGCTAAGCTGGCACTTGTTCCAGTGTATGTCGCCTCTAGTGTGGATGCTACGAGTATAACGGCAGTTTATCTACAAAATTGCAAGGCAACAATAGGGCGTATGAGTTATTTTAATATATGATGTACGTATTTCATTATAGCACATTAATTTGTTAAAAGTAGTTTTTTGTTGACATCTCAATGTATTATGAATGATAATGAGTATCTACAAGTAATATAAGTATGTCCTAAACAGCTCACATCTAATTATTTTTCAGTATAGCGCCGGTAGAGTTAGATTTATTGAGCGAAGCGAGCGGAGCGCTCTACTGGAGAGAATTTGCATTGGTTTTACAAAGTTGGCATTAAAACGGCTTAACGGTTCGGTTTCAAATTTTGCACACACACCATGCTGATATGTGTCGTGATTTGTAAAAAGAAAATTCAAAAAAATTAAAAAAAAAGATCAAAAAAAAAGAAGAATAATGTCCAAAAAACATCATCAACGTAGACTTCAATATAAAAAAATTAGCGCAAGTGGAAGGTCTACAATTACGACATCTCAAAACCAAGACGAAGCCTTCGGCCTGGCTCGCTTCCCTCAACATGCAAACGGCACACGAGACTTCGCGATCGTAACGAGTCGAAATTGAGGGTCTGGTGGCGTTCCCAGTTATTAATATTTTAAAGTTCTACTCATCGTCGTAATCTGCTAAAATATAGTACAATTTATTGGATTTAAAGAAACGCTAAATCTTATTAAAATGAGTCCAATTATCTTTATTTTCCAATTAGTTTCTGTCATGATTTTTGTATTAGTTCTGAAATAAACAATAAATATCGAGTTATGTCTGCTCTTTATAAAACCTGCTACATTGGTTTGAAATTTTATTGATGATCTATCAATATAGCGTTATATAGAAATCATTTCACATTAATATTTTATTTTAGGGTCCCGTTCATTTGATTAAAAACCCTCATTAGTTTGTTAGTTCGTCGTCGTTCGTTCGTCCGTTTGTTTGTCTGTACTCTTACTAAAACGTTACAAATTTCTGGGTCTATTTTTTTATTACATACATCCCTAAAATTCACATAGTGTGGTTTCTCAAATATAATGAAAAATGAAAATTTTTATTTTATTTTATTTTTGAAAGAAGTGTATATTTATTTGTAATGTTATTTCATTGTAGGTATATGTTTATGTCTCACGTATACCTCTACCCTCGTTACCACCTAACCCCCGACCCCTACGGTACGACCTTCATTATAGCTTTAGATCAACTATGAAAATCAAGACTCTTTATTTTATAAGTCGGGCGACGTAGCGATTAACGGCTCAAGAATACTTCATTGAACTTAGTACAAAATGTACAAATGAAGATATGCACTTGTTTTAAAATATATTATTTGGTTCTGCGTCAATACAGCTCTTAGTGTTTAATAAACGCTGCAGTGTCTCTCTCGCAATGAAAATACTTTAATATTATAATGACTCCCATCGTTACATAATTAGGGTATTTGTAAAACGCGTAGTAATTTCCAGCTCAGTCTCAGCGAGCAGCTCGACCCAAATATGCTTTTGTCGTGTGACCCCAAAAGCTAAAATCCAAAATTACAGTCTCCAAGTGAAGTACCATCACGACGACAAGCGCTCTGATTGCGCTCGTGTCATTTGTGTCAGATGCGGACGCTAATCCCACTCGTTATTCGTACAGTCGAGCACACAAGTTACAATATGTACATATGTACTACGTTTAAAACTTAAAAATTGTAACTGTTCAGGAGAGTAACGATATAGGTATTAATATAAGCGGTGTTGTCAACATTTTTTAAATATGTAATATGCTTATTGATAGTAAGTAAATAACTGTTGTAGATAGTCGTAGACAGTTGCAGTTGTCGCTGTGCTTGGTTAACCTCTACAAGACGCCTCGTAAATAATGTAATAATGTACCTCACTCATACTTATATATTAACAAAGGTGCGTGCTTTATCAAGACGATACATTTACAAATATAATATATAATAGCTTTAGTTCTTATACTTTTTTCCCTAATATTTTTATCGCAAAATTTAAAAATTTCGTAATTGGTACTGATATAAAATAACTATGCTGGCTTCTTATTTAAACTTTATATTTTAGTAAAGTAAAATAAGTACCACAGCAGTGTGACTCGCAAGTAGGTAAGTATCGCTATACTATGCTCACTTTATGCATTTTTTTTTTTATGCTTTATGCTCAATGTATTTTTTGTATTTTTATATCAAGAATTCTATTATTAGGTACTTAACTTATAAATTAAACAAATTTTTTATCAAAGCTTACGAAATTATTGATGAGTTTTAAGTTCATTAGTTAGATATAGACGAACCTTCCACCCGGCCGTCTGTCAGACCCAACCCTTACCAAAAGTTGCCTCAAAATTTACACTAACTGCAGGAGAGATTAAACTTCTACCACCAGCTGCTTATATTAAGTTAATACACATGTTTTATTTGTTAGTTTCATGTTGTTTTATTATTTTGTTCGTTTATTCAGTCATTTGTATTAATACCACTGATACACACCAGCTCGTAGAACTGACAAGAGACCTGAAAGAACCATGTTGAGTATAAATAAGTTTGTACTAGTAGAGTTTCGTAGGGTTTAAGTTATAATGTTCATAAAATTTTCGGATCAGGACTACGATTTAATACGTTATTTATTTTTTAAATAATGGTATATTGTATTTTAAAACAAATCATGGAAAGAATATGACAGTTATTGTCAATATAAACAGTACACGTGTATAGTATAAGGATTCTAATGTAGTTTTTTAAGTTTAATGAGTTACTTACATTATTGAAATAAAAATGGAAATATAAAGTAGGCCACGAGTGCTTTTAGAACTTTAAAATAATGAAGACAAACACAAATACAGATCCAGTAAGTCTCGTGTCGTTGTCGTTTCGTTACACAGTGCTTGTGTCGCGTTGCAATAAATTGAAATACGATATACGCGAAATGCGGATCGGTTAACACACGTAATAATTGAAGGGACCCGCAAGGCGTCGAGAGAGCCACGCCTGCTGGGCTCAGCCAATGGCAGCTCCCTGCCCCGAGGGCCCCGGTCCCGCCTGCTGAGGAGCCGTAGTGTAGCTGTGACTTGTGGTGCGAGTGGTCGTGACTTGTGTCTCTCAGTGTACTGACATGTTTTGACAGTTGACTGAAATGCGTTGATGTTGCTGTGTTATTAGTGATAGAGTTCACCTGAGAGATGAAGGTAAGTCTGTGGCTGAACAATATTTTTCTGCATGTTCTTTAATGAGGTTCAAAACAACAACATCTCAAGGAGATAAATGTATTATTTGAAAGTATTTTAGGTAATGGATTCTTCTGAAATTTGTATAATATACCTACATCTTTAAAATGTATTAAGTTTGTTAGACTTGTTCTATTATAATTAAGAGAACACCACATTGGCTTTTTTAAATTTCTCGTGTGAAAAAAAAAAACAAGAAAATCTAGAATACTAGAGTTTAGCTCGTAGAACTAAGTATTTATATTATTATAAGAAATATATTTATGTCTGAGATGGGCTTAGTTATAAGAAAATATCGACTCGCGTACAGACTGACAGCGCCGTCGGAACTGACGGTACAACTATAATATTTCTAATAGTTTTCATAACTAATTAGTAAGTATATATTACAATAATTAATATATTTTATAACATCCCTCTTCATTTGAGTTCAAAATAAAAAGCAAATGCTAATTAGTTAAAGATATTGAAAGAAGCTCGACAAAAAACGGACGGTTGTGCTTTTTAAAGCAATTAATTATTGTCAATAAATGTCAGTATTACTTCAAAGGTGTAACATGTATCAAGAACCGTGAGGTCGCTGGTACATGGAGCAGAATATCTGACACATTCAGACGCGGACGCTCTTCTCATAATAATCACATGAAATAATTAGTTTCCTGAAAGACTTACAACATTAATATTGTTAAAAGCAGAGACCTATATTATATACTTATATAATAATATAGTAACGAGGCCAACTTAACCTGCATTATTATAGTATATTTATAAGAGATTAACACATAGTTTTTATTATGTTTGGTATCTTGGAGCGTTTTGTGTACAGAAACGAATAGAAATATATTAATCGTATTCAATGTAAAATTGTATTATATCAAAACTATGTTTTACAGCCTATGCGAAAAAAAAATGTAATATGCAAATAATACGATATTAAAACTTAATTACGGAGGATACGCGGGCCTTAAATTATTCTCTTTATAAATAAAATATCACCACAGTCAGTAAGTTAGTTAAAATAACAGAACCATTAGAAGTCGAGTTTATAATAAAACGTTGTAATATTAATAATTAGGTGTTCAGTGAGTCCTCAGTAAGTACTTTATTATTTTACATTTATTATAATTAATATTTTCTAAGATTAACACGAGTACTACACATTTCAATAAAACTATTTTTTCGGATATAACTCGCACAGTTGAGCGGCAGCCAGCAATTCTACCATATGTGAAGGGGGTTACTGACAGAATAGGCAACATCTTGAAGAAGGTTTCAATAAGGACAATTTACAAACCACATAAAAAAGTGAACCAATTCTTGAGACCAGTTGAGAGTAATATTCCCTTGCAATGTGCCGGTGTGTACAAACTTGATTGTGATTGTGGCTTATCATACATTGGTCAAACAAAGAGGAGCATCGGTACTAGGATCAAGGAACACATCTCAGATTTAAAAAATAGGCGTACGTCGAAGTCGGCAGTGTGTGAACACACAATAGACAAGCCCAACCACTTTCTCCGCTTTGATAAACCAAAGATCCTCGGTCGTGAACACAGATATATACCAAGAATGATTCGCGAGGCTATTGAAATTAAAAAACATCCTAATTTTAATAAAGAAGATGGTTGGAATCTATCGAACACCTGTGATCCTATCATGAAAAATATTAAATCCCATGTCCGTGAACAGACTGCCAAGCCCATAGACACAGTTAGTGCGTTTTGTGTGCATCCTGAACTCTATGCCCGTAAATTCAGGAACCGTTGGAGATAGGTGACAAATAAACTGACTGACTGACAGACACCATCATCTCGTCTTACCGCGAACACGTTAGCTGCAAAGCATCCGAAACGTCGGGTTAAATATAAAAATGTAATAATAAACGCGATTTATATCCGAAAAATAGTTTTATTGAAATGTTTATTATAATTCCTTAAAATATATTTTTTTATTAATAGTTAAGTATTAAATAAATTTTATAACACATTAAAGTTTTTATTTTTCACATACATCCTTACGTAAAACTAAAATAGTGAACTACCATACAATATAGTTAGTTATGTTATCACTTACTTGCTATATATTAGGTTTAAAGTTGAAAGTTATTTATATTTTTAATGAAAAGTCATTCCTACATACATATATTAAACCATTGCCAATTAATAGTATTAATAATATTTAACTAAAATGTCTATAAGTCAATAAAAACAAAGCATGTTGTTTTATAATCTGATAGGTAACTACCTGTCTTAGTACTCGTCGTCTAATAATATATACTAATAGTAGCTAGCTCTGCTATTTTACTTACTACATATACTTACTACATAATCCCATTCATATCTAGTTACGTGAAATATAACATTAAGATAATATATATATGATAAGATGAGCCGTCTTTAAGCTATTGTGTAATATATCTAAATTTTCAAAATGACCACTATTAGGTATATTTAATAAACGTTTATTTATTATTATCTATTGTATGTTAATGTAATGGTATGTACCATTACCATTTTGTTTCAATGGTTTTTCTAAAGTTAATTTAGAGTATGTTTTATTCGACCATTATTAATTTATTAATTATTTAATTTGCTCCGGTTTTAATTAAAATATAAATGTATACATTATCTGATGATGATCTGAAAAACAAGATAGAACTAAGTCGTGTAACTTATATTTATTGATGAATTTTAAAAGTTAAACTTCAAGCTCCTGCCTTTCCTCATCCAACATTTTTAAACCAGTTTGTTTTATTTAAGTTAAGACTATTTTAATTACATAATAAACAGAAAAGTCGAATATTCCTATCATTTCATTGCGTAGCTCTCACCGCGCGGGTGTTGGTTTAAGGAGGTCCTTTTAAATGTTCATTCACGTTCACGCTCAAAAATAACTAATGATATTTCTAGAAAGGCCAAGATCTTTAAAACTATATTATAAAGATATTTCGTTGTTTTAGGCCCCACTTCAACAGCATAAAGATTACATATAAACTCATTCTACATCAGTTCGTTGGTTAGTTTGTAACTGGTTTAACTTAGTTGTGAACGCTGAGACGTTTATTTCAAAAAGAACAGGAACTACGAATATTACGCTACAGATGTCTAGACGACGGGAACGAGTCAGTTCTGGAAGACGAAATACTTGAAGGATTTAATATTGATACATAATACATTAACATTTGTATCCATCCTGAATTCGCTTTTTAACTGAAATAATGCATTTATTTAGATTTTTTAGACGAGCCTTCTTCTACAAACTGTACACATCTTACATCCTTCTGTGCTCTTATTTTGAAAGACTAACTGCTTCCTATGTGATACTAAATATTACTATTGTATTATACTATGTTTTGTCCGTGTAAATTGCCTTGCTGTGGATTTTGGAAGTCATCTCATAATAGACCTTAAAACAAATAGATAAAATAATTTTGTCAATTTGCGGTTGCTCCTTTAAAATGTACTTAGAACCCTTCAAATTACATTACAAGTACGATTAATTAGTTTAATTTCAACTGACTCAATTAGAGTCGTCGACTCGAACATGCTCTTAATGTGTTGCATGCCTTCGTCAAAACAATTATAAACTCTTTATTATTAACATAATATCATCTCATAAATTATTATTGAAATAAAACCTCAACCACGAGATGAATGTTCTCGAATAAGCTTCTACAAGTTTGATGACACCCTCGTCATACATCCGCCTATTAATTACGTACTTTTAAGTATCGGAGCTGGCTCCAAACACAGATCATTAGTACTGATCACAATAACAAACACCATGTCCGACGCAGCGAGTAATCTTATATCAAATCCGATTATTTGAATCGGGTGCAGCCGATAAATCGTCGCCCGCGTCGGCTGTCGTCGGCGGCGATTCGTTACGTTTCGATTTACCGAAATTATTCGATACATCGAGAAATATGGCGGCGGTGCTTTAAAAGGCTAATATGTTATTTAAAGCGACCGAGTCGGCGCGGAGCCCCGCGGTGCTGCCACCGGCTCAATGCCGATATTAATGATCAGAATGTATCACGCACTTCAAGGCCTGCGAATGTCTTCTTCTCTGTACCGCTTGACGGGTCAACAGACACGCTGATCCCGGCCTGACCTCGGCCCACCCGCTTCAAGGAATGCTGGACCACTATTGTAATACTCGAACCCTATCCACTACAGTTAAGGGAACTAACACCAAGCCCAGACATTTTTTAAATACAAAATCAATTTTGTTTCTATAAGGAAAATGAACTCGCAAATAAAATAAGTAATAATTGAGTAATAATTGAGTAAAACACATATACTGAAGCTTATATTAATTGTATTTTTGTAATAAATTGTTAATAAGGTATATGCAATATGAAAAGGAGAGATTGTTAAAATAGAATCGCCTAATTTTATATATAATAGCCAGTTTGTAACATCCTTTAACCATTTAAAAAATATAATTTCAAAATTACAAACTCTCAAGTCAAGCGGTGTATTTTTTATCATATCATATTTTGTCAGTGGATTTATTTTAAAAATGGATACTTATGATAAAAAAGACAACATTTTTGTTAAGCATTAAGTTATTATACTGCGGCAGGCGCCCACTACTGCTAAAGCTAAAGAATAGAGAAGGATGCAGAGCTACATGCTTTAAAATGTACCGTTGGAAAGAAATAGAAAAACATATTTTAGGTGGCCCTTAGACGTAATGAAACTCTTATTGTATTTAGGGTAAAAATCGGGAAAGATGCCCCACATTTTACCTTTTTGTAATAGACTTCTAATTCAAAAAATATTATTTAAACTTGAACAATTTCTGTAAACGTAGATATTTTGATCCTTTATGTTGAGTTGTTATTATTTTTTAGTGACTTGTATGATAACAGATTTTGCAGAATTTATATTTAGGGCTTTTCTTATGATATTCGCAATACTTTGATTTAAAACTAAAATTATTAACATACGTTCTTACTTATTTATTTGATAAAATTTCAATTATTTTTATAAATTTAAACATTAGGAGTGACTACTTTTATTTTTTTAATAATACTAAATTGAAGTTGAGCCGGATAGTGTAGTCTTGAATAATATTCAAAATGTCTAAAACTACCACTTTTCCAAAAATGATCGGTCACAGGTTACAGGTACAAGTTTCATGACACATTACACATTGAATCCAGTAATATTCTTCGTATTTTTATAATTCTCAAAATATTATTTACAATTATCTCCCGTCCATCTTTATTAGTATTCTTTACGGACAAAACTTTAGTTTTATTTATTTTAATTGTATAGTTAAGGTGGATTGTCTTCATTTTCTCTGTTTGATTTAAAGATTTATATATATGCCTTGGTTTACCTTTAAATAATTATCATGTTTGTTGTCACACAGATGGCTGCTCTGTAGTTTAAGACAACACCCGTGGTCACACTCCTTTCTGTCGTATCTTAGCGCGGCATGGTTCTACTGCGTACACAAAAAAGTTAAAATATAAGTATACGTAAATATATAGAGAACAGAACAGAACACCAGTGTTAATTAATAACCATATAAAGATATATATAGTGTAGGGAGGGATAGACGCCCCTAAAGTCATCTATCAGATATTTTAAATAAGACATCTATCCCACTGCAGCATCTTTCACGGTTTTATCTTTTACCAAGACTATTGTTATATTAGTTTATAACAGTTCAAAATGCCCTTATCAATCTATTGTTTCTATTAATTATTATTATTTTACTGTTATTGTAATCACCACGATATCGTTTTAATTAGACCTAGGTAATTATAAACACTTTTTAAAGAGATGTACGTATGTAAGCGTTTTTTTCAGCTTCATTTTCTCGCAACTTGCTTATGCAATAGATTTCATTGAGATACCCATCGGTGGTTACGATGATAAGTTTAACAACGAACTTGATCGAGCCATCGTTTAGTTTTATTATAAAATCTGCAAACCGCTTATTTGCAATTTATAAAAGAACTAATTGCTTTTTAATGTCTAAAAATGATCACAATTTGAAAAAAAAATATATCTCGTAGTTTATTTGTTTTTTTTAGAAAATCTTAAACATAAATGGTATCATATTATCAAATGAACAAATGTTTGAATAGATAAATATTATAAATAATATAACATTTTTCTTAAACACGAAGTTAATATGGTGGGCCTCACTTACGACTTGTTACAGTTTAATATAATTAGTAACATTGTATCTTTTTAAAATATATTTAATACTAATAGAATAAATGTTGCAAGAACAACTAAACTAGCTTACAGAATAAGCATATTTCAGAATTCTGAACTCTGTAAGCCACGTAGGCCTCGACGTAGCCCGCCGCCGCGCCGGTGATACACGAACACACCTCCCCAAACTATTAGTAGTTCAGACCTAAGCTACATACATACATTTATATATATATATCATAAATTATGAAGTGAAACAATATCAAACATGTCTTTTGGTATCTTCAACTTGTTCTACAACACAACTTTTGGTATTGATTAAAACACTTTTAAATATTTTAATGTACTATTACGGTAAATTTATCTTTAATGGAATATATTTAAATAATATATACATTATCGTTTTATTGCAGTGGAAATTAAAAACAACACTTATTGTTTTATTCAGTCTCTTTTTAGTACATTTTTTTAAATCATGTTAATATAAAATATTTTATATCTATGTGAAGTAAATATTATATAAAAAAAATGTATAATTGTAATGTTTTCACATTTTTAAATTGCATCAACCTACAAAAGAAGATTTAAAAGCATATAGGTATTAAATTGCTTCATTTTGTTCATCTTAAATGCAGTTCTTTCGTTGAAAAACCTAACAGAAACTATATTTTATAATTGGTTATCATAATAACCATTAAATATTATTTTATAGTAATATTTACTGAATATTAATATTAAAAAGTAATGTTATTTTAAGCGAGTAATTAATAAGCAAGGAATGTGCTGTTCTTGGTACTAAACGGTGTAATATAATTTATAGATGTTCTAAAATAACTTATTAACATTGAAAAAGAATTAACAAATGATGACATGCTGGTAGAGGTTCGTGCCCTGGAGCGATCCGCTTATATCATCAAATGAGAGCATATTTTTTTAAATGTACTAGCCTAGACTCGCGAGTCGACCTGTTCAAATAGATTTTATATATTTTGGAATCTTAACATAATATATCTACACAGATTTTTATAATTGTTTTTAAGCTTAAAGTACTTTTAAAATTGTTTTTTTTTACAACAGATTATTTAGAAATGTTATCAAATATATCGATTAGAATACAACTTATTATATTTTAAGGTCTGTATCTAATATGCAATAAATAAGATGTTCACTGTCATTCATTCAGCACAAATAACTAGAGTTATACTAAATATAATAAGTATATAGCATATTCACATTTCATAGTATACTGTTTATGAAAAATCTATTATCAATGTAATTATAGTTTTGCCTCATCGATGACATTATAAAAAACGATTGAGTTTTACTCAAACTAGTCTATCGGCCTCCAGTTAATTAGAAACTTTTACGTTAAAAATTTTTAATGAACAATTTACAATTCTAACTATATTAATAAAAGTAGATGAAATGTAACTGAGGTGGTTGGTTTGATCTGAACTAATAGTGGCTACCGTGCCTTAGAAAAAGGTTAAAAAACAGTTGACAGGAACGGACAGACAGACTGTACTGTTTATTTAATAAACAATACTATAGCGCAGGCCCCACGGCAACTCGGTCATTGTTCGCGAATGACGAGAAGGTTCTCTCGAAAATTAGGGTTCCTCTAATCATTGTTACACCGATAACTATAATAAAATATCTAAATCACATGTTGTACTAATACCTGTTTATGCTACTTTTGTTAAGTAGCCATAATATATTAAAGGTTTAGTTGTTTTTGTGGACGTAAAAAATGTGAGAATCTTAGATGATCGGTCGAGTTGACATATTACAAACGACAAAAAATATTAACTAAATATACGCTAATTTAACTAAAAAGCATGGGAAAATATTTATTAAATGATTAATCAATATATTTTTTAATTAAATCAATTACATATTTCTTATGTGAATTAATCATATCAAATTTGCGTACATATTTTTAATCTGTGACTGAACTATATTAACGATAGTTATATAAATTGTTTATTGTAAGGACAACAAAGGCTTAGATTCTTGTTTCCGTATTCATTAGGCCTCGGAGGTAATGTACAGTATGTTAACTTGCGTCTATTTTATCAATTATCGGATAAAGCTTTTCAATTAAAATATATCGATAAAAATAATAAAATTAACAATCACTATTTAAAATTTTATTAACCTACGGAGCCCTTTCGTTTATCTGCTGCGGTGCTTGTCATTCTCGTGGCACGATACACACGCTAATCAATTGTCATCCACGATCAGAGCACAATGAAAACGTCGAAAAGCTGTATCATAGACTTTTTGGAATATTTAAATTTTTATTCGTTTTTTAGTTTACACTTTTACACCTGGAAATATTAATATTAAACTGACAGCTGTATATTATCATCGATACGATAGAGTACGCCACTTATATAATATATAATACCTACTTATCAGTATTGACATCTGATCATTTTAAATTAGTCTTGAATATATATCTGTTATGCTCATTTTATTTGTTTTTTAATAAATATTACGTATATATTATGAAAACACTTTTCTTAATCCAATTCCATAGGTATCTGCTAATATCATTAAAGTATCACACGTACTTATAAGAAATAAAGTTGTGATATTTGATGTACGCAATATAAATTGCGACAGAAGCCGTTATCAAAATAAATAAAGAAGGCTATAAATAATTATTATTCGTTCAGTTTTGGTGATCGATCACGACTCACGACTCACACACACACACACACGCACACACACGCACACACACGCACACACGCGCACACACACGCACACACACACACACACACGCACACACACACATCGCACCGGAGACATGACTAATCGCTTATTATCTAAAGACCGATTGCGAGAGCACAATTGAATTAAAAATCTAACGAGTAACGATTGCTATTGATTAATACAAAATGTTATTTTATAAGATTTCGTCACAAAGATGATTCAGACACGAAGCGCACTGGGAGGAAGTTTTATAAGGCTCTTGTGATTTGTTAATTTGTTTAAATCTTTTATTTTTCATTTAGAACTAAAAAATATGCTTCCAAGCTATTTTATTAACAATCGTGACTTTCTGTTGTAAACAACTTAGCACCTTATTTATTGACCTCTTTTAGTTAATTGCCATCGTCTCATTAGCTACCACACCCAAGTAAAACATTCAGATATAGTAAGTAGCTAAGTACCGACAGCATGCTCGTCAGTATGGACATTGAACTCCGCCCGCGGTCACCGAGCATTGTGCATATGTCCGGATCCTGCATTTTTAATATATCTCCTAACAGATCCCTCCAATATTAATAGTTATCAATAATGACGGAGCACCCACACAAAGAAGTCCTCAAAAAAACTGAGTGGTTAAGAAGTAAAAACATCCAATATTTCACTTCGCGCCTCGCTGTGCCCGACCGGGAACACAGTGGGATTGTATCAGGTCCCCGAGCGAGCGTCTCTTTGTTGTAAACAACCATTTTTTGATATAAATGTTGCGCATAATTTTTTTATATCTCATTAATATTGTTATTGTAAGCGACGGCTGTAATTCATCACCGTCATAACCTACTGTTGAAATTACAATTTATATCTAAAGTGGTTTTAAAACGCAGGTATTAACATCGTTTATGCAGATAATGGTTTGTTTGGAGTTTGATATAAAAAGGAGGGTTCCTCTACCATAAACTCTAAAATCAAATTAAAATCTTTAAATATTTCGACTTACTGGAAACAATCTAAACGAATTGGTGCAGAATGTCAGCTGTACGAATGATTTGTTAGATTTATAATAAGTCTTAAGTGCACGGCTCCCGTCACGTGCCCGTCACGTACCCGCTGGCACACAAGAAATGTTTGATTACTTTTAAAAATTATTTTAAAAGGAGTTTGTTGAAAAAGTTATAAATTGTTCTTTAAAAGAGTTAGTTGTAGAGTAACAGGTATCGCGAGTTTTTGTTTGTTGGCGTGTTTCTATTATATTGTTGTTAATAAAACAAGATCTACAATAGTTCTTTAAGCAGCTTTACACTAGTCCTCTATAAGTCGGAAATATTTATAATATGTAAATTCCTATAATTAAAAAAATTATACCCACACATTATATAACAATACTACATGAATATTTTAAAGACAGCGTTGTGATTTTCTAAATACACAAACACTGATATGACTTTTTCATCGCTTTTTAAAAATAATTATTTATAATAAATACAACATCTAAAGTATAAATTAATTTCATAAATTAAAAAAACTAAATATATTCGGTATATTTGAACAAATCTCCCTAGTTTCATATCACCTAATAAAGTGTAATAATTTCAACATAGTATATTAAAGTTCCAATGATATAAGGTTGGTAAATGATGTTATTCGTGTAAAGCTGCTCATAAATAAGAGCAGCGCGACACAACCGGAGTGTCATTGTAGAGAATGATTTAAAACAACTCGGCGCAAGATACACGCGGTAGCGCCTTCAGAGCCTCAAGGTAGCGCGCTCCTCTATTTCATATTGTATATACTATATGTTACTGATTCGGGAGAATTTTATAACTATTTTTATACTATTCTAAACTGCTGTATATAACTGATAATTTTAAAAAAGGAATAGGGTGGTAAAATCAAAACAACTTCTTAAGTCATACTCGAGGGAAGTTAAAGATAAATTTTATAATCTGATGAGAAAATGTTTACTATAGAGAAATGTTTTAACAAGTAGAACGACTGAGCTTATGCTCATAGTTCTCTAGAAACTACTCATATATTCAGCAGAGTACACCGTGGACAATGCATCTTCAGTCAGTCAGTTCAGCTATCGAGGGGTGACAGACATGTTTTTGTAAAAAGGTTACAAGTACAAGTGCATCAAGATACCAATCTAGACAACCTTAAAAATACCAAATACTATAACCAAGGCTGGTCCTTTCAGTGAGTCTTTTCAGCACCGGGTCATAAAGTTCGATCGAAATGTGTTTAGAAACGAACGTTTCAGACTTCATCAGAGCTGAAGAGCGGCCTCACGCATCTTGTTACGAACTCAATCCCCTCGATTACGATTTATAGTCAGTCTTAGAGAGTATGGCGTGAGCCTCCCCTCGTCTTGAATGAGCTTTAAGCGTTTTTAATATATTTATATATTCTGTCGACGGAGCAACCTTAGCCTTCCTTCGAAAATCTTAACTAATGTTTTAATTTATCACAAGGAGGCTATACATCTAACATTAAAAAAGATGGAACAACCAGAAAATTTATTTTCAAAATGCATCAACGCGGGCCGGAGTAGAACCTGCGAGCTCTGGGACTTCGTCCCCTCACTGCCAATTGTGCAGCCGTGCCCATAAAATACATGACCTGACTTAATAAAAAATGTATAGTGTCACTTATATAATTAAAAAAGTTTTATTTTACCGATATAACGAAACTAAATTATATAAATAATAAAATTTCGGAATAAGTTTATTTTCCAGTTACCGTAATAATTGTAATATAAGTAATTCAAACAAATCTACCACTTACCAACAGACTAAGTTCACATTTTTTATTAAAAAGTAACTAATAGCTGTATATATTTTGTGAACGATACAAATGCATGTATGAGTGTACACAATAGCGCACAGTACATCAAAAGGTCGGCGGCTGCACTCGGTGAAGGGCGCGTATAGAAACCAGATGTAATCCTCCTGTAAGGCATTATTTCTCCAGAGATTATACGTGTCCCGTCGACTGCTATTTATCAATTTAGGCCTTAATCGTGGCACTTTATAAAGCCTTATAAATACAGTATATTTTAGATTCCAGAAAACCTGACGGATCCTTGTACATAGTATCACTACATAGTGCTATAATTAGTAAATTTTCATGATGTTTTGCCCTAATTCAGATCATTGTAAAACAAACACTAATCATGTATATAAATCTCTATAGTAATTCTATATCATAATAATATATCTTAAATATAAATATATAATGCGAATCATATAAACAAGTATATCACACGCAATGAACGGCAGTCTGTAGACTATTGGTACCACTGAGGGGCTCGTATATCACAGAAAATCTTATACATCGCCTCGCCACAACGGTTGAGTCACGAACTAAATATCTCTTTATTGTAACTTAACTTACCTAGTCTAAACAATACTAATTATTTAATTTTTTCTCACTATTAATTTTCAAAAAAACATTTTCGACGTACGTCACCACCAGGTCACACAAATAAACTCATCACCATCATCATCACGCAACCACTCTCAGATATATTTTTACATTCGCCTAAAACTTATCAGTTTACAACAAATAATTTAGTTCAATAAAATAATATTACTTTATTAATAACCAATAACACATAGAAAACCGTAATAGCTGTCCGTCTCCGAAGAGGTAATTTATTGAAGCGGCCATTAAACATTCGGAACGGAGAATAAATTTTGGTGTCAGACCAAAAAAAACGTTCGCGATCTTACATTGTACGTAATAATTAAATGAAACACAAATTCCTTATAACTTACTACATATTTTGATGTTTTAATACTTTTTTTAAATTAAAATACAATTCCTCTTTTTACGTCTTTGCTAGAAGTGTATTTATTTTAGTAGCAATTAATTACACAGTCGGTCTATTTTAAATATATACATGTATATAGATTATATAAAACAAGAATGTAGGTCGCTCTTGTCGTAGAGAAAACGCGTGTGAAACGCAAACTTACATCTCTGGCCTTCTGACATCTTTATTAAAACTATAATTTTAAATAACGTCACACTCGCTACGACGATCAATCAGATAACGACCTAAATATGATAGCGATACGAATTAAAATACAATATTATGGGTTTTGTATGCACAGTTTGCGCTGAAATCACTTGTGTCAATTGTTCCAACTAGTATATGAATGGTGAAAAAATCCAGGGGAATCTGAACCTTATGTAGTGGACCGAGTAGCTTTATTTATTTATATATATTGTGGAGGAGTGTGTTTGTATAAAATGAAGGGTTTGTACGTTGATCAAACATGTTCAGTTGAATAATTTGGGAATTCGCCTCGACATGAATGAGGCGCCGCGAGCAGCGACGAGCCGTCGGCGAGATGAAACACGGCCGGCGTGACGTCATCACTTGCTTTATACTTTGTTTTTGTCTATTATCATTTTATTATGTACGGCTATTATCATTTTATTACTTAAAATTATTCTGCAAATAAAATACTTGAAAACAGATACATAAGTTATTCACATTTATTTTATAGAATTTTTTATACTTTTAAAACATTCATAAATTAGACCATTTCGTTATTAAAATATAAATTCTAAGTTCATTACAACGCAGGTAGGTTATTATACTGTTAATTAATTAAATGAATTTTAATTGTATTAATTCTCTTGTTTGTTATAGATTCTTTGTCTTTTTACAGTTTGCCAAACTTAATAAAATAGTAATGTGGAAGAATCTGGACAAAAACATTTTTCTTGTAAAAAACAACTATTCTCTTGAATTAAAGACTTGGTATTTATTAAAAGTTAGTAAAGTTATCGGTCTATTATTATAATATGTACTTTAAACATCATCATACCTTTTACTCGGGAAAATATTGTCTTTTTCTAAATATGTAGTTATAACAAAACTACTGGAAAATTGTCATAAGAGGTGAAGTGTTGGCTTCTTGTTTAAGTCAATATGTAGTATGCTTTATTGCTCTTTCTGGAAGTCTCTAAATTTTAAAAGAAAATACAAGTCAAACCAGAGACATCGATAAATATATATGTTGTTTATTATATGAATTCACCAATAAAAAGGGATAATCAAAAACTTAAACGTCAATCAAACCATCCATATAGTGTAATAGGTAACATATTCAAATACATAGTGATGCAGATATATCGATGATCCGACCACCGGGCCGGGCCGGGCCGGGCCGGGCCGGGCATCTCGTAAGATCAGAGCAGCGGGGTATTGGCTTGTAACAGACGTCTGTAGGTATGTTTGTGTAGACAATGGGAGGTATTTACGCACAAATAGGCACCAGGCAGGTGGGACCGCAGCGCGCACGAGCGGCGCCCCGCGGAGCGACACGTGTTGGGCGTTGGCGATATCGATTGTCGATGGTGCCGCTATGCTCAGAGGTATCGTTGTTTTCCAACACGTTCAATACATGTTAGTAGCTTAGTAAAAAAAACGCTTTTGCATTAAACTTGTGTAAAATTTTCTGTTGCCAAAGAAAATTTAATAATATAAATTTATATCGACAAATATCATAAGAAGGCGAGACACATCACTAACAATTTGTTTGGTTCAGTTCACACCTGCCGTCGCCGTGCCAATATCCTTTTTTGTCTAAAGTAAAATATAGTATTAAATTAGCTAACAATATGTGATAAAGTGGCTACACCGAGCTCCTCGAACACTATAACGTTCAATCTGATGATTCCTTGGAAAAATTAATTACATTTTTTGCTAAACACATTTAATATACATACGACCTTCAGACTAAACATATTACTTAATTCATTGGATTTATAAAGTTTATTTTATAAGAATTGACAGTGCAGGATAAATATAGTAATTAATAATGCATACTTTAAGATATGACGTCTTGCATGTAGTCAAGCAGCAGTGACTCAAGTCAGGCTCCTGATTAAAACACGTGATAATATAATTAAATTTATTCAATTATTTTGTACTGAATTCTAAAAATTTGCACGATATGCTCTAATTCATCCGGAACCGTTACAATAGGCACGAGAACAAAAAGAGATAGACCTACATCGTATTGTTTTTTTTAAATATGTAATGTACACTAGTTTCACAACGCACGTGATGTCCCAAACGACACCCAACACACGGGTTTTATAACAAAATCATGAAGTAGCTCTTTAGTGTAATTTAATTATCCTACATTATTGAATATTAAGTATACGAACATTACATAAACATTTATTGCAAAATGTTTTTAATGCAAAGAACAAATTTTGACTTACAACTTATTTTCATACATCGCTTGTATCCTCGATAATTATCATTTTTAACTCTGAGTACGTCATTAAGGGTATATTGAGTTTCAAAGTTTCAGAGTTCAAAGTTTCTGAGGTAAGGAGTTATTGCTAGCGGCGGTTATCAGTGTTCTATGTAATACATAGAAACAAACATCTTAGTTTATATATAAATAGTTTAAGATGCAATTTAATTTTCTTTGTCTTAGCATCCTTTAAATGCACTATGTATTAAATCATCGTTCATCACATATATTAAATACCGAACCGGTATAGTTGTTATTTTATCACTCGTAAATGAGATAATGTCAGTGTGTTATCAAGAATGTGTATAAGACGAGATGACGGCCTCAGGAGTGAGTGATCAGTGCTCTATAAAAATGTACTCATTAGTATAAATAATTAAGATACCGTTTAATATGTTACGAGTAAATATTAGTGAGGCTTGCAGGGCTCCGAGGGCCGGCGGTCGCGCTCTGCTCTCGACGTTCAACAACTTTTAATTAGTTTTGAATTTTGTTTGAAAACGCTATGAATATTAAAAGCCGACCGTTTAATTTACTACTTTCGTCGAAACCAATCTCGAAGCAATTAAATCCGAAAAACAGAACTGGCGCTATTAATATTGGGAAGCAACTGGCGCTGGCGCCCTCGGCCGTTCAGAAAAAAGAACGGAATTTATACGTCAATAAGAGTTTGTCGGGCATTATTGTAAACGTGTATAGTATTTAATAGTTGGCACAAGGCGAGCCGCTCCTATTAGAGTCTAACTTATATGACAGTCGAAACGACCCGGCGCGCCCCGTACCCACACACTCACCAGACTCACTCACACGCGCACACACTAGTTATACTTTTTGACACTTACGTAATTTTCTGATAAAAGATTTTTATTACCTTAAAAATAAATCACATCGTCTTCTCGTTCAAGAATGTTAAGAAACGCGAAAACGTTTCTTATTGTTATGATAACAACAACAGAAGATAAGACTGGCTTAATACGGTCGCTCAGGCCGACCATACATTAGACATCAACGACAATCTTCAAAACAATAACACAGCCTACGGAGTAATACATATATTTCTTAAATATTACTTTTTTTTAATAATCTAATATTTATTTTATAATATCTGACCGAAATAAATCAGATTTAGGATGAGGCAAATGTTTAAATGAACTCATAACAACCAGCCCGTCGTCTATTTCTGCATTCACAAAAAACTACCCAAAACTATAATGTAAGTTTTTGTTCTAATGTGTAATAAAGCTGAGGGGTGTCACCGCGGGGGGTGTCCGTGGCGTCTAATTGTTTGTAATTAGCAGCGCACTATCGACCAGCGACCAGTCCACTGACTACAAATAAAACGAGTTCCCTCTCGTGTTTATTGGCTGTTTATTACTTAATACCTCATGAACCCAAGTCGATATTGAGAAGTCTATTTTAAAGATATTTAATAGCCCCGCGCCGACAGAGAGCTCTCTGTGGCGATTAAACGCATGCTTGACTATATTAGTACACGCTGATATCGGTTTAATATACTTCATAATATCGTTAAGGACGTCGTTACTCGTATGAACAGATCTCTCCTGTAAACTTTTGTTGGACTCTAATTAGTTTTCGTTATTTGATGTGAATTTTATATTCCTTTAAGTTTTTTGACGTCTAGACGAAAGTTCTTTATTGTTAAGAATATTTAAGATGACTTTAAGACAGCTGGTTAGGACTGAAGAGGTTCCTTCTAATACTATACTTATGTACTAGATTTGTTTGGGATGCTGTAGCATCTATCTTAGCTTTTGACCATTATTAGAGTTTAATTCTATTTACACACACTAATAGCGTGAGACAGAACACACATACTACAAGACTAATATATTTTATAGGTTTGCAATTTGGTTATATTTTGCAAGAGTTAGTTAAAATGTAACTCGTTTCATTGTGTCTCTATGTTTTATTTAGACGCGACACTATGTGTGAGACACATAATTTTTATTAAATAATAGAGGGGTCATTTGTATATATAATAATAATAATATGAGAGAAAATGTAAATATAAATAAATTTCAGAATTATGTTTTCATTTGCATGAGCCTATAAAGCCTGTATATATGTATGTGTTTCATACATTAAATCAAAAACAAATCACCTAAACATCAAATCAAAGATCGTAACACTCTGTGGCTATTACATTGTGACGTTTGATGCAAACAGCGATGACGTCACAAGCCACGCCCTGCCCCGCCCGCTGTCGGCGCCAGTCTACCCATCTTACACGGCACCACACAAAAATGTACTTTACTTTTTAGGTATAAGGCTCAAAATACATCACCCATAAGCATATGAAGTACTTGAGTAATTTCGTGTATCTTTCTGAAGAATTCTACTCGAATACCCCTCGTGTTATTCGTATTCGCCAGGATCCAGCACAATGATTTATCATTCTGGGGTGCGATATTATTATATAGTATATTTTATTATTTGTGTAACGTATTTTATAACATAGTACCACTTTTTATTTATTTCCCCGACTGTGTTCATATTTAAAACATTAATATAAGTACTTAATATGAATTAGAGATAAAGTGAGCGATAGTCATATTAATTTACTTGTATCTGGTAGGTTCCATTATTTTTATTTACTTCATTTCATCACTTCAGAGTTAAAGTTGACTGCAACTCAGGTTAAGTATACAGGAGGTGAGCATCCGAACAAACTTTATTTTAGAGCCTAGGAGATACGAGTAGGTAACTATGAATCTTGAACTCTTTTGAAAGAAAGACGGGCACATTTAGCTTTCAATTGTTAGTGTATATTCATAAATTTGGATGGAATTTAAATATTTTGTATTAGTTGATTCTCAGTGGTTACTACGGTCTACTACCTACTATGAAGATGTGATATGATCTCTAAAAGTAACGAAGGTTGACAACCCCCAATATAAACAGCCCTATCGGTGACAAGTTCTGAGAAATGATATTTTTTTTGTGTACTGTATTCACATAAAATGCACATTGAACAATGCATAAGCCTTTATTATATATCCTGAGGAAATCAATGCATACCATACGCCGATGAATTCATCATAATATGAGAGGGAGTTATTGAGAATTCAATAGGAAACATACAACCCACCTGAGGGTGAGTACTTCGGAAAGTGAGGGATGGTCGTTTTGACCTCCGTCCGTGAAGAGAAAAAACTTGAAATCTGAGCTTGAATGGTGTGAAAGTGGCTGCATCACGCGGCCCCCGCTGCGCGCTCTCGCTTTGTGCCTCCTGCGGCCGGCCCGCGCTGACATACACATCATTTATTTCCGATCTTTTGTTGCCAGGTGGTTAAAGTTACGGAACTCCAAAATCAAAGACGGCAGTTACGCCAAAACAAACACCACAAATAAGCATCTCAAAGTTTTTGATTCGTATTTTGCATGAATCGCGCCCATTCAAAGCGCGCTCGTGATCGCTTCCGCCCTGAATATAAAACGAACCGAAGGAGCTACCAATTTTCGAGATTGACTACTGTCATGGAAATACGAGGAGGAAACTATTCCTCGTTTGTGATCTATTGTTCGCTAAACACACAAGTTTTCCTCACCGCCTTGGATATCACACGTATCTATATTTTACGCCACGTCGAACAATAATACCTTTTATTAAACTTTCTTACAATTAAGTATGTAAAATAGTGCCTCAGAAATTTAAAAGGAATTCCTCAAAACTATTGAATAGATGGGCCCACTACACTTAATCTTCAAAATACATTTATCATGTTCGGCCGATAAAAATGCCATTGAGATCCAGCTCACAATGAGATACGAGCGCTTCGTACCTGATACGAGACCGAAAGTCAATTATATTCAAATATAAATCGGATTTGCAAACGTAAGCCTGTGACAATGCACGGGCGGGCGGCGCTAAGCCACCGCTGCGTCCGCGCGCGTCACGTCACGCCGCACACCCCCGCGCCGATGCGCCGATTTGACGATTATAAAGTCACCTTTGTGGTGGATGTTCATAATTTAGTGCGAGGACGATGGAGAATCGATTGACCGACTTTAATTTAAACTAAATCATCTAGAGAACGTTTACTTGGTGACTTGATTAAATTGAAATGAGAACAAGTTCGTGTCTGTCATTATACGTTTATGACTAGACGAGTAACATAAATTTTGTTTCTGAGATTAATTTGCATTTATGTTTTTTGAGACGTTTTATTAGTATAGTAATGAAATACTATAAATTAGATTGGTTGTAATTATAAAGATTTCATTTTTCAAAATAAAATAGTTGAATTAATAAAATATAGATAGATATCTAATAACCTGATATATTTAAAATACCCAGTTCTAAACTAAAAAAACTAAATTCAATGAAAACACAATCACAAATAAACCGTGATATGATATGATAGGTTGTGGAGAGGAGTTTGATGTCTGTGCAGTCACGCCCGCCAGCTCACTCAACAATAGCAGTTTTGCGATGTCGCAGTGATCCAGCCGCCGGTCCTTTGTCAGCCGCAGCGCCGGTCGGTATCAATGGCGACAGCTCCTGTGTGCAAACGATTTATCATTTTGGAGATTTGTTACATCTTTAATTGACTTAAACTTTTTTGCATAGAGTTTGTATTAGAAAAGCACTACAATTTTAAAAGATTTACAATTATCTAATCCGAACAGCGAGATTCAGTTAAAAGTTCAGAAAATGTAATGTAATGTAATTAATATAAAACATAAAATAATAATGCAGAGAATAAAGGTAAAAGTTAATATAAAAGACTTTAAAAATGGTGTGTCAATTGTCAACAAAACAAACATATCACGTAAAAAGGAACCTTCGTATTTGCATAATTTAACCAAAAAGGAAGAAGCAAACCTTTTCAAATGACGCGTTAAATACACTCAAACATCATCATTATGCGCGAGTAGCTGGCTCGCCCCGGGTGCGCTAGAAAAACTCTCATAAAAACCGTATCAGTCAGCTGAAGGAGGACAATGTGGGCACCGGGGTGCCTTTTTCAACCCTGAATGGGCCCTTAAGAAATTTGTTACGAAGACTTTGATAGGTGACAAGTCGCTTTGTTCGCAGGGCTGGGGCGCGGGGTGAGATACATGTGCTCTGTGGTTTTCTGCATTTATCGCTATACGAATTTGTTTTGGGGTGGCGGACCGGCGCTAAATAGTAATGTTCGTGTATTGTTTGTTATTATTTGATCGGCCGGGTGCGTCGATGTCACGCTATTATGTGTGTAAGTCAGGATTGAGTGGAAATTTATTAAGTTGAGGGCTTTTGACTACAAAATATTGTATACAACGGTCTCCAGGGCATGTTTCACAAATATTAACGAACTTATAGTTTTTTTAAAGGGCCACACCTACTCAATAATCATAGACGTATCTTAATATAATCTACTTCAATTAATTTTATAGTAGTGATTTAATACTTGACATCTTTAGTTTCTTGTTTATTTCGGGGAAAAATGAAGTCGGCTAAGCTTGTTCTGTACAGGTCTTTATAGTATTGGTGTTCATTGAAGAGACAACAACACTGAATGAACTTTTCAAAGTCATCTAAAGTGAATGAGCCCCGAGTACGCACAGCGCTAATAATTATTGTTGTGAATAAAAATAAAAGGTGATATAAAATCTAGATAATTTAATTGAATAATTCGTAGTTGAGACGCTTAGATTTACTATCGGCCTCACAGGGGACGCCGCAGGAGTTCCGACGCAAGAGAGACAGTACACGGGTATGAGTATGAGTAAAAGTAGCTTATAATAAAAAGTAAGTAATGAAATTTATGTGTTTGCTGGTACATATGAAGGAAGATAAAAATGTCCAGTTAATTATTTTATAGCTTCGGATGTGACTGTTACAAGTCATGATAATTGAAACGAAATAGCAAATAGAGATGACGAGAGCTCCTGAACCATTAGTTATTTTTACGCTAAAGATCTTTTACATATAAGTTTTTAAATGAATAGCTGCGTTTCAGAAGGTTCACTAATGCCATTTTATAAAACAAATTTAAATATAACATAAGCGAATAATTGTCGTGTATAATTAAAACGACACACACAGAACAGCTCCACAAACACCGTCCTGCACATAAAGTTGTATTTGAGTCACGTTGCAAATATTTGACTAAATCAATTTGTCCGTGTTTGATAATCTCAAAGCGGCGCGGGGCGACGCGACTCTATTAGATTACGATCGTCACACCCCCCGCAATCGAATCACCGGCCTTACACATGTCGCATAGGAATCATTGTGTGCACCAATAAACTAAATAGAGGCATACAAAGTAAATGTCATTGGTAACATGTGCACCTAATTATATTTAAGTACATGTTTTGATCGTTTCACTTGTGACACAATATTATTGGCATCTGACGGTATACCTTGTATTACAGACGGAGCACCGCACGTGCTGCGCTTGCGGCGAGGCGATCGCTGACCGCTTCCTATTAGAAGTCGGAGGCGGAGCTTGGCACACTGGCTGTCTGCGATGCTGCGTGTGCGCTGTACAGCTCGATAGACATCCCTCTTGTTTCCTGAGGGATAGGCAGGTCTACTGCAAGCAGGATTACGCCAAGTGAGTGTCCCGATGTTGTCAGTCGTGCGTGCAAAGAGCACAGTAGCGCTACGTACTTGGACACAGAGAGAAATGCGCCTTTCTTAGTCGACCAATATTAGTATATAAAGTACTTATAAAGATTATTTTTCTGTTTTCTACGTCTTACGTTTAACAAATGGTTTAAAAACTTGAGAAAAACAAATTATGTAAAACATTAATCGTTTAAGCATGTACAATACTGACCCGCGTCCAATTAACCTTTGGATAGAGCAAATTCTCAAGTCATCTGAGAGCACGGCGTACGATGTCATGTAGAGTTGGTTATCGCTGGCTGGTTGATGTGGGGGTCGTTTTTTACTGGTCGGGCTGGTATGCGGCAGGGTAGGTTGCAGGTGACCCCTGACCCACGCTGTGTGGCCCTGACGCAGCACTATCGACTATCAACCTATCAACGCTATTCGCGGCAAGTTTTAACTACAAAAGAAATTTGTTTCTAGGTGTTTTAAAACTTTATTAGCATATTGAAACAATGTGCCACAAGAAAATACCCACATGTTTCCTAAAACTATCTGATAAATAGGTGTAAATATCTTTATATATGGATATCAGAGTGGATAAAGGTAAAAAAAAAATAAAGAATGCCCTTCTTGCTTGTAGTATGTACGGTTTGCAAAAATAAGCACATAATATTATGTTTTGGTAAAGAGTTTTTTTTTATTAAAACAATAATTAATCATAATTTGTGTAATTTTAAAGATATATATTTTCTTGATAACCATGGAAAAACCATTGTTCTAATATACTCACACAATTTTTATAGACATTTAATCATTCGGCATCTTATCATATTTTTTAAATTATAAGGGAACCATATTAATTGATTAAATTATATATAAAAAGCACATGTCACTGTTTTTATAAATAAAAAATAATAAATAACTTTATTTTATTTGTACTTGATTTTTAAAAATGCAAACAGCAATTATTTTGCACATCGTACCGTATACTTCAACTTACAAATATAGAATGTGTGTCTGAAGACTTCACTCACACGTGTAAGAAGGGCATTCCTTAAGTTTTTTACCTGTATATAGGTAGGTATCGTATTATAAATAATTGAAAGTGAATATTTAGAAATGGTAATACCTAGAGCAACAGGTGCGTGTGAATCGAGACTCGAACGCATCAGAACACGAGACCGGTGTCCTGAGAGAGGTTTTATTGAAAACCTCCGCTCTAGTGTGGCGCAACAAAGCGTCGACGGGGAATGTTACCAGCGTAAAAAAATATTCAGAGTGTGGCCGTGACTTGCAAGTGTGGCGTTTTCATTTGTCATTTATTTTGATTGTGATAAGTCGATGCGACGTGCAACGATATATTTTAATCGGAACAGGGTCGGATATGAGACGGCTGATGGAGGCGACGGCGACCACCGGCTGAGGCGTCTTATTCTGAAATTTATTGGCGAAGAGACAATTTAATTATATCTACAAAACTTTGCCAGGATTAGAAAGATCAATTTTGATAATTATTTGCTTTTCAATAATAAGTTTTTTTAAACATAAAAATAACATGTTTTTTTTTTGAAATTACACATATTTATAATATCACAAAAAAAAAACACATAACACCTTTAAAATTATTCAAATTATTGACTTTTATATGACTACAAAACTCCTTCCTGTATAAAAACCTTATTTGAGTATATTGAAACTCATAAACATTGATTTGAAGTAGGTATCACAACCACGCTGAGAGATCACGACGTGTCAAGCGCAGATCCTTCCAATCCGATCCGTAGAACTTGACGCCAGCCTTGACATTAAGTACAAGCGGTGCCACGTCACCAACTATTTGTATTTTATTTACGCCATAATTACACTCTTCGTCGAATGCTTATTCAGACGAGCACGTCACGTCACCAGCCCGAGCCCGAGCTAGGTTGAAATATAAGTTCCCGTCGTCTCTCTAACTACTATTTATGTCCCTCCCATTTAAAAACACTCAAATTCGGAATTATTTATTACAAACTTTGTTAGTACACACTAATTTTTAACCAAATTAACGAAACGACAGAAGCTACGCGTTGTCGCCTTTATATAATTAATCTTCTTTCATCAACACTTAGAGAGTAAAGCTCTCTTAATTTTGACAAATGAGAATTCCAATGTTCTTGGGAATATAAATATTTAAAAAAAGTTTTATAAATTAGTAGAATTAATGATGCACCCGTTCAAAACTATTTACAAGTAAATATATTGTGGTTACGTGTTAGTTCGTCGATGAGGTCGTCCGATCGGTGATCTGGACGCTTTAAAGAGGAATAACTGGCATCCAGCGGTCGTTAACTGCAAGAGGAGTTGTGGTATAAATAATGTATTGCGTTTGAGTTGGTATAACGAGTGGTGTCGGCCGTAAATCGGCCGTCGCTCGCGGCTGCCGCAGTAATTGCTTTTGTTGATATATCATATGTTTATTGTTTATTTAGCGCGCCTTTTTGTCAGGTAGCGCGCGTCCCGCGTCCCGTCCCGTACCGCTGCCTGCCCTTTTGTCTTAAAGCCCCTCTGCTGGCATGATATGGCATTGTTACCGATGGCACCTATGTACATATCACTTCCGGAGAAGTTGTATACGACATTAAAATTTATCACAATTAATTAGTCACCCACAGAAAAATAGAAGTCAATCTGTTCTTGTAACAAACGCTACAAGTATTCCAATAAGGTCTTCGCTATTTCAAAGAAAGGCTCACGCGATCTCTCGCCCACACCTACTCGCTCCAAATGCGCACACCATGTCTTATGTAAATGGGCCATGTCGCCCCTGAGTTTAATTAATCTCTAGTCGCATAAATAAACCCGCCGTAATCGATTCACCCTGAATATTAAACAATGCAGCCTCACCGGCGCCGGCGCAATCACATCCGATACGCGAATATCGCTGTACCCATCTAGGATCGCGATCTTGTTTTGAAATTGGTACAAGAAGTCATTTCGTGGGTGTAAAATAAATATGTTTCTTGCTTTATTGCGGTTACAAAATAAACATAAGTCATTTCACTTTACTTTATTATAATTAAATTTAAAACAACCTTTGTTTTCTTTTATCGTAGGTAAAAGTTGACATATTTGTGACAGGACGTTAATGACAACAAAATACGAAGCTTAAAAGATGCTATTCTTGATTTCTATTGTTCAAAACCTTAAAAAAATGAGATTGAAGCTATTACAACGGACTCCCTAAAAGGCGGTGACAAAATCTTATACCCGGAGCCTCGGGCGCCGCAGGCGCTCCCGTAAATCCTCTCTCGTTGATTGCTTCACCCCTCCCTTGCCCCCCATTTTAATACCCTTTCAGCGCGACCTTTCACTGAACGACATGATTTAAGTTATTTGTTTTAGAAACACTAGCAAGTGATTCATTTGTATATTATGCAGGTTTATTTCAACAGCTTCACGGACACCGGACCGCCGCTGGCGCACTCACAATGGCCGCTAACAACGTGCCCACTCTGACTGATAGCTATATATAAATCGTAATTGCTTTTCTGTTATTGAGTTATTACAAGCTTGCGTTTTTATAAATTGTTTTCTTACCACATTACGTTATCCGTATTTATTTTAATCAGTCAGTGTTAAAGTTGATAAATGACTTTTAAAAATGTAGGCGTTAGTTTTTACCAAGATAATATGATGAGATAATATTATATTGAACAATATCACTGAAATATGGTGTCAAGCAATTGAGTCTATCAATTCTTCAAAGGAAACAGATCGTAGGCTATTTTACAAAATAAAATTGAACATATTTGAAATTAACACAACAAAAAATATATGGGATTTATAGGAAACACGATAACAAAAATATCGTTTAAATTAAAAGTGTGATCTATGCTGCTCTTAAACTTTAACTATGAAATATATTTAGTAAAATAGGAACCTTCTTGGACCACCCTAAGCACATGCACAGTGACCGTTCACGTTTATCAAGACTACGAGACATCTTCATTACTGGCGAGTGTTAAAACTTGTTAAACTGTCACTTTGTTAATTACTATGCAAGCCGCCTTAATTGATTCAAGCGACAAAATGTTAATAAGCCGTGATAACGGTAGCGAGGAGATGCAGTCAGCGGACTGAAATGCAAATCGGACCTAAAACACTACTGGGATAATGCTGATATGTTAGAATCAATTAATTTCGGTGATACAAACAATTTTGCACTTTATACCGATAATGGTAGCGAAGATAATTTCTAAGGGCAAAGGAGAAATGTTTTGATACACGGATATCAATTACGGAAATTACATATAAACTATGTATTGTAGCTGGTGGATATATATATATAATATTATTCTCTATAAATCCATCTAAATCTCAGCTATCAATGTAAGTTACTATTTCACTTTACTTGTTTTGTAAAAAGAATACAGCAATGCAATTAATGAATCGTTAAAAGAAAATCTTGAGTGTAATAAAAATGTTACTGTTACACTAAATCTTAGTAATAAATATCTCAATTCAATTAAATACGTTTGAGATTCAGTAAAACTATAAAAACGTTGTTCCGTTTGTCTTATTCTAATTTTTATGGTCGCGTCAGACTCTTAATAACCACTTTTATTTGAACAATATTTTCGAAGTGCCAACGAATAATAAAATTAAGTTTTATAATGCGTTTGAGAACTACTTTGGTTCGAAAATTGTTAAAACTTGTATTATTTTACATGAACACACTCCGCCGAGATCGAGATAATATTTCTGAAACCTTTGTAATATAATCATTAAAATGAGTAAACTTCGAAGCCAAGCGTACCGTAACGATAAGACTTTTTCATCTCAATGATTTGAGAATAAAAGCAAAACAAAAGTGTTCGCAGCATCCGATATGATAGCGTGTTAATGGTTTGCACGCGTATATTTAATTAATTAAATATTAAGTCTGCGAAATGGTAATCAGCTACCGGTGATAAGTGTCGGCGAGGATAAACAAACAAACATCACGGCGGGGGCTAAATAATTGGCGTTTTAGCGACGCAAGCCCAGGCAGTGGTGTATCTTATCAGTGGTTTTAATTTTGTTCCAGTGATTAAAGATTTAATGCGTTGGGTAAAAGTGTTCTGTCATCATATTGAGCGTTCTGATCAAGAGGAAAATAATAAGAAATAACATTATATTACATGTTTTAAATATTGGTGTTTAGCTTAAATTAATAAATCACATTTTAAGGAATGACTTTAGACTATGTATATATTTTCTATTCAATTGCACTAATTCCTTGTAAAATGTATTTTTTTTTTTGCGATTGTTTGCCGGCGAAAGTTTATTTTTTACCTATTTTTAATTTTCTGCAGACTTGGACTCGTAAAAACTAATGATCCGAGTTAAAATAATTACAAAATATGCTTTATTTGGTATTTCTATGTGTCTTCGCAAATATATATATATATATATATATATATATATATATATATATATATATATATATATATATATGTATATATCTTGTTACTACTACGCGATTTGTTTTAGTTAATATTATATGACAGCTATCATAACTAACTTAGTATAAAACGTTGTAAATAATTTATTATGTACCTCGCCACAATGATGAGCGTGTTCTGCGCAGGAGTTTCGGTGCGAAGTGTTCCAAGTGCTGCCGAGGCATCTCTTCATCAGATTGGGTGCGAAAGGCGCGTGAGCAAGTGTATCATTTGGCTTGCTTTGCCTGTGACGCCTGCGGTCGGCAGCTGTCCACGGGAGAACAGTTTGCCCTGCATGAGGACAGAGTGCTCTGCAAGCCTCATTACTTGGAAACTTTGGATGGAGGATCGATTTCTTCGGATGGTAATTCAGCTGTTGTATTTTTAGATCTTCTGAGTATATACGAGAACATCTACGGTCTTTAAATAGTCCGTATAACAGACACTGTTGTCCTTTCAGTTATATTTCTAAAATAATTTTAAAATTTATAAGATAATTATAACTTCAGACGGCTGCGACTCGGAGGGTTACCACAAAAGTAAGGCGAAACGCGTTCGCACGACTTTCACGGAGGAACAGCTTCAGGTGCTTCAAGCTAACTTTCAGCTGGACTCCAACCCTGACGGTCAGGATTTGGAGAGAATTGCGCAAGTGACTGGCCTAAGCAAACGAGTCACCCAAGTCTGGTTTCAAAACAGCCGCGCCCGGCAAAAGAAGCATCAGCATACTGGAAAAGGAAAACAAAATCAAGGTAATTATCATAAATGTTATCATTTGTATCTATTAATATAACTCGTTATGATGCTGCTGCGAAATTCCATTTCACTGCGATATGATTTGAAGCAAATTTGCGACTTTAATATATGGTTGTAGTTATTGTATAAGAGTGATAGCAATATTTGTAAATATTTTTACTTTTGTGCTATGTTTGATGTAATCCGTTGCCTGCAGCGATGTCCCGAGAGGATGCGGTGGGGTTTGGGCGGCCCATCAACCTCCACCTTACTTATTCCTTCCAGAACAAACCACCGTTCGTCCCGATAGGTATGGCCGGTTTTATAATTTTATAAAAAATATGTTTATCAATTTTAATATGATTTTAATAAATATGACGTATATTTTTTTCCAGATGGAACTTCTTTCACGGATTCCTCGATGGATGAGTTATCCGAAGACTCCTCAATACATTGCATGCAAAGCGAGGTCTGAGCTCCATTCTTGTATATAGTTATTTTTAATTTATTATAAAGAAATGTATTTTATTATCGTACTTTCGATTACATGTATTATAATATTAATGAGTAAATAAATAATATAGTATTATTTTCCAATTAGATATACGGAAATGTAGTCTTGCCGCTCACTTTTATTTAATAAATTTAATTACGTCGACATTTACAATCTATTAGGTTGAAGTCAAAATAATTAAAGTAAATTGTAACTGTAATTGTAATTGTAATTGTAATTGTAAAAATCTTTTTACAAGCCTCTATATTATATTCAATGTAAAAGACGTATTTATTAATTTATTCTCAATAGCTGTGATAAGTTTTTAAATTCCAACAACGTTCTAACCGATATATATCCGCTCTTAACATATTGTGTGCCAAAATAGTTATTATATTTGAATAACGTGTAATATTTATTTAAAATGACATAAACTTTAGTCGTGTCTGCAACACCCCGTCTGTTTAGAAACTAGATTTACGTAAGAGTAGTAATCATTAAACTCACATAACGAAGCTTCTATATTATATTAAAAGCAATTATGGACTTAAGCAAATATAAAATATCTTTTAGATAGTTATTATCAACTAGTGTTAAGTAATTATTTGTACATAGGTTTATGAAAACTTTCCCTAAGAACAAAGGTAATATCAATATGTACTTAGTTTTTTTTCTTTAATCAGTTATAAATCAATTATATTGTTTTTAATATATAATTATTTAATTTATTATTCTGCAATTTATAACTCCTTGTATCTTGCTTATTGAAGTCTTCAAAAAAACTTTGAGTTATTAAAAAACAATTGTATTTAAAAAAATGCAATATTTTATACTAAAAAAAATCTGAGGCAAGTACTTTCATAGAGGACGTGTCAGTTAGTATGTTACATTACGCTGTGTTTATATATGTATAGGTAATTATTAATTATTAAGAAAACAACATTATGGTCGAGGTCAAATACATCTCCCCCTCTTTTGCTTTCAACTTAGATGCGCTAGTCCACCTACATGCACGCGATTATAATAAGTTATTCCTTTCTTAAAATAGTCCATATTTTTGATGTAATGTCTTAAACACTTTTCAAAAGAGTAATATTTAATAATGTCAATTATAAACGACCGATTTTATTTTATTTAATTTTGTAAATACATTTTTGTACGTCCTACTTTAGAAAATTTATTATTATTGTAAATAAAAAATCCATTTATCTTGTCAAAATATTTGTAAGACGAGTACCTAGTGCTCGTCACTTAGCTCATTCTGTACAAAATTAATTATATTATGTTGGTTATAAAGTTGTTTTATTATAAAATCAAATATTTACATCCATATTTTAAACTTATATAAGTAATCATATTTTACATTAAATATATACAAAAGTAATATTTATATTGATAAAGTACGTCAATGAAGAGACCAACTCCATTTATAAATTAATTAAGTAAAACACCACGACATCATTTTCCCTTACGTTTACAATTTCTTAATATTAAAATTAAAATTAGCTATAGTTAACGACATCTACAGTTTGTCCATTGTACCCAGAAGAAGTTCCATTTCCTGATGAATTCCTTTAAGCAAGTCTTTAATTTGTCGCGGAGAGTCCAGAATATCAATACTCTGCGTGTAGGGATTATATCTTACACCGAAGTCACGAGGTATGGTTTGAGCGAATTTGCTGAAATATAAAAAAATACTTATAGCTCAATCACTTTTTAGGTAAAGTTTGGAAATTGAAAAGTTACACCTGAGAAGTCACACTGACTAGAAATAGAAGACTTACATCATTTTCTCTTTAGCAGATTCAAAGCTATTTGCCACAAAGTATATTGGTTGGTATTCTGTGATAGGGTACTTCTGTTCTCCCGTAATTTCTGGCTCAAAATCCCTGAGTTCTGGCTTATTTGACAGACAGTATTGCAGTTCCCCGAAAGAAGACAAGAGACCGGCGCCAAATGCTTTCAACTCGTCGTCTTGACGACATAACCCAAATTCAACAGTAAACCAGAAGCACTGCAAATAAACGTCATATTCAAGCTTAGTTTCTAAAAAAATGCTATATCGTAACAATTTTTCTCCAATTATCGACTTACCGTCGCAAGTCTTTCGATAAAATCATCAGGAGCTCCTAAAGACGCAAGTCCGATTTCCTGTGAGAACTGTGCAAAAGCTGGATCAGCGAATAGAGGTGCGTGGCCGAGTAGTTCGTGGCAGACATCTGGCTCCGGGGTGTAGAGAGGACGCGAGTGGTGTCTGATATATTGCGTGCTATGAAAGACACGGAAGGCTAAGCCAGCGAGAAAGTCTCGTGATGATAAAAGTCCCGCGACTGGCCGGAGAGTAAATCCAGTACAATCTGATGAAAAAAAATTGTTATAACAACTTTGAGGTAACGAATTAATAAACATGAAGAATATTTTATATAAATAACTATTCACCTTTAAGAAAGTTAGAGACATCTTCAAGTTGGGGAATGTTATCCTCCCTGTACCCACAGTTTTCAATCAAAAGCGGAAAAACGTGGTTATGTTCTTTACAAGCATGAGTGGGATATAATTCGGTAAGTTTTCTGAATACTATTCCCCAGCTGGCAATTTCTTGTTCGGTGTAATTCACATGAGGTAGTGGCTGTCCATGCTTGTAATTATAGGCGATGTCAGCGAAATATTTCCTTCTGGCGCGGTATTCGGGATCAGTAAAACCCGGATGGTCAGAATCGAGCTCAGCTCCATAAGACAGAATCTGATTAGCGAATCTGTCAAGGTCACGAATACGGCGTGGGAACCAAGGGACAGCAGCTGTAAATAGAAATATATCTCACAAATGATTGATAATAATGTAATCTCTAAGTACATATAATAAAAATTAAAACTCGGAATTCATGTATGCATGTTAAACCACGATAAATCGGATGAAAGGATTCAGTCAAATATTCATTAAAGTAACTATCCCAAGAGTTTGGTTGGGTTGTTCATTAATTTTAAATTAAAAAATATCTTTACTAATTTGTTTTCATTTTCAACGATAATGATAATTCATTTTGATACGTATCAAGTCTACCAATTTATAAAAATAACATTTTATAAAAATACTTACATCTGTTGTCTTTATAATTTCTGGAAATAATGTTGAGGTATCCTGTACCACTTTTTAATTCCTCTAAAGCAGCTCCAAAGTCACCGGAATTGTGTTCACATTCTACCATAAACTCGTACCCTGGTCGTCGGGCAGAGGAGCGCGACTCAATGTGGCTCAAGTTAACCTTATGCGTTGAAAATATACTCAGAAACTTCTCCAAGGATCCAGCCTGGTCAGGAGTTTCTGGTGAAAATAATAGCCAAGTAGACTTCTTAGAGTCTCGCCCCTCAGCAATGTAGTTGCCCCCCTGGATAAGTTTGGGCTGCAAACAAAAAAAAATACAAATTACTTTTTTTAAGATAAAGTGAGCTCTTACATAGGTGTGGGACAATATATAACATAAAATTTTTAACATTAAAGTTTGTTTCTTTGATCTAGACTAAGGGGCCTACTTACTCAACAGTTTCCCGTATCAAATTATTTCTTTAAGTTATATGTATTCTATTAATATGTATTTAATATATTAAATATTATTGTGAAATAATAGTTAACCAACATAAAAAAAATATATACTTTACTTCTAATAATTTTATTTTATAAATAATAATTAAAATAAGTAGTTCGTTATAATGTGTATATGTACTTATAACGTTAAGGTATTTGTGTGTATATTTTGAAAACGAAGCTTGAACTTTAATAAAGATGTGTTTTTAAATACATTCGTTGTAATCTTCATATCGTAGTTGGTTATTGTTGACATAATTGAAGATTATTTAAGATAGTTTCATTTGCTAGAGCCCTGTATCTCCATGTAATACCTAAATGTTTTGCTAGCATGTGATAATTATGAAACATGTAACCACATAATAATCCTAAACATTTTATAAAAGTACAATGTCATTAAAGAAATATAGGTTCACTATGATATCACTATTGTTATCATATATCTAATGTTTTAAAATACATTCGGAGTTGGTTTATCAGAACGAGCACAGGTTACGACCACTACCGATAACCTTTAGTGGTTGAAGTCGACGCCCGATTACTTAAATTAAAATTACGATTAAAAAACATATACTATGACATGTGTTATTTGATTCATTAATGTCTCACATAATATTTAATGATTATTTATTTACGTCAAAAAAATATTTGTTTCAATTTTTATTTTCCGGAAAGTGTTGTCGAAGAAAAAAATCATTAAAATCGTTAATATTAAATGAAATAAATAACCTTAGAAGAAATTGCGTCGGTTAAATCGATTAAAACCACTGAATTAATGAACAAACTGAAGAGTAAAATTTATAAATTGTTGGTCTTCTTTAGCAATTCTTTAGGTTATTTTTGCATGAAAAAATAACAGCGATAGATAAATAAGTAGTTCTGAGTTTTTGGGATGCAGTTACTGCTCCAAGCAGACCAGACGTAGGGTGTCCTATGTTTCCTTATGGTGACCTTATGGGGGCGTCAAGGTTGTAAGGTCGACATAGGTTCGATATGTACCTTCATAGTTTAATAAAGTAAAATATTATGTATGACGTTACACAAACCAATTTAAAGACGTTTTTCATATCATTAGTAACAGCAGTTAAATAAAAAAAGTACAGAACAACTTTCTGTAAAAAAGTTCAGAACAACTTTTTGTGCTTTTAGCACTCGGACCAACTCAGAGAGTTGTGGATTCCTTTATTGTCCCTTGACCCACTCTCGTGATAATAATATTGATAGTTAATAATAATCATTGTTATTGTTAATACTTATTACTATATATTATTGACAACATAAATTAGTTTCAGATATAATTAGAGGTAACAAGATCACTTTTTTGTATATATTTCGTATGTGTATATCGCAAAATATCAATTACACTTAAGCATTTACATGTTAGTATTTAATATTTTACTAATAAGAAGCATTGCCAAATGACATGAACAGGACGTCGTGTTAGACACGCAGTATAATATTATTGATTTAGCATCAGCGTTGGAATGTAAGAATGAGACTTCATATAGATTTTCTGAAGTAAATAAGTTTTTCTTTCTTTGGAAATACCATTTGAATATGATAAGCAGTTTGAACAAACCAATATTTTTATAGACATTACGAACCAGGTTTACATATAAATAATCGACGCCTATATTTATTTAGGAAAAACAACATTTACTTAAAATCTAGCATTTACTAGCGACGTTGACGGTTATTCAAACACATGTCACTTTTAATACATATAAGTTTGTCTGTCGACAATCACACAACAAACTTTCAAGAATATATTAATATTTACATAACACTTTCATATCAACGAAAATCGCAAGAATTTGCACTAGGCCATACCTTATCCATTGGCGAAGTAGAAAGAATATCAGCTTGAGGATCCATTGTAGAGCGACTCTGTAGCGACTCAGCCGGCAGCAGACACGATACAGAGACACGCTTGTAACACGCCAGTGCTTTTATGCGACGAGCGACGTCACTACAAAGATACGTCACTATGAGAAGAGACAAATCTATAAACATTTCTGTTTAAAATTAACTATAAAAAATAATATGTTATTCATACACTGCCAGTTCCAATATCCTCCTGAGCTTATTAATTAGCTACGCAAATACCCGAAAATCAAAAAGATGTATAAAATTACATACTATTATTTGCACTATGTACAGCACACGACATTGTTTGCTTCATATAAACAAATACAACTACAATAACTAATAACAGGGGTGTTATCATTATATTTGTTTAAGAGAACATTTATCATATATCAATTCATTGCACGCGCATTTATTACGCAATTCATCTGAACATACTTGTGCATGAATAATATTCATTAAGATATATATATATATATTAGTGATGCAGCTTCCGTCGTCTACTTTAAGGGTTGGTTCGTGGGTGGAACTTGGTAGAAAGCTTTAGCCGTAGGAACACTTTTACCCCGTTGGGGTGCTAATAAAAAATACTCCGATTTTAAGAAATTAGTTTAAAGTTACAAGCTAGAAATGGTATTTTTATATATATACATTTAAATTTATATTTCTGTAATGAAGACAATTTTTGTAACAAATAGTTATTTATAATACAAAATGATATAAATCTCATTCCATTGGGAATAAACATTGCAGACAATGCAGATGTGATAACAGTTATCACAAAATGTATCAACTAGTGTTATTTTAATTAAAGATTTGTTTGTCATAACGAGCCTCATGATGCCAGTCTTTATATTATTTCGTCATTTAATTATTATTTGTTATGTTTATGTTATATTTGATGCTGTTTGTATTAAAACTTCATTCTTATACATTTTTCTTTACTAAAAAGGGTACATTTCTTTTAGAACTTGATTTAAATCATCATATGTCAAGTGTTCACATTTTGTGTTTAATTTATATGAAAAAGTGCTTTTCTCCTGACATGAAACTTTGATTTTCATTTATTTTTAGACAAAGACCTTTTATTGTAGCACTAACAGTAAAAATAAAAGTCTTATTACCTTGAGAAGTGTTCATTTACACGAAAAAGGTTTTTTGTTCCTGCCTATCCTGCCTGCTGTCATTTTGACATGCCGTGTCATTGTCAATTCTTTGTTGTCAAAACTATCATTATAAAAACGGGGTAACGTCAGATTTTTCTCAAGTATCCCGGAGTAAAAGGAAAATGGTTCAGCTTAAACAGGTCTCGCTACGTTTAAAATCTGTCAAAAATATTCAAAAAATAACAAAAACAATGAAAATGGTGTCCGCTAGCAAGTAACAAGTTATTAATTACAATCTTGGAATTTATACTGTAGTCTAAGCAAGGAAAACTCTTTTTTTACAAAACTTTCTAGATTTACGAAAGCTGAACGCGAGTTAGCATCAGCTCGTCCATTCGGCTATGGTCCTCGCAAGTTCTATGAGTCCAGTCATTTGATGAAGCCAGAACAGAAAGCAGATGCCAAAGCCACGGGTGAGCCTGTCCCTGAAGTAGCTCCCGAAAAAGTAGAGGAGGGCAAGGACGCTAAGAAATTAAAAAGATTATATGTGGCTGTCACATCAGATAGAGGTAATTCATATTCTTCAGAACCAAATAGTTGAATTCTTTTATAGAATATTAGAGAAGAACTTAACTTTCTGACATCACTTGGGGAAAAAAAATATAGTTCGTAGGAATGAAAATAAAATAAATGTTTTTAAACAAAACTTCATAATTACTTTACTTATATATTTGTATTATTGTATTTAGTACTTAGGTATTAACACCACAGCAGCAACCATTCTGCTAATGCTTCATTTAGTGCTACGGTAATGAGTATTTGAGATTGTAAAAAAAAAGATGCTATTTTTAATATTAGTGCTAAAATACTAATTAGATATGATAATCTGCTAAAAAACGCTGGTGTAGTTAGACTTGTAGTGTGGTGTTTAAGTCACTTGTCCATCAGGTTCTTTCTTAAATACTAAACATGTGCAAAAACCAAGTAAATAAACAAAATAGATAACATATGGTGCGTGTAATTTAAATAAGTCGGCACAAACCTATCGTATTATCAATATTTATGTCAGGGAGACGACGTTTTGAGGTCGTCATTCAAAACATGACCCATAAGTACGTACTTACCGCTCGGCTATCACACAGATCACGGTCGAAGAAGTGCTTCATAAGTACGGACTTATGAATCTTATTATACTTTCGAACATTTTACGTTTCAAATCATTTCTGTATCTATTTACCAGTGTTTTAAATCACAAGGAGGTTCATTACTGACCTCCAGATTACCCAAATTATCATTCTTATTATTCTTCTTATAGATAAGCTTACGTATCAATTTCTTACAAATTATATTAAAAGTATATTTTTTACATAATACTTAACATTCGAGATATACATAATTGCCACAAGAATATTATTATTAAAAATATCAACGTAAATGTTCATAAAGTTGTATATATATTTTAAATGTAATATCTAAAGACCAAAGACGCAAAACCAAGGTGTCGATTAAATATTATTATCCAGTTTTTATCATTCACAAAAAAATATACAATGATGACACGACCGGCCTCAGTTACAACAATATATTGAACAAAAAACATATACAATATATACGCTACGAGTAGTTTTAGAGGTCATAAGAAAATTTTAAAAAGAAATTGAACTGAATACAACTTGTTTAATAATAGTACATAGTTCTGCTGTGACTGTTCTGTGATACTATGTGGTGGATTACATTCTTCCTGTAATTATAAAACATTTATTTTTTTTTGTCCATATATAAGGATAATAAATAATAAATAGTATATGAATCATAGAAAAACACACTTATGAAATAAGACAGAGCATTCTTTAAAGTTTTCCTGTGTCTGTTGTATGTCGTAAGTTTATTAATAATTTTCATCATGTTCTCTTTAACTATAAGGTTCAAGCGGTAATCTAAAGAAACTACGCGTATTTACCATATAACGCTCAGATTGCAATTTATAAACTGGTTACATACAATTGTACTTATATGTTTATTTACAGGGGTTCCCCTCAAGCAAAAAATAATAATGAGAATTAATTTCTGAAATAATTTAAGTGTTGCCTACATGTTCTCTAACCGTGGTTAAAACCATTTATTATTTTCTATGAACTTTATATGTATTCTTAATTATAAAATTAAACAACCTTTACTGCCTTTTAAAATATGGCATAGTTAATATCAATAAAAATATCTACAATACATTAAATAATTAAATATAAACGTGTCCATAAACATCTCTTTAAAAAATAATAACTTATTTTTTTATTTAACTCTGTAATAACGTAACGACATAATAATATATTGAGTGTAAATGTGTATTTATATTATATATAATTATTTTTCTTTAGTATTGTGTTATTGTTTGTAATATGTGAATAAAGTAGTACTATCAAATATTTAAATTAGATATTACTTCTAATTATTTGTTATTCTTATATTGTGCCGCTCTATGTTTTTCTGTTTCTATGTCGGTGGATGGTAGTGCATGCTAATGCCAACATATTTTCCGCCGCCATTTCGATGATTGCACTATAATTGCAATAAATAAGAAATCCGGACACAGAACTTCTTATTAGTTCTTGTCAGTATTTTATATAACCTATGAAGGTTATATAAAACAATAACAACAAATCATAAAATAAATTATTTTAAGCATGCGTGAGTGAGGGGACCACACCGTGGACGCTATTGAAGATATTTTGATTAATTCTTTTAAAATAAAAGCAAACTAACTTGTTACAATATTCTGAAATGATTAAAAAGAAATATGTTTAAAATATTACCATTACATTTAGCGTCTAGTGAAGTACTAGACGAAACTGTAGTCCTAGAAGAAACACACTTTACATTTATAACTAATACTAATTATATGAAAGAACTTATTAAATAGCTTATTACAGTAATCAGCCGCGGTTGCAGCATATTTTATATTTAATTAAATTATTAGTAGATGTAGTAGACGCACATATGTAGCCAATAGAACAATACCTAAACTGATACCATCAGCTATAGACAACAATCTTTTCGTGCTTGAACGACGTTATAGAGGAAACAATAAATCGCTCAATTAAGTAACACATTGTTATCAAGCGATGGCACAGTTCACGATAAACATTTTGACTTCACACACAAATATACCTGCATCTCTTTTGGATACGTTTTTAGAAGTAATTAATGCTAATTTAAATAGAGGAATAGTATGTTATAATCCTTTTAATTGATATTTAATTTTAATAAAGCATTTAAAACTATAAAACACATTCCTCGTGTTGAAGGGACTTGAGAATTATTATAAAAACAGATATAATGCGGTATGTGATCCGGGGAATATAGCGAACTTGTAATTACTCAAGGAATAAACAAAGCTCAATGTTAGGACCTACAGAGTTCCTTATGTATATGAATGATAAGTACAATGCCCTCCAGCATGGCTCTGTCACACGTCTCTTATTACCGCACGTCATTACATAAAAATTGCTAATAACATGATGCAAACTAATTTTGGTAAAATACACTTTTACCAAACGAAGTTATATAAGAACTCATATTATGAAAAGACATCATCATGAAAAGATGAGAATCTTAATGCTTTGTACTCTGGTGAATGCTCGTAGTCGCACGTATTACATCTTATGTGTATGTGTTCACGTAAAATTGTTAATCAACATGGATACCTGAGTCTAATAACAAACCAACACTTACTTTAACTTCACAGATTAATATGCCTACGACCAAGTCCCATATTGACAATAATAAAGTTTAAGAGATGTCATTATTTAAACATAACCTTCCTTAAATACATTAAATACACCTATCCCCCGATTTACACGGCACTTGTTTTAACCGTTTTCGCTTTTACACGGTTTTCCAAATAAGTTTTTTTTGTTTTTATCGCACTCTACTAAATGCTACTGTGATTGAACACGTGCGCTGTGTACACATCTCACGGGGAATCCCGAGCTTATGTGTTTTTATTTAATTACAATACATTAAACAGAAGAACAAAAAATAAAACACCTTTGATTTCATTTTTTGTTCTTCTGTTTAATGTATTGTAATTAAATAAAAAAACTCTTTTTCCGTGATATATTACATATTACATACCTGTCAATGTATTTTATTTTGATTTCTGTGTACACTTTAAAAAAGTTGAACAAAATCACAACTTTTAAATAGGAAAATTATGGATTTTCTGCAAGCTTTTCGATTTACACGGTTTTGACTTGAAAACTTATTATTTTCGATTTACACGTTTTTCTCAGGAACGTATCTACCGTGTAAGTCGGGGGATAGGTGTACAATATTGTCTTTTGTGTAAAAATTATTGATATCCTTAAACTAAGAACATTAAGATCAAAAATGAAATTTGAATAATGAGATAACTACAAAAGTCTTTTTAAGCACTTTTATATAATTTCATGCAAAAACCATATTTAACACATAAGCAGTGCAATCCAAGTTACCGAAGGTACCAATATTAAAAATGGAACATAAAATTTAAGAAGAGGAACAATGTATTAGATTTATTTTTTGTCTTATCTTCTTCTGGTGTCGAAACATAACCAACAAAAATCAGCAAATAAAATAAAGTTAACAAAATATGTTCACATTTTATAAAATGTGAACATATTTTGTTAATTATGTGAACATGTGCTATTCCTATTCCTATTAGTAAGTAACTAATAAAATCCAAATGAAAAGTGTTAACATTGTAAACGTTATATTAAAATCCTACATCCCAGGTCTCTGCGGGGGCGTGCACTCGGGCATCTCTCGTCGCATCCGCCGCACTCTCACGGAGCGCAGCCCCGACCCCGCCGGGAATAGACTGGTTTGCATCGGGGACAAATCCAGAGCCATTCTTCGACGACTTTTCAGCGAGAATATGCTTATGAATGTCAAAGATGTAAGTATCCCAGTACATATTATTCCGGTGCATATAATTGAATAATACGTACATATTCCTTTCTATAATTAACATACTCAAATCATTTACATTTTATAATTTTTTTTCCAACATGCAATTGCAGATATTTTATTTTCTACTATTCTTATAGATAGGTCGCATATCCCCCGTGTTCGCGGATGCTTCCGTCATCGCAGCGAATATTATGCAGACAGGCTACGTATACGACTTCGGGGAGATCTATTATAACAAGTACTTCAGCCCCGTCAAGTATGAGCTAACTGTTGTGCCCGTGTTTCACAAAGCAAAAATTGAGGTTTGTTTTTAAGTTAAGACCCAAAAAATAATTGGGGACTTTTAGGTTAAGTAAAAAACTATTTACATAGATGAAGCCATTTTTTAATTTCTTTTTGTACTCTTACAGGCCGCCCCAAATATGCATGCGTTTGACGATGTAGAGGAAGATCAGCTAGAGAGTTACTCTGAGTGGACCCTAGCCGCTCTTTTGTTTTATGCTCTCAAAGAGTCGGCGGCCTCAGAGCAGTCTGCACGCATGGCGGCCATGGATAATGCAACTAAGAATGCAGAGGACATGATCAAGAAACTGACACTACTATTCAATAGAACTCGTCAAGCGGTGATCACCAGAGAACTGATTGAAATTATATCCGGAGCTGCCGCGCTCTAGAAAAGAGAATAGAACTAGACACAGAGTTTACTATGTAACTGCAGCATGCAAATAGCATCATGAATAATTAGCAGTTAGGTTAATTTTCCAATGATATGTTCATCTTACATATAAAAAGATCAGTAATGGAAGTGGTATTAAATAACAAATATGTTTTACTTCTTGGTAAAATAATCCTCCAATATATTATTTAGTATCAACTCCTCGACACGCACTAGGACCAATTAATAAGAAAACAATTTAGTAACTTGTTCTTGACTATTTCTATTTTGTGTAAAAGAAATATCTATGTGATAAAATTACATAATTGGGAATAAGTAACAATACGACTGATATAAGCATTTGTGATTAAATTTATGTTCAATAAAATAGTTATTTAAGATTTTATAAAACTTTTACAGAAATATGCATATGCACTAAATTCAATTGTATTTAGAATTCAGAAAAAATAATTATAAATTATTAACTTAAAAATGACTCTCTCACCAACCAATCTTGTGTTATTCGTAGACAATAATGTTGAGAATGACGAAAAAAGTGCCATTAAAAAGAGAACATGTAATTAATTTAATAAAATGTTGTGAATTCAGCTGTACCTCTTTTAAATATAATGTTTGTATTTTATTATACATTTCTTGAGCTCCTATGTAAATAACATGTAATATATATATATTCTGCTCATTGCTAAAACGTTATCAAAACAAACAAACTTTCAATTATGATTTTTAACATTTTTTCCTAATTAATACATTCTTTGATAAATAAGAGAAGAAATAGATCTGTGAAATAACTGCGTTTCACTCGGCAACGTGGTTAAATCAGACGTCATTTAATAATCTCTCTATTATCTGTTAGTTTTCCAGCAGCTGTCACTGTCAGTGTGACTCCTCGAGGTATTTCTCATATATCTCCTGGTTCATGAGCTGCTCCAACTCGTTTGCGGAGGTCAGTTGGACTTTGTACAGCCAGCCGTCTTCGTAGCACGACTTGTTGATAAGAGATGGCGTAGATTCGACTGCTTCGTTCTTTTGAGTAATCTAGATGAAGAACAAGATTCGTAAAGTAATATTTTGTTTTCACTAAATACTTGAGTCTAATTTCATCTGGCAAGTGCTGATCAAGGGCCCTTAAAGCATTTATGTTTAGAGATGCTTCTCTTAAAAAGTTCACCTTCATGTTTCTGAGGTTTTATAACATTAGTAACATCATGAATTATAAATCTTACAGTCCCAGACACAGGCGAATAGACCTCGCTAGCTGCTTTTACACTTTCTAGGGCGCCGCACTCCTCACCAAGTGCCACCGTCCGACCCACCTCCGGCAGCTGGACAAATACCACTTCACCCAGCGCCTCCTGAAACATATCAAATGTTTTTAAAAAAAAACACAATATACAAAAATTTTTACATTTCTGTGTACATTTTAACTTTATTTTACATTTTTATTGAAATGAAAACTTCTATAACCGCGTTTGGGAAATTCTATGGGTTCGCGATTGTAAAACGCTATTACATTGTATGCGTGTGTGTGTGTGTGTGTGTGACGCTTCTTGGATGGACAAAGCTTTAAATTTCTCGTCAGCGACATGCTGTTATAAGTAATATCAGTGTACAACACGTGAGGGTGATAGCTAGAGATATAATAAATTAATAGCTAATTTGTTAAATTAATGATGATAATAATATCAACCCTGATAATAATGTTGAAAATTATATAAATATTTCATATAGCTTTTAAAAAGCTAAACATATGTTAAGATACAGGTCGCAGAAGATAGTAGTAGTAGATAACGACCAGCACAGGTCGGCACATTGGTACGTAAGTCATGAAAATATACTGTGCGACACACGGATACATAATTTAGATACATGAAAAAATAAATACATAATCATTCTAGATATTAGTAACAACCAAATGTCATGTTGGCTATCAAATCGGTTCAGATTCAGGGTCCGATTATAAACTTGTCGAAACCTCAATTCTCTGTGGTTACTTGAGTTCAATGAAGAAGAAGCTATTTGAATCTTTCTTACATTCTCATTGAATGATATCAGTGGAATCGCTTCATAAGTCGGGGAAGGTACAAAGTAGCGAGATTGCGTTCAATAATGACATTGTGTCAAAATAAAAACTTCTTATTAGGGTGTATGTAAATTTAAGATCCAAAGATATATATTAAAGATAAATAATGGCTCATTTGCTTGTAAGGATATTTAAAACCCCATAACTTTTAGTAGGTATTATAATAACATATTTGTTATTAAAATACTTGCTAAAAATACTATTATTATAGTCGCCTCGATTTCTAAACATCGACTTTTCTCGAATTAAATATACTATAAATACATATAAAACTTTTAGAATAAATTATATTAAACGCGACCATCCTATTACTAGGGACGCCAGCACGCAGACGGGGAAAGCTAAGCGAAACGAAAAATATGTCACGAAAACTTTTACTTGATACGATTTCCACAGTGACTACAATTAACAAAAATGATTAATTAAAACGAACTTATTTTATGCGTTCTCACTTCCTGGGTTTGCTGTTGGAAATCTCTTACAGAGATAAGCTCGCCCTTTGTACATGTGTTCATAAGCCTGTTCCTTAGTGCATCTGGTGAACGATAAAGTGTAAAATAAAAGAAATAAATAATAATGCATATGTCAGTAATAGTAAGAATTTATCATCTGAGCGTGCATTGGAACGTTACAGTTAAAAAAGAGTTAATTGCAAATTACTCATAACCTACAACTAGATTTTTTCAAAATCTATCTATAGAAAGGTAGACATGTGATAATCAAGTGGCCCAAATATGGTTATAGTTTGATCAGTGTAGGAGAAGATAGTGGACAAAACTTGATTGCGTTGACCGGTAAAAAGCTTCTTTGTAAAAGTTTTTTTGTAAATAAAATTGTATTTTTTTGTAAAACAATTTATTTACACATTGTAAGGAACGTCGGGAACAATGGTCCAGACTGAGCTTACGAAACTAAGCCAATCCGAGGTGACTAAACTAAACTAAAGCAACCTGACCAAAATTAATAAAAATTAAACCAACCTGAGCGAAATTAGAAATGCCGATAGTGCCAATCCCTTTTTCCACGGACACCCACTCGTGTTTCTTTGTATAGAATCGTCCTGAAATAAAAAAAAATATTATTGATTTTAATTTTTAATAATTTTTAACTTTCTTCAAGATATATTTTTTTATGACGTTGCTTACTAAAAAAGTAAGTAACAACTTACAAATTGATTTTTTCGCAAAGCGATAATGATATTTCATAAAGAAACATTTACATAAATAATTCGCAAATTCGCTCACGTAAATATTAAGTCCAATAACTCTAGTGTTATCGATGAAGACGGGTTCATGATCATAGCTAGTGGTCAAATATTTATTATTAATTTTACTATCACCTAGCTAATAACATATTTTATTTATAGTATATTATTAATGGTATGGCAGTCGAAGGAGGCTGGTGGTAAGTTAGTCAATAATATTTTCGACGTAGTACACACGTTACTGTGAAATTGTACTGTTTTTTGACATGTTCTAAAATATTTAGACCACTTTTTTTTTAAATGAAACAACTAAGGAATACATCTATTTATAAAAATATATACATATTTTTTATCAAGTCTTGAGCTTCTTAGAAACAGATAGATGAGATCAATGTTTGGACACGTAGACATATTGCACAATGTTACAGAGCCTCAAAGGGTTGCTCGAGCAAGTAGCTTAAAGTGTTGAAGACGTGGACACCTGTGGTCTGTGAGGCGTACATCGCCCGCCGGCAGCAGTGCGGCACCCCGGCGCGGAGTAGCGACCTCGACCTCAAGATACCTCTCAGAACCATAGTTGTTCTATTTCTGAAAAATAATTCAAACGTTCATTGACACGAGGCTAATATTATGTTAAATACTTAATAAATATTTAAAATATATGATGATGAACACCCTACCAATCTATTTCTTAGGTTTTAATATTTCGCGCTGCCGTCGACCTACGCGTTAAGGTTACTCGGACAATTTAGATAATTATAATTCTTGACAGTATCTAAAAAGTAAAACCTACGAATAATAGATTATGCTTAGAGTAAGGTATTAGAGTTTTTAAACTCCTAAACTTTTAAATGTTTTATAGAGAAAATAATCTATGATTAAAAATTAGTAAAAACAATCAAATAATTATTTTATCATATATATTATTTATTTAAATTACAAAACAAGATTTAAAATTAAATTTTCATTTTCATATTAAAATATTTGCTATACTTACATGTGAGCTGAACGCGTCTGCGTAGATCCGGTCACGAGAGCGTAGTGTGGCCGCGGGTTCAGATGAGTCTCTTATCATCGTTGCACTATCAATAGTTCGACATTTTGGTGGTACCCTAGTAGCTCTCTCCTTGATCCCAAGTTACGGAATACAAAACCCTCGACGTCTCACCCGCGCTATAATTAAGATATTTAATAGTAGTATGTTAGTAAGATCAGCTGTACATTCCCACTCCTTCTATACTATTGTGTTATATTTAACCTTGTTTTGGTATGAAATAACCGGCCGGTGAAATTATTTAACAAATATTGTATATTGCCAAAACGGTTCATTTTCAGTATTAAAAATATGTCAATTTTACTGATATAGCTTCTAGTATATGAAAAGTGGTGTCCATTTTAAAAGTCAAACTCATTTCCACGGCTCAGCTCTCAGAACCAATAGCTATTGGACCAAAGAAGATTCCACAAATGTTGTTATAGACTTCAAACCTTCGTTTCAGATAATTGTAAATATTGTAAAACGAATGGATCGAAGAACTTCATACAACTCAATACATGGGGCAGGTGCATAAGTGGGTTACGATATATATAGATGTTTTTTTATTTTGTATATTTATTTACACACGGCTTTATCTATGAACTTGGTCACTTATCAACTTGATCTCTGCTACATATGTAATTGTATGACGCAGTGTTGCGACACTTTTGGACCCAAAGGTCCACTTGATGATGCAAAGTTTCACTATTATCTGACTATTTTCTTGTTCCAATTCTCATTGGATATCCATTTTGGGTAAGTTTTATTAAAATAGGCACCCCACAATTTTATGCTGAATAATTTTATGATCTTGAATTTCGTTTTTTTTTTTCAAAATGTGTTATATTTTAGAAATCGAGTCTTCATTTGATAGTCACACGTGGGTTGTATAAAAATTGTTTTCTGTTATATGTGGCGGCGGCCATTTATTATATATAATATATAATGTCAAAGTGAATACAGGTGAATTCTAAATTTCAAGCTCAATCAGTTCAGGTGACCAGTTAAACAAAATATACTTCTAAACTTTGTAGCTCACTAACAAACTAACAAACAGGTCAAGTAAAAGTTGTATTTTTTTTAAACCTAACCATTTACTACGTGTTGTCTTGTATCCCGAAAATTACTTCACCTGTACCTACAACTACAAGAACTAAGTATATATGTGGAGTAGTATTACACATGAAACAGTCACAGCTTGCGTGACAACAACTATAATTTAAACGTTATTAAATTCATGAAACATGTAATTAAATATCAAGTTTGTTTGTAGAGTAAAAAAGTATACTCATTAAAAATATATATATTAAATCTTTGCCGAATGCAATTAAATTTTCATGATAAATTTATTTATTTATTTATACTACTTATAATTCTGTATCTACAATTACCTCACTAATTGATCTAATTTATCAATAATACAAGTTTATTTCTTCATCCCAATGGTTTATCTACAGTTATCACTTATCAGTGTAAACAGGTTCGTGGGGGGCGTCGAGATACCGACAAACATGACAGAGTAACGATTTCATATAAGCAATTGCAGAATAATATATAATCATTATTATTATGTAAGTACTTATCCAGACTGAGCGGCTGATCTCTTAACAACAGCTGATACATCTTGTTTCTTGTTGGGTTAGAAACTTTTGGTTTCACTTGCACCATATAATATGGAGTATTACTACTAGTACGTGCAGCCCTGCAATGTATTCTTGTATCTGTTTATTCGTACCTGACTGCTCTAATTTTATTAATACTCCTATTAATAAAATTAGAGCAGTCAGCAAACAAGTGATTCTATTTGGACAATGACCACATGATTTTCATATTCTGAACCTACTATGAGCTCCTTTTTTGGTTATAATTTTTCGAACAATAATATTGCTAATACATTATGGTAACAAGAATATAAATTTTGAACCAGATCTTTACAGTATGTAAGTACCTAATGTTAATTTTTTTTTACTCTGAACCAAAACACCAACATTTTTCCTTCTTAATCAACCATTTTATTTCTTGTTCGATCTTTTTTCAAATATATAACTGCACTTTAACTTTTAGAGGAAAATGAATACAAAAAGTAAACCAAAAATGTATAGAACTGTACCGCCATATAACTAATTTATTTAAAATACAGGTTGATATTTCTTTTAGTTAAAAAATATACCTAAAAGTTATCATAAGACTTAGTAGTGAATCCTTGCTAAGAGATTCGAGCATTCATACCACTCCCTACTAGGTTTAGTTAACCTAAAAAACTGTCTTAAAAATGGAGGTCAAACTTGGCAGTCAGTTTTAATTTAGACTCCATGTCTTAAGGCTTGTCGGGAGTGATACTACACCTGGCATATAAACAACCACTTGCAGGTGATGAAATGTGCCGAAAACAACTCCAGGAGCTACAATTTATATTGTTTCAATTGTTGATTGTTGTTTTAATAACATCTTAGGTATAATAAAATTGTTTACTTTTAATTATTACGAAAATAAATATGTAATCTTTCATTAGATCTGCTTATATCCGAACTTCTGCATATAACATATTAGGTCATAAATAAATAATGTAATACATATGTTCAATCACTTTATTATTATAATCTTAAACGTAAACTAACACTTATATTACGTGTTAAAAGAATATTGATTGAAATAACAACGGAATAATAAGTAGAAAAATATAAAATAATATACGAGTAATAAGTCCGTGTGATATTTTAGAACTAATTTTCTAAACGATGTATCAATTTAACATAATTAGAAGTCATAAGTCATTGGTGATTTTAAAATGATTTGTGAATATTAGAATAATACAATATTTTACGTTTTTTACTTTTAACCAAAACATTAAGCTATTTAGATTTTAAACTAATTTAGTAGAAACATATACATAAAATCAACATAATTCCATCAGAGAACATCTGAACATAAAAATAAAGTTCTAACTAATAAGAAACAATATATAAACGCGAGCAGCGCCCTCTACCAAAATATTTTATTTCAGCATTATTTCACCAGATGCCACTACTTCAAGTAGCACGGAGTCGCTTGTGAGGTACTAAAGATGGCGCTGGTGGCGCTGTAAGTAGCTGCCGCACCTCCTAGCACACCGACGACAATCACCTCCCAACAAAGTAATTTCACCCATCCTGCTACCTCGCTGGAAACCATTTCAAATCGGTAAATATACATTTTTTATTTACCATAAAACATTTTTCGCTTTCACTTAAAATACTTACAGCGGTGCCTGTCCCTCCCTAGGCGGCTGGCTGATGAGGTTCAAGTAACAGTAAGAAGGTAGAACGTAGGTGAGGAGAGCGATAGTGGTACCTCCCACGAGAGCCAAGATCGTGTAAAAGCGAGGAATGCTCTCGCCGATGAAAAGAATGCCGGCCATGATGGAGACACGCACTAGCGTGCGGTAGCCGACCGCATCTGTATGATTAACGTTATCAGGTATATGGAAACTATATACGACGTTATAATAAAAACTCGAGCCTAGGTATATGAATAATTAATTATTAAATAAATGTGTGCAAACGTGAAAGCTCTACAACATGTCCATGTCTACAAAATATCTTCCAATATGTGGAATAAAGTGAGTTATGTAATTAGTTAGTTAGTTTCACTAGTTTACAACTACACGAGCACGTCAAACTATAATGTTAACTTACAGAACCTCCACAGTCTAATCTCGCGGTCTGTAAAATAATTATTAAGAAACTATAAATAATATAGCCGTCATTTATATATTCTAAAGCTGTTACCTTTTCTATGTTTGTATATAGAAACATTTCAAACAACTTCAATGCCCTAGGAAAAATTTTAGTCTCTTAATGTTTGAACGTCCTGTGGTTCTCCTCTGAATACGGAATTCGGCTTAAGACGTAGCCCGGTAAAGTTTAGTGATTACTCTGAGCTTAAATTAATAAGATATATCTTAAATAAGAAAATATTATATATATTTTTTTTAGTAGTGGAAATTTATTGAATTGATTTGAGGTTTAGACACGAATACATGTTCATTAAGCTCTGAGTACAGCACTGAATTAAAACATAATATAATTCGCAGTTAGTATATTAAATATAGTATATATATATATTATAAACTAGAACTTCTGTATATAGTATAATTATAAAGATATCACACAGTGCACTAGCAACTCACCACTATTGATATTGTACATCTCCTCCATCTCTTGGCACACGGGGTTTATGAGGATGATGAAGGCAGAGACCAGGTGGATGGACATGAGCACGTTCCCCACCAGCGTGAGCGGGGTCGCCGTCAGGGAGGTCGCGAAGTTCGGGCCCACCGACTCGCCGTACACCGCGTAGCCAGCGATAGAGATTGGAAGATATAGAGCTAGGATCGCTAGATGATACACGTTTAGGTCAATTAGAGATTCCATAAAAAACTAAAACAGCTTATAGATAGAGCGTTAACAATAATTATATTTACAAACCAATAAATCCGTATTGCAGACTTTTATTAAACTTGGTTTTGTCCCTCATGTCGTTTTGAAGAGTAGGAAAGGTCGAAGCGCCTCCAAACGCGAACATGATGGTACCAAAAGCCAGGAAAAAATCAGTGAAACCGTGCACACCCCAGCGGAACACGAACGGTCTGATATCATTCATCATTTGGATGAAGTACAGGATACAGGCCACAACGGCTGAGAAGAAGGCCATTACTCCCAGGAACCTAAATGTATAACATTTATAATATATTACTTATTTACTCTAATTATTATTGCAAATCATTTCTTTAAAGCCATTGTGAAACAAAAATAAACCATCAATACATCCATCCAAATACATATAAATCGTGTGTTTGATAATCCTACACAGATAAACATAAACGGAAGAAAAAATATTTACTTTTTACAATTTGGAGCTTAGACGGCTATACTTGACTGAAATGTACGTAAATCTTAGGAAAAAAATGTGATAGTCTTCTTTATCTAATTTTTAAAATAATAATTAAAGTAATTTTATTTGCAAAGGATTGAATTGTTTGAGTGAATATTTTTCAGTATTTTTTAGTCAACATAATATCATCTATCTTAAACAAATAAAAAGTGAGTATATTCTGTAGTTGATGAAGTAGCTTTGTAGTAAACGCTGAAAGTTTCGTGGCAGTCTACTATCTTTTTGTAACTTTATGCAGTTATGGTATTTTTCCGATAGTGGTGTAACGATAATGGTGTAAAATATGTTTTAACGAGCTTGTATTAAATTAATTTCAGTGTTACTTATTAAATCAATCAATGGTCGGAAAACATTCAGAAGTAATTTCAAGTAAGCTGCAAAAGAACGTATATTTATACCCTCATCTACCTACCGATACCTACGTATCACTACTATGTTCATTCCGTTCGGTCCACTTAAAGAATTTTAAATAGACAGTCAGCTTGAAAGTTTCTCGTAGTTTAATTCAATTTCTACTCAGTACTTAACTTATTTATAATTATATTAATAATACAGTAATACAATTATGCGACAGTTAATAACATGCAATGGAAACTTCCGGGAAACCAATAAAGTGTGAGGAGAACTGGAATCCTCTTAGTAACGAAAGTTCAGTGTCTTTCAGTTTGATGTACTGGCTTTTACACCCAGCGCTGCTCGTGTGGAATATTTATTTTAATAATAAAATTATTTTAAACTGAACAAAGTTGCTTTACTGTTTCTCAATAACAAAGGCTGGTCTCGTTGTTACAAAACATCTGTTACAATATATATTATTTGTTGTACAAATGAATTATATAAGTGTGTTTGTTTATCAAAATGCAGGCTGTTTATCTTGATCTTTATATAGGTATTTACTTATCCGAAAATGAATAAAATAACCTGAAGCGAAGTTATAAACTACACTTCATTAAAAATGTAATTATTATAGGAATTATATAAAAATTGTATTTTTGTAGAATCTTCTTTTACATTTAAATAGCAGAAGTGGTTTCTGGAACTATTTAACAAATCGTTTAGTCTGTGAAAGAAATAATAAATATATCAGGTTGAATCAAGTACAATTAATAAAGAATAAGTAATGATTAATATTAACATTTAAGGGTTGAAACTACATTAAATAAGAAGATTAATTATATATATCAACAGATAATAAATCTATCGTTAATGCTAGTAAATCTTCCAGAAAAGCTAAATATAGTTGCTTGGCCACCCACGCAACAGCCTCTTTACAATAAACAAAACAAAACAGACAGACAATTAAAATTATTAATATAATTATGTAATTCCTGGATTAAATTTTATATCACGACCCGCAAAGTTTCTGAATTAATGGCCGATAATTCCTTTTAGGTTCAAAGATCACTCACCTAAGAATTAAGATAGTTTTATTGATATTTAAAAAATACCTTTTCTTTAATCTCTGAAGAGAACAGAATAACAACCTACTTCCTTGAGTTTCATATTTTAAGGTTATTCTTAATTTTAGCCTATTATTTTACCGAAACTATTTTAATTTTGGAATTAAATAAACGTAACGAGTTTAGAATTTAAACCATACTTACGGGAAATCTTTAGGAGTGCCGAACAACATGATCGGGGTCATAGCCCCCACCACCACCAGGTACCAGATGCAAAGGGTAACGCTGGGCATCAACGAGAGGAACACCTGTTCGATTATCTGCGCCGCCAGCAGCAGATACACCACCGCCACGCCGAACTGAGTCACTATCATGGCGAGAGATACACCCGCACTGGAAGGATTGTCTTTTGGTAAATAATTAGTTTAAATAACGACTGCAAAGAAAATTTAATAAAGAAAAACACTTGAAAAAAATTTAGAAATAAAAAAATACATATAATAAATAGGTTTTATTTCAATATCATAATATTTTGATGGCGTTATAATAGGAGGTCCTTTTTCAGTTTTTTCAGTTAAGTACGGACAGTACGTCGGTGTAATTACAATTAATTACAAGATGAGCTAGTTTAAAGTAACGACCCTAAACAAGGGTAGGAAGACTTCATGTGCTAACAGCGTTAGCGAAGCCATTAAGTTGCTTTCAAAAAGGAATTAATGTCATGCGGAGTTAACTGAATTGGTTATGTTATATTTTAAAAATGTATTAAATAACGATATCTTTCATTGGGTACTTAAAATTTCTATCAAATCAGTACATTTCTAGTTTAGATGTAATTATAGTTTAATTATTATATAACAAACTGAAAAACATGAACTATTTGTGCCCGGACTCGAACCAGCGACGTCTTAAAAACAGTCCCGTTTATCCATAAAACAGGCTTTATCATCGTCTTTATCGGACGACACAGACACATGAGAGGCAGACTGGGGTCTCGCCGTGTCGTTTGTATGATTATTTAATATTAAAATAAACTCAATATTGCCAAACAAGTTTAAAGATACTTTAAGAAGCCGATGGCGGTAGTGTCATTATTATAGAAATCCGGTTTTAATCTGAGATTATATTATTGCAAAATCTCTGTCTAAATGCCAGCCGAGAAATATTAGAAGATATATAAATTAAACCTAATGCATATATGTTTATATCAACCTAGTACATATATGTAAATATATAAATATACCTAAAAACCTACTTCATTTTCAAAATGACGCTTAAAAAGATGTAATATGTATTAAAGGACTACAGTACCGTACAGGACTACAGTAAGGTACCGACATCAATCATAATATGATAATCAATATTCATATCACAAGCAGGTTATGTTTGTAAGGAACATTTTTAAGGTGTTACTCTATTATATTATCAGACAATATTATAGTATCCCGATTAATGAGAATTACTTTTCAACCATAAGACCAATTATTAAAAATAAGTTGATTTAAGAAAAAAAACAGTCGATGTGATTCCACCTTACGCTGTCTTTCATAGATGACGAGGACGCGAAGTCGCTGGTGACATCTTTTGAATAATATAGTTATTATATATCTTAAATATATAGTAGTATTTGACCTTTTCAATATTCAATCGCACATACAAATTAGGCCGTTTTTATGTTAATAAACGAAATGGTGAAATAACACCAATTCATATGAAAATAAAGTAGGTATCTATTTACCGTCGTGAGAATATTACCTCCACACCTTCCCCAGGGATTGATCAGCGATGATGGCGTACGGGTTTCGTTTCCTGGTTCTCATCTCAGGGTCGCGAGCCTCGATGATGGTCCAGCAGTCTCCTAACCGCCTGCCGCTGAAGGCCGCCAGCAGGCACATTACCACTATAATAGGGATACCAACCCATCCTGCAACAAGGGTGTTAATTTATTAAAACTTTAGCCTCATGTCTGATGAATAAAAATTTTTATTATTGTTACTATTATTATCTTTATTCTATTCTAATATGATAAGTGACGGTATATGGATAACGTATCATACATTCATTTCATTTAAACTGCAATGTACATAACATTACATTAGCTCACTATCTCTTACATACAATTTCTTACAAACGATCAATTATTTTACAAAAAGACATTAACAATATTATCTATTATTTTCCAGTTCTTATATTATAAACTCAACATAATACGTTTTATATTTTTGTTTTTAGAATTAAAATTTCGAATTTCGTTTATTGGCTGTCGTATTCGAGGAATGACCTGATTAACATAACTTAATAAGTCGACCGGTTATTATCCATCTCTTTTACCCATACGGTTTAAAATGAGACAGATGATCTCTTCTTTTGCTCTTAATATTTAAAATAAATACTCAATTAACTAAAAGTTATGCAATAAGGAGCGAAATAAATATACTTTTAAATATCAAGTGTTGTAACTTTAAAAGGCTTCATTTACTTTGCGATCACGTGTCGTTACGCCGGGACTCATTAACTGCTTTCAAAACGTTATATTAAAATATAACAATAACTAATAATTACAAAAATTATTAAGTGTTGCACATTATAAATGAATTTGTTATTCTACCACTAATTACTATAAGAATTAGAAAATAGAAATATTTATAAAAAATTTTTCATTAAGCTAATGAGCTGAGCGTCTATAATTTAGATAATATCTGTGAATATCTTATAGTTGTGACTCCAAGAGAATGAAATTCGAGCCTCGAGCTTGTGTTACGAGTTACTGGACTAGTTCTACCGTTAACTTTTCTAGTATCATATGTTGTATCTTATAAATTATTATTATATGTTTATAAGTAAATGTTGATTCGGAAACAACTTTACACTGTCAGTAAATCTGATTATAAATATAATTTATGTTCCGTAAATAAGAACGATAGTGTCAGTTGCTTTTGAGTTACATAACTTTGACGATGAAGACACCATGGAATTCAAGTCATGGCTAGTTGACTGGAGTATTTTATACAAAAAACAGTAGCAATAGAAACTGATGTTGAGATTATTTTGTTACTGAAAAATAAAATAATTATTAATTGATACATTCAAGTTACACTGCAGCTGTTTAGTTTTCAGTAGTTAGTTATTATAAATATTATATACAAGTTGCAACCATCTCCAATTAAGTAAACACGTACTATCAGAGAACACACAATATCATAAATCACACAAGTACACATCACGGTTAATAAATAACTACACGACACCATTGTGTAGTAACATGATCTTTATTATATTATAATTCTACCAAAACCTTATATTTTTAGAACTCGGTCTAAGTAAGGCTAAGTCTTCAATAATAAAACTAGACAGATACTTGTAACATGTGTATGTAAGTGTGAGTGTCAAACAGGTTTTATTACTAAAAAAAGTCGCTATTCGCTTATTAGTTCTGTAAAAATAAAAAGGCAATGACAATGAAAGTATTCGCAATGCTCACAAATGTTACAACCTTACGCTGCATAAAGTCTAAAATCTCAATATCCTACCAGTTTTGACGACGGCTCTCGGCAGCGCTAGGACGCCGCTGCCGGCCAGCTCCCCGGCTATCAGGAATGCTGTTTGTTTCACTGATAAACCACCTCCTCCATTCTTGCCTGGCTCTCCTCCTCCACCTCCCTCTTCAATACTCTAACAATAACACACATCTCTATGAGCTTTTAGGATAAACAAAAAAAAAATTGTTAAATCATTTTATACATGAACTCTGTGTTTATTTTTAGAACCAATTAGTCTTGCGTTATAAAATATATGGTTATTATATACAATTATGTACATTATATTAATATTGCAAAAACAAGTCAATAGGTAAAGAACTAGCGACCTGTCTATAATTACTCTACTAAGCGCCTCCACAGAGGTTATTATGTTGTAAAATGTAGATGACTTCTAAATATTTAATGAAAAATGGTGTAAATGATAATCAGAGTTTTAACAGTATAGTTTTACTAATATCACAAGTATTACAAGTACGTTTATAGTTCATCTATATTTAGGTACATCATCTCGTCGTCTTAAACAAAGATTCCTTATTTCTTATCAACTTTAATTCATTCCTTTATTACCAAGCTTTAAACAATAACGCACTGTATGTTACACCTTATATATTAATAATATATTATTTATATCGAAGAGGAGTCAATTTTTAAATAATTTATTATAAATAAATATATGTATATGTATGCTAATAGAATATAATCCCCGCGGCTCATCGTTATTAATAATAATATTAACATTTATATTATATTTGCTAATCCTGTTTTATTATTTATTTCAACGTCTCTATTTGTAATTTATGAATAGACGATATAAATGAATTAGTTAGGTTTCTTAAAGCGATGGATCTTACACAGTACGACCCGCTATACCTATATATTTCAAGGTTTGTTTAGTTAGAGATCAAAAATAATTTATATTATATGATATTCTAGGTTTACTAGATATCTAGCTCCCACGCGTGTGAAGAACAAATATTCGTAAATTTATAGCTTTGAATAATAAAAAAAAACATTTTTTATGTTGTCAGACTTCGACGCCTTATATTCATGATAAAAAAAAAAGAATTTGAATTTTACGAATTTACAGAGCTATTTTAGTCACCGAACCGTTTATAGATATATATATATATAAGTAGCCATGTTCATGGGAGTTCAAACTTTAGGGTCTTCAATAGGGGCTGACGCATATAAGAGATACTTATATAATTATTTTTATAAAGCAGATATTAATTGAAATTACTCTGAAATATAAATAAAAAGCGTATTAATACAGATGTATCAATTGTTAATTTAGGATTATAAAATATTACAATAGTGGATCGGACGCGAAACTTTGCGTTTTAGGAACTTTAATGCGCCTTAGCGCCAAAATTTTTTTTGTTTTTTTTTTGTTTTTGAAACCATAACATAATTTTAAATGCATCTATTATGTCACAATCAGTCTGACAAAAAAACGACGTAAACTATTAATACATTAAAAAGGTATATAAACATTTTGTTGTCGTCATAATAACTAATGGAGAGAGATAATAAGTAATCACCTAATTAATAAAATTAATGGGATTCCTAAATATATTGTTCAATACCTAATGGATTTTTTATTGGTGGTGTTCGTATAATTAATTACAAACTGGCTTCACACTCAGTAGAGTATTATAAATAACATATATTTATACATAACGACGCTAGAAAACAACCTTGTGGGATCTCGAGAAGTGCATCTTCACACCAGAGCAAAAAACTATACATTTTTAAATATTTACCAAAGCCAGTCATAGTTATAAAACTTGACCTCCTCTGATTAGGAGTAGAGAAAGCTTACGAAGTTTAGATATGATAGAACTATAGATAGAGGGATAGACAGCTTGAAAAGTCTCACCGTCTTGGGCACAAGTGGCGTGGATTCCGTCGCGGGCGCCTTGCTCGTGCTCATCGTCACCTCCAATACGTTTTTCTTAGACATCTTTATTACCTATCAATAAACAATACATCAATGAACTCCATACAACTTCAAGATCGCTTATAGGTACATCAGCCTACAATCATATCGTATTTATTCTTCATACAATTTGTAACATTAATAAAAAGGACAAATATTGAGTTGATCGGAGAATTATCGATCACTTCCTGCTATCAATAGACTGCTTATTGATATCGTACGAGTGCGACTTCGACTCACCAAATGAGACGCACATCCGCTCACTACGAAGGTTTTAACAAGACTGACTCTAGTTTCTGGTCGTACATGATCTGTTGCCGACTACATATAAAAGCGGTTTTATTTATGAAACTACCGAATATCAGTAATTAATTTCATGTACATATTGTGTTATTACCGAAAAATAAAGAAAATGTAAAATCTATTTTTTATTTTAAATGACTTTCCTAGATATTATTTTTACCTACTATTAATTATTAAAAATTATTAATTATTAAATTTAAAATTAATAATGACAAATTAAGTAAAATAATACTATAAATTGACATTTTAATTAACTACAAATAGTTACTGAACGTAGTTACTGACATTTTAATGAATATTTATAATTTTAAAAAGTGAGGAATGATCCTAAAACTTTTATAAATGCAAAGTTGTGTTAAAACATTAATAGGCGTAATAGTGATTTTTATCATAGTGACTTAAAATTTTAAATGTTCTATTTAAGTGTAAGTGTATTTTTAAAACGTTTTAAGATAAACAAAAAAACTTTAGTGTTAATGTAATTTGAAAAAATACGTGGTTCTTTTTTAACATAATACAGAATTATTGATCATGTTACAGTTATATATTAAATAACTTATCAACTTACAGAATACTCTTACACCGCAAAGTGCTTATAGTTTTATAAGAAAACTAAATTGGTTTAATTTGGATAATTACAATACAACAAAACTACTCTACAGATTGTTATAAAATTTGCTGCGATGCTTACTATTTAAGTCCTCATAAGGATATTTTTTTTCATTCCAGAAAATCTCTCAATTTTTAATTGGAAAACAACTACCCTAAAATTGTTATGGATTATATACTTTCTAAATGATGAAAGGGGAGAGAGTAGTGGAACAGTAAACGAACTCGCCGAAAAAAGCGCTTTGTTTTAACAAATTTGTTACTGAATAAAAAAATTAGATTATAAATTAATAATAAATAATTAGCTAAATAGTAACATAAATGGTAGCGAATCGAATGGAATCTGGTTTTCATTGTTGTAAACCCTAAATTTTAAAAAAAATTTGTAGTATACCTTACATTTAAATCCATAGACTTTCTAAATTTAAGAATGTTGCAATTATATACGTCATTGAAAGTACATTAACATTATTAAAACAAAAATAAAAATTAAATAAATTCTCATTGGGGTTTATCAATTGCTTTTAATGCGTTATCATTTTTACAGTTCTTTTTTAAGCATTTCTAAATTGTACTGTCAGATGTCAGTCCAATATGAACATATGTTTATAATATTATTAATGTTATAATCGTATTATGAAATAATTGTAATAAGTTGCTACCATGAGTGTAGCTATGTATTAGTCGTAAGTGGTAGCATCATACCGTCAACCCGACTAAAGAAGCACTAGATTTGTACCAATATTTATAAACACATTTTTAAATTAAAACCTATATCAACGCAATATTGAACATGAGTCCTTAATAGTTTATTTTTTTTTGTCTTTACCTTTTTTCATGTTTCGGTTCTGCGATATTGAATCTGTTCACAGTTCTACGAAATTGAATCAGTTAACAGTCAAGTTAGGCTAATAAAATATATATTTACCTACGACTGTAGAACGACTATGAAAAAGTCTAGTTTTTTTACAAACAATATTTGGTATATCAATGTTGAAATGTCGTTTCTCTTCTAGTATTGTAACAACGATAATGTACTTTGTTTAATATAAGATCTGTTTATAAAAGGGTTAAAACATTCCAATCATATAGAAGTTTTACTGCTTGAAACGGAACTTTTCTACAAATCATAGACAATATTATGAATCGATTGAATTACGTTGTGCAGTGACTTTCGTAAATTTATGAATACAAACGTGTATACTTTATTTGGTCGGATAATCCTATGTGTCAAATAAGATAAATGCTATAAAATTTCTATCAAGTATCACAACCGTAATAAAACTGCTAATTCGCTAATGACGGCGTGATTGTGGAAAAAAAATACTAATTTAATTCACATTCAGTATTTTTATTGTATTTTCTTCAATATGCTATCTTGTTCCGTCATAGCAGGATTCATGGCAGGCTAGAAGACTAGGTATTTATATCTTATTTATAGCTTGTTTATCCATTCTTTTTGCGATATGTATTCGACTTAATTAACTAAATATTTACCTAGAAACACAGCTTTGAAGCTCATATATTTTACTAGCAGCTAATTATATTGTAATGGTCATGTATATATACTGTTCATATAGTCTTAGTGTCTATTGATTGTGACCAAACTAAAATCTAACAAAAGAATGCACTAAATGTTAAAGATATAAGTTTAAATCAAAGTGTCATGAGAAAATTTATTTTTAGTTAAAAAATAAGATGAATTTAATCATAATACACATTTTCTACATAACAATATTACAACACATTCTTAAAGTGGACATTTATTTCTAAATATTCAATATATTTATAAATAAAATTTATAATTATTCTATAAATGTATTACTTAAATAACATTTATGGAGAATTGTTAATGTTAATTGTTAATAAAAATAATTTTGCAGAGCGAAATGTTTTAATTACAGTAACATTATATACTACTTTCTAGCTCTTGTGGTGGCATTGCTGACATTCTTAACTTTGGTAAAAATTAAACTAAAAACTAAGCCTAACACTAATTAATTGATTGCCCATTATTCTGTCTCAATGTGTTCATAGTGCTTTGTGTGTATTTTGTTTTAAATCTTGCCATTTTATTAATTATTATGTGGTTTTGACTTGTTTAGCAGATTTTTTCTAATTGCTACTAAAAATAGCTATAAATAATAAAAAATACAAAATTTTTTACAATTATATGTCATAAAATTATTAGTTATGCTAAGTATCAACCTATACATATGTCGATGTTGGTTGGCATTTAAAGAGGTCAATACCACCTTATACTTCATATTATGTATACAACATCTTAATATTTGACCAAACAGAGAATTAATTCGAAAACTGGCACTAATATAGATTTGGAGTAGGTCACAACATCATTCACGAGAGTTACTTCTAAGATTTTTGAGTTTGCTAAATGTATGTATCCCATTTCATATATATCTGTTCACAACAGTCAAATTTAGAAGCTAATAGAGTTCAAGATAGTTAGAAGAATGAAAAATCAGTTCTATTACAATGTATTTGAGTTGGTTACTGTTCCAACTTATCTGCATAAATTACTTGAGTGATCTCAATCAGTGCCAATATATTCAGCAATCCTTAAGTAATAGTCATGCAATAGCCACAAGTAAAACCTGCACTATTTTTCTATCTGTGTTTGCCGCTGCTGTGTTTATTGTTTTAGATGTGTGTATAGCCCAGCAATATGAGAGTTAAATAATATTTTTTATGTATTATTTAAGATGTCCAATTCAGATTTATTGTGATCATGTTTTGCTCATTGAGTTGTAAACTTCTATTGTTTCTTTTCTATGGATAATTGATTATTATGATTTGAAACTTATATATATCCATATTTTTTAGGAACCATGTTGCGGATTGGAATTTTGCCTTATAATGTTTTTAAAGGTAGAGTTTTCCCAATGATGACATTGCACTTTATGCTAAGCTTTTGTAGTATCATTTAGAAAGATAATATTCATTAATCATTGTATCTGTTGTAAATGACACAGCTTCAATGCTTCTCTGTTTATATTTTGTTACAATGTGAAGCACAATAGCATAATTATTTTCTTATCAACAGTACATATGAACTCACATAAAAGACATATATTATATCAATACTATACATTCATTAATTTTTAATTTATCACATATATCCACCTTTTTATTAGTATTAATTGTTTGTGTGTTTTTTTTTAATTTTAGTGAAATAATCACAACCCACCATAGTCCCCTAGCCGAATAGCTTGTTTTCAATATGATGACCTCAGAAGAGTCAGACTCTTTAAGTACCATACCATCAGATGGACATCCAGAAGATGCATCAGGTTTGTAATCATTACCATCATCTACAAAAACACTTTTGGGAAATCTTAAGTGATAATATGAATCAAATTAAAATTAATCACATAACTAAATGAAACTATTCTTTTTTTTTTTTTTAAATATAAGTGTTGTAGCATCCACAGTGTTCTTGTTCTTAGTTGCTGTCTCCGGTTACATTGAACAAATGGTGTTCTAGTTGTTCCATCTACTTGTTAGTTGTTCATGTTGCTATATAATGCATACAAGTATTTAGAAATCATGCCTGCATGCTAGAGCATAAAACTGAGGCATAATCTTATAAAAACTCAAATTCTATAACATCATTCAGGACTTAATTTTATTTAAATAGCGTCAGGAGCGGAAGAAGCCCCATCATCCATGGTCTCCAGCGAGGCGGAATCCGAAAGCAGTGTAGTGTCGGAGCCCCGCCACGAAGTGGACCATGTTGATCCCGATTCCAGTGTCCTTGACAAAGCTGCCACTGATGTACGGGTTGTAGGCAGCACCTTAGCCTCGCTCGTCTCTACTAGAGGTGACACTGATTATCTATAAAAGTCTTGGAATTTTCGATATTACCTTTATAATTAAAATAATACCAATAATGAACAAAATTATCAATAAGGGTCCATGTTACCATGGGGTCCAAACAAAGGCACGATTGTCCCTACCGCGGAGTCGGATCTGCGACCTGGCGAGTTCGTGATGCGTCTGCTGTTTACGGAATTTACTGTACAGGCTGAGAGGAAGATGGAGGCAGTTATGGCTGAACCACTGGTAGGGACTGGAATATTTCTTTAGTATTCTTAATCTCTTTATTCAATACATGGTGATACGTCTTTATTCAAAGTTAGAATCAATTATTAGGTTAGACATATTGTATATCATTTACTCCTGTTGATTACGTCATTTTGATCCAATCGTTTGAAGATCACCTAGCTTAAGCCTAAACCTAGTATCCTTTAGTTTTTATAACTTTTGAACGAGGTTATTTTTTAATACTTTTAGGAGATAGAAAATACAAATTCATTTATTCCATATTCCACTATTTTATTTTCAGGAGAAGCCACTCAATAAAACTCTGCAAAGAGGAGAGGACCCTCAACTAGATCAAATTCTGTCCGCCTTTGGTACAGTGGCTGAGCACTGTCTACCGTCGCTCCTACGGGCCTTGTTCGGCTGGCTAGAGAGACAGATGGCAGAGTCTCCACAACTCAATGAACAGACCAAGAAACCTCATCAGGATTTAAGAAATAAAAGGTGGGTAGTGAAATTTATATGAGGTTTGTTTTTTTATGTTAAGACAAAAAAAATAACTTTGTATTAATTTCCAGCATAATCTACATAGTATCCGGTAGTGGGGCCGGCACAGAGCAAGTAGAGAGAAGTTGTGAGGAACTGCAGGCGGAGCGACGAGACCTCGCTGTAGAGTTCTTGTTCTGTCTCGCGTTGATAGAGGTGCTGCGACAATTGCCATTCCATCCGGGCCATGAAGACCTAGTGCAGTATATAGAAAACGTGGCCTTCAAGCGATTCAACTATAAAGAAGGGTATTAATTAATATCGTTATTCATTTTTTATTTACTTCAATTACCTTGTAAAGTATTTACCAACTGGTTAATTCGTCAAAAGATAAACAAATTAGAGTCAAATGTAAGTCGTATTTTAGAACGCATTCATATGTGTGATAGTTTTGTGTTGGCCATAGTAATAGTCATTATTTATTAATAATATTCCATCAATTGGTCGTAGCCGTAACAGATTGGCAAATTCAATATAATATAATTCTTGTATGATAAGTCGGTTTCATGGTGATATTGTTCTTCATTTAGAAGTATTTCATTACAGAAATGTTTTCTTCCAGTAATAATGTTATCTGTTAAAAATAGGTTACAATCGAATCCGAACGCAGCGAATGTGCACATAATAGCTGATCTATATGCTGAGGTTATCGGCGTCCTGGCGCAGTCGAGATTTGCGTCGGTGAAGAAACGGTTCACTGCAGAGCTGAAGGTTAGATATTGTGATATTATGAGATAATTAATACTATGTAAAATAACAATAATTGTTTTGTAGGAGCTCAAGAGTCGTGAACCGTCACCGCACACTACACAAAGTATAATATCACTGCTGATGGGGATGAAGTTCTTCCGAGTTAAGATGGTACCGATTGAAGAGTTCGAAGCGTCTTTCCAGTTCCTACAGGAGTGTGCTCAGTACTTTCTAGAAGTCAAAGATAAGGATATACGACACGCCTTGGCTGGTCTCTTTGTGGAGATACTAGTACCCGTGGCTGCAGTAAGTTGACATATAATATAATACTTTAGCATAAACTAATAAATACAATATTCATTATATTTTTTTCAGACTGTGAAAAATGAAGTAAATGTACCTTGTCTGAAGAATTTCGTGGAAATGCTGTACAGCCACACATTAGACGCGAGCACCAAGTCCAAGCATCGTCTGGCGTTGTTTCCTCTAGTCACTTGCCTGCTGTGTGTGTCACAGAAGTTATTCTTTTTAGCTAACTGGCACTGTTTTCTAGCCATGTGTTTGTCTCATCTCAAGAATAGAGATCCGAAGATGTGTCGAGTTGCACTTGGTAAGTTTGATGTTATCTTATTATATTTGTTAAGGATAAATTCTAAAAAAATTGTATTTGATAATGTAACAATACATTGTTTTAGATTTTACTTACTTGATCTTTTTTCACAGAATCACTATACCGACTGCTTTGGGTGTATATGATTCGCATCAAATGCGAGAGCAACTCTGCCACCCAGTCACGGCTGCAGAGCATCGTCAACTCGCTGTTTCCAAAGGGTTCCAAAGGGGTCGTGCCTCGAGACACACCACTTAATATCTTCGTAAAAATTATACAATTCATATCACAAGAGCGGTTAGACTTTGCCATGCGAGAAATAGTCTTCGATCTTTTGATGGTTGGACGGCCGATAAAGATTATTTTGACACCAGAAAGAATGTCTATAGGTCTCCGAGCGTTCTTGGTAGTCGCAGATAGTCTCCAGCAGAAAGAAGGGCAGCCTCCAATGCCGCGGACGTCTGGTACCTTGCCTTCAGGAAATACATTGAGGGTCAAGAAGACGTTTTTAAACAAAATGTTAACAGATGAGACCGCACGATCCATCGGGATGAGTGCTTATTTTCCCTTTGTCAGGAGGGTTCTAGTAGAAATTCTTAGAGCATTAGACGCACATTATGGTAGACCCTTGATGCTGACGAATACTCAGAATGTCACCAAAGAGCAGGAAATTAATACCGGAGAGAGGAAGCCAAGAATTGATTTGTTCAGGACCTGCGTTGCGGCTATACCTAGGTAATTATATATAATGATAGCTTCTGTCTTTCTTTGTGCGTATAACATATTTACATATTTATTATTTTCCAGGCTTATTCCAGAGGGTATGAGTCCAAATGAACTCGTAGATCTTTTGTGTCGTCTCACAGTACACATGGATGAGGAACTGCGAGGCCTGTCTTTCCAAAGTCTCCAAACGTTGATTGTAGATTTTCCAGAGTGGCGCCAAGACGTGCTCGCAGGATTTACTCAATTCTTAGCCAAGGAGGTTCAGGTAAATATCATTTTAGGTTTTATTTCTTTTTTTAGTGATAACGCTCAGAACAAGTGAACTGTTTGACTTTTAAATAAGAATTATTCATTATTATTTTTATTAATTGTTTATCTCTATTCCCTCAGGACACATCGCCTCAGTTGGTAGAAAATGGTCTCCGCATGCTGCTGCAGCTAGTAACGAGTTGGAAGACCCACGAGGGTGCGGCCAAAGAGTTGGCGGCAGTGGTGCGAGGGGCCGAAGCCTTGGCACTAGTCATGCTGTGCCAATGCAAGGCTTATCCTAGACGACTCGCTGTGCATATACTGAGGTTGGGAGAAAATAGTTACTTTTTTGGAAAATAAATTAAATTCAAATAATGTACATCCGTTATAAAAATAAAATACGTAATAATGTACATTCGTAACGAACGATTATTTTTGAGAGCAATTTTTTTAACCGATACTGAATGTACAGAGAGACAAAGTACCTGCTGGAGCGTCTGTCGCTGACGCGGGATGAGCCGGCGCTGATAGACGCTGCCGACGCTCACGTGCCGCACTTTACGGAACGCTGCCTCGCTATCCTTCCGCCCGCTGAGAAGCAGGCAGTGCTGGCAGCAGGTCAGCCGGACCTCGTGTGGGTGGCTGAAAGAAGCCATGCTGTCTGGACTGCCGGTGAGTGGCGGAATGACAGACGTAGTCAACCAACTTAGAGCGTTGTTTTAGACGATTGTTGTGAGGCTTGTGGGGGAAGATTATTAGTATATTTGAATATACATGAAGTAGTGAAGTTATTTAAAGAAATAAACTAATATTGTCAAGACATTATCATTTACAACTGCAGTTAACAAGTACTTTAACGCAAAATTTCTTATAACAATTGTTTTTCCTTATTTGTTCTAGAGAGGTAAAGTCTATTAGTTTAGATTTTCGAAGTAATCTCAGGTGGTTACCTACTTTTGCTTGTTTATAGGTTTACAACACGATGATACTTCTGCAAAGAACAGCTGGAGCGGTAGTTCCAGTAACGGCGCAGACCCGTGGGAGGTAAAGAATATAATGTGTAGATATTTTATGCATAGAAAGTAGAAAACAAGTGTTTTAATACTAAAATAACGTTGTTATGTAGGTAGTGTTATTCGGACTACTGGAGCGTAGTCGCGTGCCGGCCCAGTGTCCGGCCACCATACTGCAGGCTTGGCCCATACTACACGCGCGGATACACGCTCTCTATACTATCATAGAACCTTCGTAAGTACAAGTTTTAATATTCAATCACTAGCTCTGTGTTCTTAACAAGGATCTAGCTTTCGCAAAAAAAACTCTTATTTGTAAACAAACAGTTTGTAAAACTGCTGTAATAAGTCATGTCCCTCAAATATGACATCCTCTTTAATAGATAGGATCTCGACACCATTATACAAGAATATTTTGTGAACAAAATTATTTTAATTAAAGTTTGTAATTATAGAGATATTATTACTAATAAATACACAAACAATCATACCTTGATATGATAAAACTATAACAATAAATTTGTTCTGTAGTTCGAAGGCAAATAACGATGACTAAATTTAATTGAACATTAATAAAACGACTTATTCACTTGAGTCTAAATAGAAATCAGTATACACAGATGTATTTCACTTTTAAAAGGTGTTTAGAAGATTATAAAATGAATTCCAACACAAAGTATGAACACTTATCTTCCAGGCCAGTGAACGACAACCGAGCCTCGCTGCTGTCCCGCGGGCCGGCCCTGCCTCGTAAGCCCGAGAAGGAGCGAGACGGATACATGCAGGTGTGGAAGTACTACATGACCATGGCCTACCTGGTGGTGCCCGCTGTGCCCAGCCCCGTCATACGATGTGCCAGCCCAGATCTCAGTCTCAGGTAGGGTTGTGGCGACTTGTTATACGTATAGATGATCTTTATTCCCCTCTTTAAATAACTTTGAACTATATAACTTTTAACATCTTCATACAGCACTGCACATTTATGAACGAATTGTTAATTTTAAATCATTAAAATAACAAACCGGATTATCTTGTTATACAATAATTTATTTATATAAATATTAATTAAATTTTTTATCCCGTTCTTACAAACTTTAATTGTACACGTCACACAGACAGACGAGTATCATACATATTTATATATTTAAGCTTTTTATTGAACATTTATGATATGTACTTTAAATATATTTCGATAGTAGTATTCTGTTGTTAATTCTGTAGCAGTTCTTATTTGCTGTCGTGTGAAGTTACATTTGTGCTCAATGTAAACGTAACGGTAAATGATTACCTCTCATAGATCTCGAGCCGGACTTACAGACCCTTGGTTTATGTGACGCATGACTTGCCAACTTAATAATAATATTAATTTAGACGTAGATTTTATAATAATATGCACCTTTTTATTAAATCCAATGTTCGATTAAAAATATCGTAGAACATGAAGAGTTGTACTAAGTTTGACAGGCTATTAAGTCGGGTGCAAACCAGCGATGATCGATCCTCAAAGCATGTACACGATTGGTCGTCTGAAATGTATTCATGTCCCACGATTGGTCGTCCGAGATGTGTACGTGTTCCGTGATTGGTCGTAGCGTCGAGGGGGAGCGCCCGGAGTGGAGCGCTCCGGCGCTGAGCTCGTCCAGCGAGAGCCTCAACACGCCCGGGAGTTTCTTCACGCTGCCCCTCAGCTATGCGCGCTCGCACAGGCACAAGCGGACGAGGTGGCCATCGTCATGCACGTCTCATTATTCGTCTGTCCTTGCTTCCGCATTGTTTAGCTCTCGAACAATGCCACAATCGATCATGGAATTTGGATGTCATTCACACTCACAGCACAGCTATCGCATTCCATAGAAGTTAGTGACGGCTGTACGGCGCCTGACTCTGATACACATCGCATCTACCATTTGCTGACGCCTGTTTCATCTCTTATTCAACGACAAAGTAAATAACTACCTACGGGTTTACAATTAAAAGAATTGGGATGTTTGTTTTTTTTAAATTGTAACTAACTAATCAATTGGTTTGGTTCATACATTTTAAATTTCGTCAAAAGTTTACAATAAATCTACAATGTATCGACGACGTAGGCTATCTCTTGTGTTCTAGTGTGGCACCTACTGAATACCTCTGTGCATGTACTGTGTATACTATTTCGTTTATTACCTGTTCAAATATATCGAAAGCTACTTTTCACAATTCAAAACACCTAACACAAACAAACAATATTCAAATTAATATCTTTACAGTTATTTTATATGCTAATGTCAAATACTTTTAGTAATTACCGGCTGCTATATTATATGAAGTATTGTAATCGATTTGGATTCTAATTTATACGAGTGTACGTTTCATTCTGTCCGGACAGCGCCCTCTTCCATTCTGCGTGTCCGGAGACGCTATGGGGGTAACATATATGAAAACATACATTTATTCATATCAACTTAAAAATATTTACTATTTTGGTCTTATATGATGAGTGAATGTATGTTTTTTAAGTTAGTATATTGTGGATTTTGTACTGAGGTAGAACACTGTAATTAATTACACGCACATTTTACGTGTCTAAAAGTTTAAATGTATATACATAAACATTTTGAGCCAATATGATTGTGATGAATTTGCGTGTAAAGTAATATCGTTTAGATGTCGGTAGAAACGCCATCACCTTCAATAGTGAATGTTCTGTCATCGCATGTTCTGTGTGACCGCGGCACTATATATTATTACTAAGTATATATGGCATTGACACACACACGCACACGTATTGCAACAACGGCACTCATACGTATTGTATTACTGGCTTTGCAAAATTACAAATAATACTAAACTTAATAAAACAAAGGGTCGCTATATTTTTTCATGGTTTATATAAGGATTATTTTTGTATGAAAACTTAGACCTTTAAGGAAAAATAACACATAGGTCTATTTTAATAACATATATATCCTCTGTATTCGATACGACAACATGAAACAAGGAAAAGTACACTTTAAAATTTCATTGACACACTTGCTTCTAGTAAACATTATAAAATAAGTGAAACGAGTCACCAAGGGAGTATACTAATGATACTCCGTTGGTATCTGTGTTCATACCATGGTTTTATGGTTTTGTGTTAGTGTTTAATTTACGCTTACATATAGACTAGTTGGTGTTCATAGATATATCGTTGATGCCTGTTCTGTTCACATGAAGCGTAGTCCACAGTATCACTGTTATAGTTACATGCTGTTTTGTAGTTGTAAAAGAACTCAAACTATAATAATCTAGTTAAATGATAGTGATAAAAAGAATACTATGCAGGTAAAAATATACAATTCACGAGATAAACGCGATGCGTAAAAAAACAAATTTTGTAATATGAATGTTATAGAGCTCTCATTTAAAGATTGTTTATTTTCAATGAAACAGAAGTAGAAGTCGAATACTCAGTTTATAGTACAAACATATGTAATGAGTAAAAAGAAGTAAGGTAATGTAAGAAGTGTGGGTCGCAGCTCGTCGCCGGACTCCCTCAGCGAGCGCAGCGGCGGCGAGGCTCGCGCGCAGGCGGCGCCCGCCTCGCTGCACAAGCTGGCGGTGCCGCTGGCGCGCTGCGAGGTGCCGGAGGTGCGGGACGCGGCGGTCTCCGCCTGCGGACACATCAACGCGGATGCCTTGAAGTTAGTGCCTTTGTAACTGAAACCTATTGTAAGTTACTAGCTTCCGACCTCGGTTTGTGTCGATATTAACTACCTTATGTCCCGTCCCAGGCTACAGAATGTCTATATCAAATTTTATCACAAACGGACCATCTTAGTGATCAAAACATACGTATACTTTTTATTTACATATACAAACAAAACAAAATTTACAGACAGACAAAAAAAGTATTTTTATAATGTGAGCTAAGAATTATTATGCATATTTTTGGAAAATAATGCTTAGTAAACCGGTTTCGGAAGCATGCTGAGCTATCTCTCAGAGGACAGGTTACGGTCCTACTTACTTTTGATTATATATATTGATATTTTTATGATATTTTTATTACGCAATATTGTATAAATTGTGGCCCAGGTGTTATTACGATACATAACCTTTATCACTAAAGGTTCATCTAAATCCGATCAGTAGTTATTGCGTAAAAGAATAACTGACGTACATACATTTTCATAAACTTTCGGATTTATAATATAAGTAGAAAATAGGATTATAAGATTTTGAAGTATTTATTTAATATATACAACATATATATTAATTTTGTACAAAACACAAACCTGTATTCACCTACTGCGTCTTCTCGACGGCACCACGGGATTAAACCCATTCTATTCCTTATTTCGGGTACGCAATAAAGTTTTAATAAATTAATATATTAATATGTCAATAAATAAATTCATTAATTAATAACTTAACCATAAATAAATAATAAATAAATATTTGAAGGCAAACACAAAACTAATTTGTTATATAATTACAATGAATTTAAACTACTGAACGAATTTAAATTTTTTTAAGATTAGGTGTAATATTTATAAACTGTACGTAACAAAAAACTTAATCTTAAGTTTCACGAAAAAACAAATTTAATTAGAATTAAACCAAATAGGACAGGACTTACATATATAGCTAATTTATTACTAGCGGGTATCACGAAAACTTAGTGAATAGATTTTAATAAAAATTGTTGTTGTTACCATCTGATTTGAAATGTGTAATACTTTTGTCTGTACTCTGAATTGTTTTAGTTAACAAAAAACAACTAAATAGTTTTAAATTCAATTTAATACATCTAGAGACTTATTCGAAGAGCTAATTCCTTTACTGCGGGAGGCAGTGGATCGCAAACAAGAGAACATGCGTCGTCGTCGTCGCAGAGACGCGCTCAGACTGAATCTCAACAAGATGCTGCTCATCATTGCTCAGAGGAAGACTTTCGCTACCAGGTATATGGTATTGGTTGATACTATGACACAACTGTGACACTACTTTTGATTTCTATTCTAATATAATAAAAAGTATTGAATTGTTAATGGACACACCTTAACATTGTAAAACTGTATTTCAATAAAAGTATAATTAAATGAAAATTAATTAAAGATTTCCTCAAAGAACTCGATATGTTATTATTATTAGTTCAATCAGCTATCAAGCGTTCCCTAATACATAACGATAACGTCTGTTTAGTTCATACGCACTGGAAGCTGGCGGGCTCCACTCAAGCATCACAGAGTACTTGGACGGAGTGCGGCAGTGCCTGGAGGTGGAAGCCGAGAAGGATGCCCCTGCCGCTAGGGAACAAAGACTCACCTTCGCGGATTTCGTCACTGAACTCATTAAAAGTTTTCCATGTAAGTTTGGTTTAATCGTTTTATGGACACCTTAAGAAGTGGTAGTTCAAATAATGTTGTTCTGCTTAAAATATGATAAAAAATATTATTTTAAACCGAAATTATAAGTCCATCCAACAGATGTAGTGGTGCAACAGTATTGAAATAAATCCGTTTTTTTTACTTTTTTAAGATTGATCAGTCTGATGTTGTCTCTTCTAGAGCTTGGGTCGTTTTAGATCATACGTTTGTTTTAGTGGAAATGTACGGATCTCTATTGAAGAAGGAGCTGTGTAAAAGTCTGTTCGGTCTGTTCGCGGGGTGGTGTGGGCCGCTCGTCAAGCACCTGGGAGCGCTGGTGACGCAGCCCGCCACGCCGGAGATCGACGAGAGACTCAACCTGTCTGCACTAAAGGTGAGCCGATTGACGACGTCAGCGACCGAAGTTTCACCGTGTAACATTTGATACTAAAGTGTCAGAGATCAGCAGACTGTAGTCAAACGCTAACTTATATTTATATTAGCTATGTTTCTGTGAAATAAGAAACACTTAAGATGAAATGATTTAAGAATTTGAAACCAGTATCGCAAATTAAAGAGATTATGTCCCAGGCTATGAGCGCGCTGGTGTGCTGCGGGTCGTGCTTCGCGCCAGCTGCCCTCAGCGAGGACGGCTCGCTGTACCCCTGGCTCAGCGAGATGCTGTCCTCCACCAACGATAAGGTAAATCAAATACTTTTTACTAAATAATTTATAATTAGTCATGAGCAATGTAATTAAAAGACAATAAAGAAGAAAGGTACAAACATGTAAAATGTAAAAATAATCGTTAATGGAGTTGACCTACTTGAACGTAACAGAACAATCCACATTGGTCCAGATATACGAGCTGGCGCGAGAGATGATAGTGCTGCTGTTGGACTGTAACCCTGATATCGGACCGCTGCTGGACTGGACCGTGGACAAATGTTTCACGGGAGCGCCTCGCGTGGCCGACGGCTGTTTCATGGCCCTCGCTACGATATTTAGCGCTAGGTGAGTGGGACATTCATTATGTTAGTAGGACAACACTCAAACTTTCAATGCACTGGAAACGGGAGTGATCTGTATGGATTTACTATATCCACTGTATTATTGCTATATATTATTCGTTATATATCAGTAGTAGTATGCAATATACAAACACTAACAAAAAGACTTTTAACTACTATTTAGACACCATTTATTTAAAGTTAAATAGAATTATTTTATTATTTTGAGATCCTAGCAGACAAGTTTTTAAATGTTATAAAACTATGCACCAGCTCTATTTTTCAACTTGGAAAAAAACTATAGATAATCAAAAACAGTTTTTTATAAACATGTTTTTATACAAATAAAAAACAGTTCATTGTAGAAACAGAGCAATGAAGCGCTCCGAATGTCTATATTACGTAGTTTGAGTGCACTTTTCAAATCCCGACATTTTATAGTTCCGTATGAAACATGGCGCTGTAACAAAAACATGACAGTACTGTCACTACTATAATCTAACCATATTAAAAATGGTTACGTGTTATAAAGTTTTAAGTTATTTTAAAGCTTTATTTTACTGTCTTTATTTACATAGGAGCTTTTTGTTAAGTAAAAAATAGTTGGAAGTTTTGGTTGGAAGTTTGTTTGTACAAGTTCTCAGCCAACTAACAACAGGCAGAGCCATTGACGCTGACATATATTTTAGAGAACAAGTCAAACAGTTTTAATTTACTTCAAATCGATCATTACCAAAGCAGAAAGGTTAATGAACTGGAAACCATTAGAAATTAATTCGTTTCGACAAACCACAGTAACGAAACAATCGAATTATTAGATCCTTGCATAATTATTATAAAATTATACACATTCACCATTACGATGATACCTCATAGACTCCTTTGTAACTCCTTTATAATTCCTTTGTAACTCCTTTATAACTCCTTTGTAACTCCTTTGTAACTCCTTTGTGACTCTTTTGTAACTTCTTTGTTTACGCAAAGGTAATTTCTTCAATGTTGATATTAATTTGTTGAAATGTTCATTGCATTTAATATAGATCTTAACAGACGACAAATGTTGTACGAATTCTGTGTTGTAATCTCGTAAATATACACGTAGCAATTTGTAAAGAGTTATTAATACTTTTAATATTACTGAGGGTCGCGTCATTGAAGCCGCTTGGTCTTAAACCGACCGTCTGCTTATTTGTAAATTCGCCTTCAGTCAGTCCACTGTAACAAGTTGATGTTTTTTATCCTTTATGATGAGCATCTTTAGAATCTCGTCAATGTTAGCATTGAAATATAATACTTTGAGGTGTTTAATGAGACAATGTACATGATTCTACTTGGAAAAAAATTATATTGTCGCGTCTGACGGCGGGGTGACTTTGTGCAATGCCGATTTCTTCGCTCTATTCAATGGATATACACATATTAAAAGTTATTACTTTAAAGCACTGTGACCTTTTGTAAATGTTTTAGAAAAAAAATTAAATGAATACAAAGAGAAAACTGCGTATTCGCGATTTCTTATCAATTAATTGCGCTCTAAGGGTGGCTGATACCAATCGATGCGTATACACGTAACTTAGAACTGAATAGTTTTTCACTAAAATCGTCCAAGCAATTTTTCAGTTATTTTTTTTAACGTACCAATCAACGTGTTAACATGAGTAAAAAGTGATCACAATTCTAATAAAAAATTGTCCTAATTTTATTTTTTTTAATTCAATGTATGTATGTATGTAATATCAAATTCGTTGTTAAATTTTTAAAGTTATGAAATGAGCAGTATCTGCAAAAAGTTGAGATAACGACTTTAATGCAAGTAATAAAGGAAAGGATTTAATTAAGAAATAATAATAATTATATAATTTTTCTTAACCAGGAAGTTAATGTAATATCTCGCACTCATTACTTACCGCTTATTATTTTAATATTAACATACATATAGTATTCATAGTAACCTGATAAATATCGTTTGTATTGATATCAATGCACTTAAAACACGATACAGACGTGCATAAAGAATGCATTGCTTTGTTCCTGTCAATAGTTCAATTTTTAATATTTTAGAAGTCGTTATTTCGTGTTTATTCAAAGTCTTTACCCCATAGCTTATTAACAAATCCTTTAAGGCATTACATGTCGTAAATTAAAATTACGTGTTTTTATTTAAGTAGTTATCAAATAGATTTATTATATATTTTATTATTTATTCTATATATTTGTCGTGAAAATGAGTCAAACCTCACTCTTAGTAAAACCCCACTAGTATTTCAAACCGTATTCATATATCGATATCAACTTGTGATGTAACGAAAAGAACACTTAAATTAGAAAGTAAATATACATAAGGTCAGATACAATTAATAATTTATAAGTAATTGTATCCAGCCTTTCAGACTCTCAGATTTAGTTATCGCTATTAGATCATAAGAAAATAAAATAAATATAACGAAAGTCGATTTTTATGTTTTTTCTAACACATTTTTTTTGGGAACGTTCTAAAGATCCATTTGCTCTCATTGTTGTCGTCAATTTCCAAAAATACATTGCACGCCACCGCCTGCAATATTATTCCTACCAGCTGGATGAGTGGTACTCAGCGACATATCTCGCACGACCCACTAAGATGTAAGATAAACTTTATTTGGCAGTGTTTTGATACGACTTTCAAAAGAGAGCTTACGGCTTCCATAAAATAATTTGGCTACGTTCTTATAAATCACCAGATAATGCAAGACTATCACTTACAATCAGGCGACCTTCTAAAAAAAAAATTGTATATTAATGCAATAGGCACCAAAATTAATTCAAAATTCGTACAGCCTTTTAGCGTAGTCAATCTTTTCTAAATATAAATTTTAAAAGAGTTTTATAGCGAGGGTTTCATTTGACCGGATGGTGAGTTGTATAACTGGTCTGCTGACGCACCCCACTGCGCCTCGGGCGTCAATGGAATTAAAAACTTCTAAGGTGTATGACGCAAATATTTAGGATTTTATATATAACAGAACTCGGACCGAAATACTCTTATTAAATATTAAATTTACGTCTTCGGAGATGATATAAGAGACCAAAATAGAATCATTACCGTATTTTGCAATTGCGAGTCTTTGAAACAATTTAATCTTTGAAACAACCTATTGGATTTAATTTTTTTTTTCTGATTATGATAGGCACGTTCATGAAGAAGACTATAGGCTATCTAGGGTTACGCCTACTAGGTAACTAAGAGTTCGTTAAATTAAAACTAAATACATCCGTTTGTCAGCTGGACTAGAACCACGAGTTGTCACTCGTAACTCACACGAGTTTTAACTCATAATACCTTAATCTAGGTCTTTTGTTGTCTTCTTTCACTATCACTTTATTTTGTTAATGCTGTAATTTACATATTGAAATGGCTAAGACAAAATGTATTTAAAAGTAACTTGTAGTGTACATACAAATGACACGGCACATACAGTACATGTAATATGATTACAATAGATTACAATCCATATCAATAGAAATTGCATAATTCAATAACATTAGTAATAAATTAAATTGACCGTAATCACAAAAATACGAAAAGTAAAATTATTACTCACGTTAAAGTTGGAACAACTTCGTAAGATATGTTTACGAAATATTAATTTCAATTTCTCAAAAATGACAGTGTGACTGAAATAGTTTTTATAAAAATATTTTTATAACCTACATTGTATATTCGTTAATATGCAGGGAGTACCCTTGCGACCACTACACCGCTATCATCAATGTGACCCTGATGTGCACGGGCTGCCCGCGAGCTCCGGTCCACGAAAGCGCGCTGCAGCTCCTGCAGCTCTTAGACAAGAGGTTTTTCGGCACCGTCGGACCTCTGCCCGCCGACGACGACTCCGGTAAGTGTGAACATATGCGTATCTTATTGATCATAAGTTGTATCGTAGATATTAATTTTAATGCATGCAGTGAAAAATATATAAACCTCGATGTCAATACCACAAAATATTTAGAGTTAACTTATTGTGTTAACATATTTATTTAGGTTCCTGAATAAAAGAAACATCAAGGGAACAACGAGGATTATAAAAAATATTTTTTCTTTTATGCAATTCTTTAATATAGTTAATACTTTGAAATAGAAAGCTAAAATTTCATCGAAAGATTTCCTTTATGACTTAACCTTCCACTGGAACCTAATCTTCACATTTTATAACTACTATTTGTTTTGTTAAAACGTTAAAATAAATATTTTTTTTAGTATTCATTAAGAATGTTAATTTAAGAGAGAAGTGTTTTGTAGTTAGAAGATGGCATGAATACACATATGTGTTACTTTGAAGTAAGCACCAACAGTAATATGAAATTTAGTATTTGTTTTCTGATTATTGATATCATATTATAACCCGGAATATATAATTTATCGATCTAATATAGGAAAAGAGTTGTTCCGACGCAAATGAGGCGGCCACCAAAATAAAAAAATACTAATAAAAAAGTTTTTTTTATTGAATACACTTTAAAACTACTAAACTAATTTTAATCTGGCGGAGTCGCGGGTCACTTGAAACTCCCGAAAACACCACGCAGTTGTAGCTGAACCCGTGACTCGTATGTTTTATTCTTGATTTGATAGTGTGACATTAAATGAACATACAACAGAACACGTCTTCTCATTCAAAATATATAAGTAGATACTTAAGTCGACTATTATTATAATTGTATGTAAATCTTACAAAGACTTGTGTTTAATGTGTATCGTATTGAAACCGTATTATATTGTTCGTCTTTTGGGTGACATTTTGAATGATTTCTGTGGGATTTAGACGTCGTGCCAAAGGTTTGTATCTTTTGTTTAGTTGCCATTGTATTAAACTAAATAATCTACTTTTATTAGCTTTATTTAAACGCCTTGAAAGCGTTCTGATATTTCCTCGCATATAGTTATATTAAAATGTCGGTATATTAAAATGTAATATTTTGATGAATACTTCGTTAACAAATGTCAACATTTTCCGTTTCTTGATTGTCTTAAGACGCTGCGAACGTGCTGTCAGCACTAGGTCTTTCAACTAGGTCCTTCTGTCAATACAAATTGTACTGGTACTTAATTAAAATTCAATTCGATTCGATACCGTACTTACTGGCTTTTTACTTATATATTTTTGTGAATATATTAAATAAAAGACAAAACTAACTTTAACATTTTTAAGTAAGTACAACTTTTATTTAAAAGTTCGTGCATCGCTGCGTCCCCTCCCTTCAATTGGACGAGAAAAGTTTTGCTTTATTGTAAGTAGCACTGCACTTCATTAGAGTGTTCAAAGCCTGTGACAGCTCGTGTGTTGATGTGTTGAACTATAATAACAATACGTACTGTATTGTTATTATACTTAAAAACTGTGGTGTCCCTGAAATTGCTCGGGAATGTGATTTAGTTTTAGGTTAGTTGTAATTAATTACGAAGCTGGAGGACATGTGAGAATTAATCTTGACATAACTAAGCCATAAGTTACTCTGTAACTAACTATAAATATATCCCAGAAAAGGGGGAAAAAGAAAGCTTGAGGTTTAGAAAATTCTTTCGAATCTTTGAAAATTTCAATGTAACAAAGATAATATTTATAGAATTGTTAGACAGTTGCGATTCAGTGGTAAGTCATCATTAATGTACCGTGTTAGCAGGAATCACGACTATATGAAATATTTGTTAAATTAACTATATTGTATACATTTTGTGATGATATAGGACGACCTATTAGTCTATTGCCTTTTTTACAGTATGTTAGACAAACAATACAATACTTTTTGTTTTTTCATATAAATATCTAGTGTCCGGTTTTGGTATTTAAATGTTTCATACGAATAAAACAATATCTTCAACTAAATATATAAAGTTAATAAGACCTATTAGCATTAGTATTGTTGACTTTTAAATTATTTGAAAGCATTGCTCTCGTCGCTGTACCATTACACACAGCTCTGATTTAACAATAGGGAGGCTTAGAATTGACCTCGCTTGTAATTGATATTATGATATTACAATAATATGTACTTTGAAACAATGCAACTGTTTTATTACCATCCACTGGTTATTATTGTATTAAATATCGAATTGTGAAATAGAGCACAACAACGGGTCTCAACTCAAAGTCTTCTAATTTATATCTTTTTAATTATTAATTAGTATTAGCTATATTAAATTCTTGGTTTAAAAAATTGTTATATTATTATCATTACTTTTCTTTTAAAAAAAACTTTAGAGCAACTAATGATGAAATAGCCATTACTTGCTCTAAAGTTATTGAAAAGATTTAGGTCATATCTTATTACTTTAAAACATTAAATATTATCATACTATTTATTTTTAACATTTTACGAACAAAAGAATGTTGTATGTAACATGTACGCCCGATGTGTATTACACTAACTAATAAAATATTCAAACTTAAAATTTCAATATTCCTTGCATTGGTGATGTATTCATTATTGCAAAGTATTAATAATAATAAGGTTTATTTTAGTATGACTACGAAATTACGTTGTCCTTTTTTATTTAACACTTGAGAACAAGAAGTTATAATTACTCATCGCACTACAACCTATCGATACTGAATGTTTTGCAGAACAGTCAGTTTTAAAGCCCGTCAGACTCGGAACACCCCACGACTTGGCTTCATTTTTTTATATTGTCGATATTATTATCGGGAACACGTTTTTCCCTTCTTATTTTTCATCTTGTATTCTCACCTATAATGTAGCATTTGTCGTGACATTATCTATGAAAGTAGACACTTGGCAAAAAGAATTTCGTAGCAAAGAGTCTACGAAGCTACATTCGTAGCATATCATGTAGCTTGTTACAATTCATCAGTTATTGTAATTAGTAATTCGGATAATACATACACACGATTATATATTGAGTGTAAACTACATTTCGCTCGCGGTGAGTTTTAAATAAAAGTACCCTCCAAGTAGCAAGTGAGACCGCCCCCCCCCCCGCGCCGCCTCATTGTAAACATTCAACGGAGTTACATTCGATTTAATCGCCTAAAGTTCTTAAAGTTATAAAGATACTTTGAAACTATTGGTTCAAAAGTATCGTATGTATGGCTCATTGTTCCGGATGTCATGGCTTACACATCAGAGGTACTTTGAAAAACTTAACATAACTAACAATGTACATTAAGTTCGTGTGAATAACTTTATACAACAGCGCACAACCTGATACCTCTCAGAGTGCGGGGTATTTTTAGTTTTTCTATAGTTATCGTTATATTATGGCCAAATTCACAATATATATGTATATGAATATAAGTAAGCCTAACCCTTGGATTATTCTGAGCTGTAAATCTAAATCCGTTCATTAGTTTTTGCGTGAAAAAGTAACTAACATTCAAACATTCCCTCATTCCCTCTTTCTATTTTATAGTAATAATAGGACGTATGTTTAGTAACTTTCAAAAAATTATGGATATTCGTATTCGTTCTATTTGCACTTTATATAGTATATTACAAAGTAATATATTATATGTCTGCTACAAAAATATGAAAAAACGAGCAATGTTTTTATGTTTTTCTTTGCTATGATCATCTGAAGTGCTTCTTCTGTCCTTCTGTCTTTGTTGTTCTCTGTTCCGACTGGCAGATGTAGTCACGAGTCACAGCTACTTAACAACGAAGAAAACAGAAAACCCATTCCGACATAAAATAGGAAAATTCAAAAATATGAAAGGATAATAACAAAATATTAATTAAAGGACACATAGTTTGTTGACCTGAACGTAATAAAATCGATTTTTATGTTAATTGGATCATTGGTTAATTAGCACTTACCATCTTCACGAGAAGAGGTAAGTTTCAATTAAAGGACATTTACATTTTAGTAAAGTTCCAAGAAATAAAACTGTCAAATGGTTACTATTTTTATAAAAAGCTTGATGATTTGATGTTTTTAGACGACACAAAATACATTTAATAATTTTGACTATTATATTCTACTATTGTTTAAGAAGTAAAATGATACTGCTTTATTTATATCTTAACATTGTTACAAATGAATATATGGTGATGGGCAATCTATTTAATGACAGCCTGCGAACAGACGAGTTGCGTCCATACGTATTAAAAATAAAACCTCTGGTGTATCGGATCAACTTCAAACACTCAATTTTATTAGTTTATTTTTTTATTTTGGGTAAAACCTTCATATACTAATGGAAAACCTACGTTTAATATCTTACTCGCTCTATTTTTGTATTTATAAGTAAAGATATATGACGGGATCCTTTAATTTGTATGTAACTGATTAACAATAATATTTTAAAAGAATGTTACAATTTTTTCTTATTTAACTTATTGGATTTCGTCATAATTTTATCAAAAACAAGACGGTCGGCGAGTAGCAGCCGACGGACTAGCTAATAATGTTTGTCAGATGGTCTTATTAAAATAAGAGTTTAATTAGTAAGAGTTATTAGCTTTGTGAATTGATTGAATACGTGTCCAAAAATAAAATGTTAATATAGTGCGATTTAAATATATATATTTGCATTCTTTAATTTCCTTGCCTATCTAGATGTTGTATTGTACTCGTCCCTTAATTCGTTAACTAGCTCAGAGGTAGCAAAGCTACGGCTAGGTTTTGATTTTTATTTGATTTCGTAGTTTATAGTTCGGTATGTTCGTACCAAAATTATATCCCCTCAGCTACTCCGCCCTAATTTCATTAATGGTTGTCCCATTCATACTTTGATAACACTTCAGCTAAGAAATTCCCACATTTTTACATAATTCTTACATAAAATGTTTGTGAAGAAAATATTTAACTCTTGTCTTCTATTTTAATGTCTTTAATGTATTATTTGAATGTGACTTGCTAATTATCACATAATAAATATACACATTATTGAATATTGTATTTTCATTTCACAACAGTCTAGGTCTAGCGAGATAAATGTTCTTAACTATTACTATTAAGAACATTTATCTCGCGCTGGACTAGACTGAGGAGTCTGAGGTATATTGGTGAAAAATTCACTCACTCACATACCTCTCTGAAGGCATGGGTGGAAGTAACTCGTTCTTCCTTGCTGAACGAATAAAATGAAATGTTGAACAATTTAGTGTATTTATTGAATCGCTATCGTCCAAGAATAAGACAGTGGACAGACTTAATGCTCCAAAGCATTCTCTACCAGTCAACCTGAAGAAAATAAAAGAGAGAGAAATTAAGAATAAGATGAAGAAAATGAAATAAGAAAGGTGTATAGCTACTTAACAACAAAAAAAACGTTAAGATTTTTACTACATATATATAATGAACACATACATAGTAATATAAACTTAAATATATACAAAATATGTAATATAAATGAAAAATAATAAATATATACAATATATATGTTATTACTTAATATTTTTAAATATTAATAGTTATATACTTGATCATTCCAATATGTGTTAGCATGTTTAGAGATGAAATTGAGGGCTGTGCTTCTCAGTTGATTGTTATTTTATTTTAAAATGGAGGCTTAGAAACAAAAAATATCTATTAAGTTTTATTTTTTTATATATAAACCTTGTATTGTCAAGTATTTGATTTAAATTATATTATCAGAATAATATAAATGTAGTCCACTAACTAACCTGAAAATAGTAGTTGTTCAAAGATCAATCATCAAATATATTAGGAACGCCACCAGACCCTCAATTTCGACTCGCTGCGATCGTGAAATCTCGGGTGCCGTTTGCATGTTGAGGGAAGCGAGCTAAGCCGAAGGCTTCGTGTTGGTGTGGGATGTCGTAATTGTAGACCTTACACTAGCGCTATTTTTTTTACATTGAAGTCTATGGGGGTGATGTTTTTTGGACATTATTCCTCAACGACATTGAAAATTTTTGAAATTTTTTTTTACAAACCACCAAACATATCAGCATGGTATGTGTGCAAAATTTTAAACCGAACCGTTAAGCCAACTTTGTGAAACGAATGCAAATGCTCGCCAGTAGAGCGCTCCGCTCGCTTCGACAATTTTTTTTATTTTCAAAATATCAAAATGTTTCGGTCCCTACTGAGACTGTTCCATTGTTCGTACACATGATGAAGATCACTAGTGGTCCAGTCTGCTTACAGGTGTACATGCTTTTCGGAAGGCCACGCGGCGGTGATATTTAAAATCAGTTGAGCGTGAGTTTTATAAAAAAAAAATATTAGTAATTTTAAATTAAATGCTCATGTACAGAACAAGATTCTATTTAAAAACAATTGCTTCAATTTTTTTTGTCGCTCATCAGAACATCAGAGTATATTGTTTAAGAAGGTAGAAACTATCAAAAAAATCTGATAAAAGTTTTTGGCTTTTGGAATTTGATATTTAAAGAAAAACCATAAAAACCTTATTCAGAAATTGTCCTTGTTTATTTACTTATTTCCTTTAATAATTGATAGTTAGTGTAATTATGCGATTCGGGTTTGAATTTAAAATCCTATAACGCCTATATAATTTTATTTTTTTTTTTACCACCGTAACCTACCTTAGTCGATCTCGTTGTGACAAATTGTCGAAACTAAAGTTTAATTAAGAATATAATTTCAATAGAATCCTAAGCCCTGATCTAAATATAAGCTGACTATGACTAACCCATTTTTAGTCTCAAATAATCGAATTAAGTTAAAAAATATAATTTTGGACTCCATCTTGTAGTGTCGTCTTGTTGTCTGTCTTGAGTGGTTTGTGTATACTCGTTTTCGTTTAGGGCTTTGATGACCTATATTGTATTATCTATAATAATTATAACCAATTTCCTAGTTAAGAAATATGTTATATTATTTATTTCTTTGTTTACTAAAATGTATGTATATTTTACATTAAAAAAAAACAGTAAAACTACGGGTTTTTTTTCCGATTATGATCTCTTTTTATTGAGAATAACACGATGGCTCTATTACTTCTTTATAAATCATGAGTAAGCTGTTAAAAAAAAATTAAAACCGCTTAGTCTCAGAAACCTGTCAGCTCTAAGTTCAGTAAGTAAGTATTGACCGAGACCACGCACACGTTTAATAATAATAATACTACTACCAGTCTGTATTAGTCTTTTTCTCTAGTAGAGAGATTTACCTACAATTTGTTTATTGTTCTTACATAAGTTGAATAATTTTTTCCATATTTTCAGTCCAAGTCACACTGAAAAAGTGTTTCTGAATACATGTATGTTTTATTTTGTCAAAGAGATTAAATCTGTTAATAAATAATAAAATTGCACATAGAGACATTTAATGAAGGTTATCATAATATACAATTTAATTACAAATAATAACAAGCTTAGAATATAATATTATAATGAAAAGGAGGACCACTCTAAAACACCGCAGTCCAATTATTTTTGTGTGTCTTACAGTTGAGGGCAATTTAATAGCTCACACTGGACATATGTCAGTTTTAGCTTATATAAGCGTTTATTAATGAAATTAAATAGTCAAATTACCTTCTTCGATAATCATTATTACCTTAATAGGTAATCATTATTGAAAACTTTTAAACAATTGTGCATTTCTAACGTCGACCTATTTAATAATATTTAATGTCGCCGCTACCAGGTAACATTACTGAGTTTGATGAAGATTCGAATGTGAGATATTAAAGTGATGCCTCAATAATATTATTACTAAAGGTTAAAACTACTTTCAACAGATAGACGTTTCATATTCTGTCTAAGTGCAGTGATTCACGAATAATCTATTATTAAAATACGACACAAGTCTTCGATAAGTTTTGACATTTGCAACTTCAGCGCCGACTGCCTTTCGGTAGACAACTGTATAAAAATATTCTTGTCCTATCCACTTACATTCTCAATTCCTTCTCAGCTGATTGTTCAGTTTTAAAGTGGTCCATGTTAAAGTAAAAATAACAACAATACATGCGCCTTACTACTATGATTACAATGTCGTACAAAGTACGTACAAATCCATTACATCATTAATTACATTACTAATATATTTGTTACTACTTGATAAAGCGTATATTTGTTTTCTTATTTAATACGAGTAAATCGTCAAAATCCTACATACGACCCAGTCCTATGATGCTGTATATTTAATACTATTATACTGTTTTTGAATGACTCAGGTCTATTGTAAATTTCCAGAATACGGTCTTATAACATTTGACAATATCTGTCAATATGTAGAAAAGTCTTAAAACATCAAATTTACACTTAACTACTAATAAGAGTCTATATGAAACTAGCCGCGCGTGCTAGTCCCGTACTTACAGACTAAGAACTCTAAATACCTACATTAGAATAGACAGCGAACAAACAAACATGTACATTATTTAATAAACATAGAGAATATGAAAGAAGACTAACAAATGATTACGTTAAAAAAAATATACTTAGAAATAGCGTTTACCATTTACTAAAATATCTTACCTTTCTATTAGATTTTGATTCCTTCATATGTATGTCCTCAAATTTACGAATCTATACATTTTGAGATAAGATTTATGAGCGCTATATAATTATTACTACCACTAACATATACACTGATTTGTTGCTATATATTCAAAAAGTTAACAAGAAACACGTGAAACTATAAGCGCTCCGAATACAGTAGATTATTATTATACATTCTCTATCTGTTAATGTATTTCTTAACACCTCAATGCGAAAACTAAGAATGAAGCAAATTGTAACATAACTAAATACAATAAGACAACAGTATGTATAACTAAGCCTAACTAACCAGACGAGGGCTGGACATTTGATTAAATATCTTATCATTAATAAAGCGCGTGGATTCATGAAGTTTATCTTGTATATAACATTTAAGATGAAACTAATGCTAGATATACTTACTTCTATAATAATATCATTGTGGTTGGGTAGCTGTGTTTATGTGCTTTCTTGTCATTATTGTTGCTTTGTTATTGTTATTAGTATTGTAAAGAATATTTAAATTTTTTTTTTATTGAAGGATTTCAAAATGTACCAATTTGGTGGCTTATATTATATTTTATAAAATTTTGTTTTACAAAACGGTTTTCAAAAAGTGCACAATTGTACCCTAGGAATAATTCGGTTAAAAAATACAGAATACCTAATGAAAGTTATTGAAAAATACATTTTTTTAAATTATTTTTTAACCATACTCTTGAATGCTCTCGAACGGTCGATACAATGGATTATTGTAATTATTGTTCGTATTTCATTAATTATTGTAATTAGAAGTTTTTTTACTACACCTAAAACATTTACTTATTCGGTAAAGGTATAGAAGATATTACACTACTACATCCTCTAGAAAAGAGATTCTACACTACTCAGCTCAAAAAGTTATACAGTTGGTTATAAATATCATATGATATATGTCTTACAGTATAAGGGCTACTGGAAAATATTACATGCGTTAAAGCTGGAATTATTAGTCTTAGGTTACTTCATTAAAACCTCGTCAATACAAATATATTTTTACAAATGCTTAAAACATCTAAAAATCCCGCTCTCGCTTATTCTAAGTGACGTAGCTCACTTCGTACATTAAGAAGGATCAAACCAGCTCGAATACAAACTGGGCTCTATCACCTGCATAATACGTGTAAATGTGTGTAGTTATAAATTGTTACTATTCAACATAATGAGATCTTTGGAAATAACCAAAACGATGTTCCTAGTCCCGCCATAAATTATGACACCATTAACAGATGAATTAACCCCCACTGTACCATAAGTGACGTATTATACCCACCACACGGCACCTTTGATGCGTCTCTTTCACAACCCGAGTAATTTAATAATCACAAAAAATATCAGAAATGATAATAAGAAGTCCTTTTAAAATTGTTACTATAGGCTATCTAGTTATGCAAAATACATTAACAAGACTACCTTGGACATTTAATAATCCTACACATATACCTTAATATATGTCCTAACTATCATCGAGTCTACTTGACGTAGTCCACCTACCTTTAGTTAGAATTGAATATATTGTCGACGAGAGTAAATGGTCAGCTGTTTAGAATCATTACGGCGCCACAATTCAACAGACGAACAAAGTGACCTGTCATTGATGTTATGGCGTCCAATCTAAATATTTTACAGTCTTCATTTTGACATCGTCTCCTATCTGATTTGTAAACCTAAGTTAAAACTTATTTTTAAATTTTTCTGAGTCTGTGACATGTATATAGTGCTCCGATAAGTAGTATACGTAACGTCATTGTAATACGAGTAAAAATAAAACTGGTTTGCAAAATTTATGATTTGCTTACTCTTCTATTGGCCTCGAGAGTGTAGGTGGAAAGACGGTGAACCGTCCTATAGCACCGATCCACCTCATCTCGACGTCGTCGTTGCGTTGTGGGCGAGTGTTGTTGAAGGTCCATCGAGTTATGCGTGGCTCGGGCTCCATCGTCACTACGGTTGCCTCGGTGTTCACGTTCGTCAAGGCTGCGAACAAAGATAACTCAAGTTTTCAATTGAAATAATTGTAATTGTGCGATAAGTAGTTCATAAGAATCAACTTTATCTTCATACATATAGGAAACAATTTTGTCAAGTATTTGTAGCTCCTTTTAAACGAATGAACGGATTTCGAAAAAATTTTTGTGTGTTTCGTAGTGTTCTTTTCACAAATAAATTCCTTTTTGACTTCACCCACCTTCTAGTTATTATTTTTTTATTTTTCCCCGTGGTATGCGAAAAATTCCCCCTCGATATTTGGTTGTGATTGATTTTAAATATTTTTTAATAAACTTTTCGTTTGAAGATAGTGAACCTTTGTTTTGTAAAGCATTCCAAACATTGAACAAACCCATATATATAAACGTACGTCCGTTTTTCTAAACAATACCATTGCATTCTGTCAAAGGGATTTTGTTTGAGTTATTTTTTTAACGAACGTAATAAAATACCGAACATGATTTTTAAAATCCATCCGGTGATGCTGTCCACGCTGTTTTTTTTTATTCGTCGCGCTTTTGCCAGGACAAATGAAAAACAATAGTTGACAGAAAATAATTATTTTATAATTCCTGCATAAGTTTGATCACCTTAAGGCTGTGGATGAAACATTTTTTATCAAAGACCGACGTCTTTAATAAAATTAAATTTAAATATCCTTTCATAATCTTAAAATAATAAATAGTACCCCATAATAGTAATAAATAGTTTCATACATGCATTTGGAAATAGAAATAGTTGTCTTATTCATTTAATATGGTCTTCAAGCTTTTAAATTTTGTGAAATATGAATACATGAATCCGTATAAAGTATGGAGCGTAGGAGACGGCCGCTGTCACAGTGTCACCGATCAAGGTCTCGTACGGTATTTTAAGAAATTGACCCCACCCGCCTCTTGAACATTATACTTGTTCACTTTCGATAATTTATTATGTATTTTCGTACGTTGTAGCTTAGAGTTTTGTATCTTCAAAGTGTTGTTTGATAACGGTGTCCGTTACTATTAGCAAACGTTGAGACGACACAAACGTCTTACGCTATGACAATAATATCTATTTGGTGAATGTTTTAAGGGTGTCTGTTCTAAATGTTTTATTTCCTAATTCATAGCAGGGCTATGTCTGTTGGTTTTTATACTATTATCTTATCATTATATTTAAATATTACATCTATCGTTAGGATCTGCAGAAAATAAAGAAAAAAGAAATATTAGATTATCTAGATAAGGATTATTTTTATGTTATAGTGTCTTTAAGTTTGTTTTGTGAATAGTGTTTCATATTGAGATCCGAATAAAGGGCTATATTATCATCTACCGTTCGTCAATGTTCGTCAATGTTCGTCAATGTGCTCAAATGGTGGCTAGGGTATCAGTGACACTTAGTCCCGGCGTTTAACACACTGTAACATAATGTTTTATTAATATTGCATAATCATTTAGATCTTCTTAAATCAATAACTTACAGTTATAATCTATTTAACTTACCCATATTATATTTAGGCGTGCTCTCATATGATTATTATAGCTATAGGGGTATAAAATTATTTCAACCCTTTCACTAAATATGTTAGATTTTTAAAGATATGAGCAGTAATTATACTTGTGTGCACATGTTGCGACTGTCTGTGCGACTGCAATTCAATAAAAATAAATTATACTCTCTCTCTATCACACCGATATTTCGTACTCAAAGTTAGATGAAACAGATGAACATTAGATTAAATATTAGGTCTTTTCATTAGTCGTATGATGAGTTAAAATAGAAAACAAAATTTAATCCATTGATTGAGATGTAGCTCATAGTTTAATATAGACATTTTGTAGTCACGTATCATTTTGTTTTATATTAATTTATATTAATATTTTGAGTTTATTGGTTGCCATTTATAAAAAAAATATCGTTGAATAAACTGCGACTCTTCTTTTCTACATTCCTTCGTAATGTTCAATCGGTGCAATTAATTGTATGTGGAGTGGTCATTGTACGCAACGACACTATTCGAAATGATTAAGATTAAATAATAATAATTTATAATAATACAATAATTTACGGATTAAACTCATGTATAATTTTTGTTACATTTTAATTTTAACCCGACATTTCGAATGCTTTGCAGCAATCGTGTTCACGAGTAGATGTCTCCCGCCTACCCGTGTTTAATCCGTAAAAAATAGTTTTATTTCAAATGTGTACTCGTGAAAATCTAAGAGAATACAATAATAATTTATTATATACAATAATGGAAAGTACCACACCTTCAAAAACTTGTGTGTTTCTATATTTGTATGAGCAGTTACTTCCGTCAGAAAGAGGCGTATAAAAGTAGAATACTAATAGTAAGGAATTTATTAAGAAAATATTGAAATGAATATCTCTACTTTGTTCCTCTTGATTCTGAATCGATAAAAGAACAGTGTCGTTTGATAACCTCGTGAAGGGAAAGGTTATTGTTCATTAAAGGTAGATCTCAATATCTTCAAGGCTTGCGTCGTTGTTTACGCGCCGTGCAAATTTAAATTTGTACAAGATGTCCGTCTGATTGCTGCATAAATGAATTGTATTTCAAACTGTCCGTCGTCACTGGAGTGATATTGTGATGTTCTTTACTCTGGTCATTTCTACAAGATTTTAAATTGCATAATAAACTTTACAACCTTCTAATTAATAATGATTTCTCATGGCGGAAATTAAAGTTTTTCTAAAACTGTTTTGTTCCCACGAAATAAGAAAATTGTAAGTTTTATTTTTGTTTATTTTAACTTATAACAAATTATTATAACAAACCTATAAATATATGTGTTATAGAATCAAAGAGGGTTATAGAATAATTTAAATGAACTAGGACGATCACCACTAAATATAAGAAGATACCTTGTACAATTATAACTTTAAGTGACTTTGGATTTGACTAAAACGTTGATATTAATATTGTATTGCGGCAATTAACACGGTTTTAATATGTATATTATTTATATTTTTGATAAAAGCATATATCAAAAGGGGGTCGGTAGATTTGAAACAATGACTACTTGTTTTTCTTCTATTCTTAACCAGAAAGCTTAGCCAAATTATTACAAAACACAGACTATTATTATTGTCATTATTATTTGTTATTAGACTTTTATTATTATGAATACTGACAATATGTTTGGACACACGTGGCGGTGCCACGTGTAGTCAGTTCATTTATTTTAATTATAACATTTTAAAATACATTCTGGTAGTGGTGACTACTGGTCCCGACGGTGCGGCGGAGGGTGTTGTGTTTTAGTAAGCCCAGTCAACATTGACCATTAGATTAGTTGTATGTATATATCTATAAGTTTTGATCTATTTCTTTTTATCATAGAAAGTGCCCTACAACCCCACTTTCTATAATAATTAAATACTGTTAACATTGAAATTGTAATTAAAATACTATAATGTATATTTGTATTATTAATAATTTGCTTACTTGAGACGCTGTTGGTTCGTACTTGAGGCTCGCCGGCAAACCGCACGGCGACCTCGCGGCGGGCCTGTCGGCGCACCCAGGGCAGGGCCTGGTGCAGGGCCCGGCGGTAGTTCTGTCCGCTTAAGCAGTACAAGAGAAAGTTTATCCCGAAATTGGTGTGGAAAAATAGAGCTGCGAGTTGCTGCAATGCAGTCCAGCGTCTACCGACCTGGTCTTCATTCTGCAGACAAAGAAACAAGTGTTAAGATGACGTGCCTTTACATTATTTTGAAATAAACGCCCTTCGATTATTTAATTAATATTATTGTATAGTATTAGTAAGTAAATTCGCCGAACAACGCTTAGTAAAATCGCGCCTCATAATTTATTATTAATTTACTTAGCAATCATTGTCAAAAAGCAATTGCAGTTTAAAAATTGCATCAATCTGAAAGTTGATTGGTTCTTATGTTAATAGCAAGCGATGAATGTAGCCACCCAAGCACTCGGAGACAATCAATTCAATCCGCTCCGCTGCAAGATGTTAAGATTCAAGTTGTTTGAACAGACGGTAAAGTGAAATTTAAATTCTTCCCTTGCTATATATATCACACGTGTATATTATGTATGCCTGTGCGTCTGTCAGTAAACTTGTAACTTAACTAATCAACATGTAATGTACACGTTACAAGCACGACTATGCTTTGGTCGAACGAGTCCTTCGCTCTAATCGCATGAAATAACTCGCTTTTCAAATAAATAAAAATTACATATTTATACATGAAACAATATGAAGTCTTTATATATATAAATGTTAAAATCATAAGAGGAAAGTAATAAAGCGCATTTCAAATTCAAACCAGTCGTTGAATTTCACCAAAGGATAAACAATGTACTTTGAAAAACTGTCAAATAGATCTAAAAGATCCAATTAAACTTCCTTAAGTCTAACGAAGCACTTACATATATTTTTAAAGTATAAGTCAAAATTCGTTACTTGTTCTTGGATGCAATTTTTTTTTTTAAAATTTAACTTAAAACATTTTTTTTAATTTAATGTAGGTTTTGAGAGTATTGACTCGTTCCATGTTCAAGTGACGCGCGCAATAATTTGATACTGATGTTGTTGTTTTATAGTTTTGTTTGAACAAACCCTCCTGTATGTTGTATTAGTGACTAGGTATTAGAATACTATTTCATTTTAAATCAAATCTAATCCAGGTCCAGACAGTGCTTAACTTTATTAAATTTCTTTATCTACGAGCCATTAGCGGTTAGTTATATTATTATAAAGACATAGCTCCTTTTTGATATTGTATTATTGTCTAATTTATTTGGACGTGAATGAAGATAGATTTGTATAGTAAAAACAATGTTTAATAACTGGTTAATATTTTTCCATTTTTATTTAAAAATAATTAATATTTTTTGTATTATTTCAATATTTTTTAATCATATATTAATATTTTTTTTTGTGATCATATATAATAGTTCATATTATATTACAATATTCAATCTGCAATTCTGATTTTCTTTGAATCTCTAATAACAGAGTTTAATGAAAGTGTACACAGATTTTTTTCTCATCTCGATAGATACATTACATTCAATCTTTAGTTTTATACTGTGTTGTTTAATATGATAAATAAAATAATTATGATATTAAGAAGACATTAAAATTATTTGGTTCTGTTATTTTATTTAAGTGGTCTAATATAATTTTAGACGGAATTTTCTTTGTCTTGCATCCAGTGTTCAGAATAAAATCCATTAACAATCTTCAGGATTGTAGATAACAAAGGAGTCTGTATATGCCTACATATTTCGTAGAAGTATTTAGGATAAAATGCGATAATCATAGTTGTTTCTTTCAATTATTGTAAACCTTGGTCCGGATAATCTGTTCAATACTAATGTTTAGTTTCCAAACTTTAGCGACGTAGTGCGGTAAGACGCTTACTCGATCTATTTGATGTATATATTGCTAATTAACCAGGAGGGTTGTACACGGGGCGCCGCGAGCGTTGCACTTCTACCACTTACTGAATGTAAACTAAATATTATATTTTATATACATTTATCTGCAAGCTTATATATGTTACAGCGCGATTGATTTTTTCACTATAGGGCAGAGTTTGAGTGGATTTATAGTAGGAATGTAATTGGTCCCACGGGACCAGTAGACACTGACACTGCATTATCTCTAACGATAGTCAAAATCTTTACATAATCTAAAAACATGCTGTTGGCGTGAAAATGATATTGTTGTTAGTTTGCGTTTGTTGTGAAACATATTTTAAAGCCATAATATATTAACTAATGAAGTTATATCACTTTATTTTAAATTAAATTTGGCTAGTAAACGAATAAATATAGTTGCTTTAAAAAAATATATAGATATATTAGCATATATTTATAGATATTCAAAGTTAAACAACTTATTTATTAAATAACAATGAAGAATCGCAAAAATGTTTAAAGGTTCATGTCGCCGTTTTAAAGTTTTAACAATCGCAAATTATTTACTATTAATATTATGTAATGACACTAAAATACTTCTGCATAAGATATTAAAAAATACTACACAATTTAATATAATGGTTTCGTTTCAGAAGTGCTACGTAAAAATATTAAAGATAGCATCAATTTTTGCGAATTATACTTACTATATCACAAGCGTAGGCCACAATCCGAATGGTGTAGGCGGGCAGGTTGAGCACAACGAACACCGATGAGACGAGGACCAGCATCCGGGTCACCTTGTGTTGCGATTGATGGAACCTAGCCAGGCGGCCCCGGCACAAACGACGTCCCCTGACCGGCTGCTCCTCCTTCATGAGGGCCAGGCGAGTCCGCTCCAACCGCCGTACTCCGATCATGATCCATGTATTCATAACTATTATGATGCCAAGGGGTAACGTGAAGGACAGAAAAGTGTCTACCAAATTGAATCTCGCTGCATGATCGAGGTATTTTCTGTTTATGTTGCAGTCGTTCTTGATGGGAGTCGTGAATCGTAACACCGGCAAATTTAATATGATGGCGATGACTATCAGGGCTACAATGACCTGCCTAGATCTGTGAACGCTGCACGTGGCGCTCTGACGCAGCGGATAGACCACGGCCACAAAACGTTCTACCGTGAATGCGACCACCAGCCAGGCGCTCAAGCAGCAAGATACATATGATAAATAAACAAAAAACTGACAGAATCCGGTGCGATGAAAAACAGTCGTTATCCCGGTCACATTGAGCCAAGGAGGTATCAGTTGCCACAGAAACATGTTATCGGCGACGGCGAGAGTTGATAAGTACTGACTCGTCGATTGCAGTCTTAATTTGCTGCTATAGAATACAAAGATAGATATACTGTTTCCGATAGTCCCCAGAATGATGACAATCGGAGTATAAAACACATATATCGTGTTTACTATTTTTTCAATCAAAATATCAACATCAGTTTCATAAATGGAGTTCGCGCTCTCCGTCGTAGTTTCGAACAAGTTCGAAGGTTCATCGCGGTTGATGTTCATGTCGATAAGGCGCGCTCGTGCGGCCGACGCGCCTCTCTGTCAGTCACTACCGCTGTAACGCACGGGAGCACTGGTTTATAGGAGCGCACCCCTGGTCCCCGTAGCCATCCTAGATGAGATCCCGCCTTCGAACCGCCCCCTCCCCCGTCCCCGCCTACGAGCCCACTGCCCACTACTTGCACATTATAAACATATTGCATTATTTTATTTACAGACCCTAATGAACATTTTTAATAACAAATAGCAAAAATTGAGTAGTTAAAATTGTCTAAATTTAAATATCTATTAAAAAAATTAGTGAATATTGTAACCAGGACTAGCAGGGGAACGTCAGCCGTAGCGACGCGGCGTAGCTCTCGTACAGGTGTCGTACACTAGTCCTAAAAGAAAACTGAGATATTATTAATTTAAAATATGTTATAATTGTTAACTTCGTCACTAAGCAAGTTGCTGTAGTAACCCCGATTTTGAAATCAGTTTTTATAAAATCTTTACGTTTGGAGGTATCCCGAGTATTCCAGACATTTTTTACACACATATGTGTATGTGTGTGTCTGTATTATGTGTGTGTATGTATTAAAGATTTTTACAGCTCCATTTTCTCGCTACCTGATTATGTAATTGACTTTATAATAAATTCTTGTTACAAATCGTTGCGTATTTCTTAAAAACTAAAGGCGTCGTCGGTGGCGGTTATGGTTAATGTCATTAAAAAGTAATCACAATTGAAAAAATACATATTTTTTTTATATTTCTTAAGAAATTGTGAAAAAAACAATTATTATCAAATTATCTAATAATTAAAAGACGGAATCGATTTCAATAAAAAAAATTGTTATTTCTGTATATATTTAGTTAATATGTATTCGTGGTCGTTCTTCAATGTACGTGTTGAAAGCAATTCTATCTTGTATTTGGTATATTATTACTTATTTAATTCATCGACAGTCAGCGTTAGAACCCGTGTGCCCTTTGGTAGTTAGTGCATCTACAACATCACGTAATTAGGTTAAATACGATTAGTTTTTTAGTCGCTGTCTTTTGTATTTATTCTGGCGAGGTCGCCTAATGACCTTCAGAATCTGCTGTTCAGAAAATATTAGTTAAATCCATCGTATACGACTGAACTTTTCCAGCAATAAAAGATTAAGGAAAAAAACAAAGGGTTAACACAATCCTCCATCCTGTGTATTAATCATCATTATATGGATTTAGTTTTTTAATATAACATCCCTCGTATGCAGGTTCGGAGAAAGGTCGCGGAACGCTGGATGTGCTCCTGTGCACGACCTACTGCCGCTCCCAGCTGTACCTCTCTCGTCAACTGTCGCAGCTGCACCCCGACCTCACCATGCCCATGTTCTCAGGTATCATGATTTATTGTAAGATGACATCTCAATTAAAGTCAGTTAATCGTGAATGGCTACAGACAAGTGACCCTGAGCTCGTAACAAACATCAGCACCGTGAACATACTCCATCTCTTTATGTATATTTAAGAAATACTGTTGTAGGAACTTTCCAATTCTAAATATGAGTAACACAGTTATTCCATATATTCCAAATTAAATCAATGAAAAAAATATATAACCTAATATCTACAATAAAAATAAATATAATATTTTTTATTTTTGTATGAAAATTAAAAATCATCATTCATTTCATCGGTTTTTTTTAATACACACTGTGTAACCTTCCTTTCAAAATGAAAGATTAATTATGGTTAATTCAATGCTCATGCAGGAGTGGAATTAGTTCACTTCGTTAAAGTAACTGCTCCTACAACTATTGAAATTAAAACAGGGATAGATCCATTAAGAAAATTCAAGCTAGTTTAGAATCGACCTGCTAATTCAAGTTACCAATTTTGGATACAAAATTAAAATACATATAGGTACATATATTGTACTCGTGGTTTAAAAAAAATGTTTCAGAAACGTTTTTTCTTTTGTTAACAAATTTAATGTTTATACCACTAGCCTTTATTGAAAAACGTTTTGTCATAGCTTAATATTTTAGCCCGACCATTATATTTATATGTAGATTTTGCAAATGAACTTCATTACCTCTCGATATTATGAAAATGAATACATTCACAGAGATAACAGCGCGGTTCCAGACCGCCCGCACGGAGGTCCGGCAGCTGCTGCTGCAGTACCTGCTGCCCTGGCTCGTCAACATCGAGCTCGTGGACCCCAACGTGCCGCCCGCCAACCCTCTCTCATACATACAGGTTACAAAGACTAAGAGTTCTGCCACTTCAATGCCAATGTTATTTATATTTTCAAGGCCCTTTAGTACAGTATATATTCTCACATCATTATGACATCTATCTATATATTGATACTTTCGTTCAGTACTACGCGTCGGAAGCGGGGCGCTCCGGCCGGCGGGAAGGGCTCGGCTCTGTGGAGGCTACAGAAATGGTCCTGAACAACCTTTTCTACATCACCGTTAAGGTCAGTTGTTCTTAAGCAGACACACACACACGAGGTGTTATGATCAACCACAACAATAATTAGTATCTGTTATTAAGATATTAATGATTGTTACTGTTAAGGGGTACTCTTTAGAATATAAAATATAAATGGATAAATGTGCCTGATGTTGATAATAATGAAAATAATTAATCTGTATATTATTGATGATACATGTTGTGTTATAATAAAGTATTTTAATAATACATATATATGGCATATATATATATATATATATATATATATATATATATATGGCATATAGCGACAGTACATAAACTGTACATACAACAGTCACCGTACCAGGTCTCAAAAGATGTCAAAATAAGCATATTGAGTGAAATTGAACTGGAATATTTATGCAGGTGATACACTCCATGCACTCTTTTAGTTTGTTCTCGAACTACGTATGAGAGTAAAGCTGATGTGTATTATTTCAAAGCCGCTAGGGAGTAATATAAAGATGAGCATTTTAGGTAAATTATGAGGACGTCGCTGGTCATCTCCTTGCATGGAGGATGTCGCCCTTTGTAAGTTTTCAATTAAATTCAGTTGAAAAAGCCGATTAATTAAAAAAGACTCAGTGCAATGGGCCCCTCGGGGTGCGAGACATGTATGTAAGCTGCCGTTTTACAATTTCATTTAAGTACAGCTGATCTGGTGCAGGCTGAGTCTCAGTGACGCGTCACTGTCGCTGATAAATTCTGCTTCACTCACGACGTATTCCGAACATATAGTTGTAATATTAATAAGAATTTGCTAATGCTCGTAAAACTAGATTAAATAGAATTTCTCTTTCGTTATGAAATACTATATTTTATCCATCGTTAACCATTTTTTAGGTCCATTTCTTATTAGAAATATCTGATAATATCTCGGAATAAGCCTAATTGGCAATTAGACACCCTCAGCCCTAAAAAAACTGCATTGAATGCGCTCCGAAGATATGAAATATTTTACAATTTCTAAGTAAAGCCATCGAGGGCTCATCGAGTCGGTGTATTTTCACGTTATTAAATAATTCCCTCTAACTCTCTTTAACTTTACCGTTATATAATATTAATAAAAAAGAATACGAAAACCTGAGCTTTGTCTTTAGCGATAATTAACCTTGCATCAAGGCACTCTTCACTGGTGTAGTAAAAACGTCCTGTCTCGATCGCCTGAAGCTTTTAAAGATATTCATAACTTCAAAAAATAATGTAAATTGTTCAGTCTCTTCTCGAGACTCTCCAGTCTGTCTGAGAAAATTGAAAAAGACGTTACACATCTTTCAGTGTAGTCAGATGATGTAACAAGTGTAGGAAATACTGCAACTAAATATCACAATCAGTCCAACATAGAAATTTCAATCCTACGAGAGGACATTTTTATAGCATTTTATTAATTAAATCAAGTGTATCGTATCAATATCCTGCACAGATTCAAATGTACTCTTTAGATTTAAACTAATTATGTGATAGGTACATGTCAATAGTCTAGGCACTACTGTGAACGCTAAGTTTTTTTTATATTGCAGCTTAAAACGGGAAATTTATACAATGTCAAAGATAAGTTTTAAGGAAACTGTATCGAACAAAATATAAATTACTTACTTCTTTTAAAATGTTAGAAAATACGCCGTAAACGCTGTATCGCCTAATAATCCGTTATTTCGCTATCTACTTAATGTTTCATAAAAAGCCGTTAGATAACAGTTCACTATAATATTTTATAAAAAAACAGTTTCAACGAATGAAATGCGTTATTTTACCAAGACATACTATTCTTTTTGATTCACTGCATGGGTAATCCGGAAAAAACATTTTTTTAATTCAAAATGTTGGATATCATAACATTCATTTAAATCTTCATGGAATTCTGAAACTAAACACAACACATCAGTATTATTCTATATATCAAAATAAACATTATAACACGAGTTGATAGTTTATTTAAAAAAAAGCAAACGGTAAACTGTCTGTGAAACGCATTTTTTGGTATTGTGCTGATTCGCGTACAGACACACAAAGACATATTATTTATATCGTCGTCGGCTCGAGCTCTTCTCAAACTGTACCTACCGACGGCACGCGGCTACCTTTTTGTTTTTTATTTCGTTCAGAACTTAAAACTCGGTTCAATTTTGTAGACGAAATACTTTTTTAGTATTATTTTTGGCAGCTTTGTTTTTCTGTTTTATTGTTCTTAGATGAGTCGTTATCAATAAACGCCGTTCCCTGCACACTGCACTTAGTTAATAATGTTATAATGGACCATCGTTACGAACCTTTAAATAAATAATACCTTGTCCACCGAAAAAATTATGCCTTTCAATGAACGTACTGAACGTTATGAATAAATTGAGTAAATGAATTAGGTACTACTGTTATTGAGCGCGTCGAGCCTTCAGCATCTGTGCATAGTAACCTATATACACTAGAAACATAATATTTGAGGTTATTGAACTATTAATTATATTTTAAAGCTACGTATTTTGTTGTAAATCCTGCATTTAAATATAATGAGAGTACTTACTACACGTTATTTGACGTATGATTTCAATTCTGTAATATCGAGCAATATTATTTCAACACGACGGTGCGGCGTCTCGACAACCGCCAATAGCGGCTCATTACATTTGATATTTACATTTTAGATTACAATTTATATTAAAATACTCATTGTGTTAAAAAATAAAGATACAGATATAATAAAAGTAACTATTAATTTCAGTAATCTTAAACAAACATTTCTATATTTATGTAAATTTTGGTTGGAACATAAATACAATAACTTTATCCTAACTCAAAGTTCCCTCCCAGTTCTCAGACAATCACCCTAAAGAGATAGAGGAGTTGTGGTCGACACTGTGCTCCTGCTGGCCCAACAACCTCAAGGTCATCATCAGGTACCTCATCATCGTGTCCGGGATGGCGCCCAATGAACTACTGCCTTATGTGAGTAGACACATCATAATATCGTAAAGATTTAAGATTTTAATTGTTTCAAAAAAAAAAACTTGTTACCTGTGATTTGTGAAAAGCTGACGAAAAAAAACTCGTTTGGCGATTAATAATTATCTTAGTGTATTACACATCATACAAACAACAATAACTATACTTACACAGGACGTGTCTCTTGATAATTGATTAATCTTGAAAAATAATATAAAATTACCAATCTAATATAATAATGAAATATTTTTGAAAAAAAAATTTTTTTTCAATCTATTGAAGAAGAAAAAAAAAACAAATTTCGAAACTCATAAAAGTAAATCCATTTTTAATATTTATAAAGCTAATTTTCCGTTTTATATATTAAAGAAACATTTAAACAAAGCGTATTTCATTATAAATGTGTATATTATAAATAAAACTCTTCCTGTAACACTGATCCCGGTACAGCCGGTCGTTGTACCTCTCACTCGTACATTTACAAATATATATATATATATACACTTCGATTCGGCACCCTTTGCCTCATGATAAAAGTTTTTATTTTTGTTCTCTATAGTCACTAACAAAGAACATATAAACAAACAATGATTATTTAATTGATAATTGGTTAATGTCCACGTAAGCTGCCAAAGTAATTTCTGAAATTATTATTTATTTTAATGTAAATATTTAAGTTCGCTACATCATCGCCGCTCACAAATATAATATAGTTATACACTACCATTGTCACCCGCTAGGTCAAACTTGATTCCTTTTATCAGATATCTTCTATGTTATGTTTTTTTTATATAAAAAAAAAAAACAAAACTGTTACGTAGTATGTTAAGCCTTTATCATTTTATAGGTGTTTTTAATAGTTTTTGCCAATAAATCTTTTTTAATAAACTTGATTACTGTACTTTAATTATCTCTTATTTGATCTATATATATATATATTTCAAACAGTCCCTTTTAATTAAAAGAATTGTCAATATCGTTTAAGATTATTCTCGCGGCACGAATACTACTGTTATATTAGTTTTAAAGTATATCAAAACATCAATAATTGTATTGTTACAGATATATTAAAGTTTTAACCAGGGCTCTGTAAATAACTGTGGTACAATTATTTCTGATGAATATTAATCTATTCTTTATTGTATTTACTTTATATAAGAAAGCAGGAAGTAGTTAATATTTTAATTAAATCCTTAAATCAATGTATCAATCGTATTATTTATTAATTGTATTATATAAGAATATTATTGTTAATCGTTCGAATAGGCAAAACGCGTAGTGCTATATCTAGCTCGCTCTCGGCCGGAGAGGCTGCTGGACGAGATGATGACCGAGCTGCAGACAGTGGAGACACTCAACTGCCTGATCGAGCGCACGGAAACACCGCCTTTCTACAGACTCACATCCATGAGGAAGGCCACGTCTGGACACAGTGACGGACCTGGTACTGGCTCACAGGTGAGAGACACCTACGCTACCAGGAGCGTTAGCAACGTTAGATATATTCAAAATCTTACAGTAACATCCCTTTAAATTTCCAATAAAGGAATTCTTCAAACTACTTCATTTTGTAGATTTACAACACATTACAATATTATAGTTGATAGTACAATATATTATATAGACAGAATATTTTGACGTCATAGTTCATGTACTGTTTATTTTGCTTGTTTTAAAAGTAATGAAGACAAAATACTTTTAGTTCTTTTTTAAATGTCTTTTTGTATTGAATGTCATATGGTACCAGGACGCCACAGGACGCACGGGCGAGTTGGCGCCTGTGGAGAAGGGCACCATACATACAAAGCGACATAGCGGGGAGGACCCCGCGAAGGCTACGTGAGTCCATTATTTAAACTTTAACGTGAAGTTTTTTAACTTTATTGTATTGCCGATATCAATTAATAATATCATCATTTTAACTATATCTTTGAACTTCTGTAACGTGTGAAGTTTTAAGCGACTTCTCTAGACAAGGATTTATTTTGAACAAATTAACTAATCTTATGACACTTACAAGATTAAATAACCTCCTAATGAGGTACCAGCGAAGTAGCATTAAAACTTTAATTGACTCTTTAATATGTGGGAGTATTTATTGTAATACTTAATTTATTATTATTAATTAATTTGCTGAACTGTTACGGTATGGTTATTAGCATAGCACGTAAATGCAGGTCGTTCAGTGGCTTAACAAGATTCAGTCGCAAACGAGCGGCTATAAGGGAGTTGTTTACACTCCCGCCGCTCTACAGGGTGATACCAACTTGTTCGACTCTTAAAGATGTTTTAAACGGCTGTCATTTATAAAATTATTATATCATTTAATAAGTTTAAGCAGTTGTTATTGATAGCAGCTACAGATATGTACACAATTATAGTACATTAACGCATGAGTGTGTCGTTTAAGCGATCGTAGCACTCAATACATTTGAACAAACCCACCGGCTGCATGTTTTATTTACATATGCACTTGAAGAACGCATGCCTCGTTATTGACATTTTAATTGCGAGCATATAATTTAAATAAGTTGTAGGTAATTTGCATCAGGCTGTATCCTGTAAGCCGGTGATTCATCATGTGGAGGCGTGTCCTAAGTGATTGCCCCGCACTCGCACAACACCAAATTGTGTTTACTTCTTTGATGGAAGCTCTCCAAATATTACCTCTACCTCTACCGGTCTACAAATGTAGTTCAAGTTCAATATCGTATAGTCGGGTTAGCTGTTTTAGTCAATGGGTTATAGCTATGATACGGATCGTATCTTTATATCTATTGTATTAAATATGACTTATATTATATTACAAAACATCATATTGTATAATTATTGATAAAGTTTCAGACTGAATAGGCTTGAGCTCAGACAAATTAATAAACGTAATAATATTAAAAAAGAATTCCTACCTACGAGTGCCTGTAACCTGTATTGTCTATGAACAATAACTACCAAGTAATTCGTCCCTCAGCAGCGGCAAGGATCTCCCTCGACCACAGGACAAGCGTGCGTCTGCGCCGCCCTGCGTGACGCCCCCGGCCGAAGAGGAACCTTCTCCGCCCTCCGACGGCGACGCCACACCGGTAACAGCTTACAGTGATTTGTCTGACTTGCACCTTTTAAGAGATCCCGTTTTATTAATTAAACCTTGAAATATATGTATTAAAAGTCCGTTTTGATATTATTTATTATTATATAGTAATATCGAAAGTTTGTATTTAAAGCATTCATAAATAAATCAGGTAGTCGTTGATATTCAATGTCTCTAAGCGAAAAGAAATGAAATTTTAGTATACATACATCAGTTTGGTATACATACATATATTTGCAATTTAATTTTAATAACAACACTAGTAATATCTTCTTGTTGTTGAAAAGCTTATTGTACATCAAATTATTTTATTTACTGTTATCTTCTACCGGATGTTATTGGATTATAAAAATATAGTGTTAAGAAATAATGTTGTTAACGTAACTAATAAGCACCGGTCATTAGGACAACAAAATGACAAACTGTCAACAGGATGTTGTCTCGTTATTGTACTAATTGGAATGAGAAGCCAATTACTGTTTTCGAGGACCTTAACAACCGTGAAGCTCACATCCTGATCCTTGAAAATTGTATTTCTGTTTATTATGAAAGTATAGGTTATTGTTTCGTCTAATATGTGTGTATGTTTGTGTTGTTTTTTTGCTCTTAGACCGGTCCGTGCCTGGAGGGGGCGCTGTCCTCTGCTCCGGGGACGCCGCAGGAGCGCGCTGAGCCTCAGCCGCGCCCGCTGCCTATGCCGGAGTACGGCGGGTTCTTTGCGCTGCTCACCGAGTACCTGCCGGACACCAACCAACCAGTCTCTGGCTTCCATCGGTGTGTAGAATATGAACAATACATTAAACATACATACAGAATGATAACTATATTGTATCCCGTTAAGTCGGCATGTAATCAAATATCGGATGTCGACCAAACAATTTTTGTTTCCTAATGTGCGTATAGTTGAAATACACTTATACCAGACATAGACTAATGGAAGACACTAGCAACAAATATATGAAGCTTTAATTATCATTTTTAATTATAACTTAATTAAAACTACTCCTTATTCTTACCACATACATATAAATTATAAAAATAAGATACAATCATTCTAGCTGTAACGTAGCAGTGATGCTGCTGTGTGACGTGGTGCTGGACGGAGTGGAACTAGACTGGTCCATACACGTTCCGCTGATGCTGCACATCGTTTTCCTCGGGATGGATCACAACAGGTAAGTTGTTTCTCATAGTAACCACTTCAGCGGATGTTATATTATTATTAGATTTGTTTGGAATTTATTGTATTATGGACATAGTTACCGATCTGTATCCAATTAGATTAATGATAACGATTGTCTTGTAATTTGTTATCACGTGTCTTGGTGATATCTAATTTTACACTAATTGGTATGATTTCATAGGTCTAAATAAATATTTATTATGAGTTATTTGTATGTGTACGACAGCTTATGGAAGAGTACAGGAGATGCCCTCCTTTTAGTAACTAATCATTTATATTAGTTATAATTTTTATCAAAATAATGTCAAAAGTTTTTGAATTATCGTCGATCAATCTTGACGACCGATTGGTCTAGTGGTTACTGGTTGTAACTCTGCCTTCTGAAGCAAAGGTCGTCGGTTCGATTCCCACACGGAACAGTTGTTCGTATGATCTATAATTTGTTGTTCCGAGTCTGGGTCTTATCCTGCCCAGACTTGAATCCCGGTAACTTTCATCTCTTTCCAAATCTGAAAAAAGAGTTTCGAGAAAAGATTTTTTCTACCGATTAAAAAGTAAAGTATGTTGTTTCAAGATTACTATGTAAAGAAAATTAAATCATCTTTTTTAAATATATTCACGAGCTAATTCAGATCTGATAAGTGCAAATGAATATATTGAATATGAAAAATATTTCCACTTTTCTATTTACTTTTGTATTATCTTAGATTACTTAAATGTCTCCAGGTGGATAGTCCACCAGCACTGCCGGCAACTACTACTCAACTTGCTGGTGGCGGTGGCTTCCCACCACGACCACTTAACGGTGGCACGCGTACTCCTCGCGGCCCGCTCCGCTCAGCTAGGACTCGGTCTTCCGCCGCCGCCGCTACCACTTGTGCCGCACAATTTCACTGGTAGTTATATTAAAAAATCATAATCTTATTTGTCCATTGAAAAGTTTGAATTTTATTTCACTTTTAATATTACATTGATACATTTTTGTAATGGCTAATAGATTTTTTTTTATAATATTTATAAATTTTAACTTTCAAACAAATTTACTTTTTATTGATAAACAATCATTTAAATAAATATTGTAAATATAAAACTCTACTATTTACTTATTAAGTTTGTTTTTTTATATATAATACACCATTGAAGCAACATATAGGTATACCTCTATTCATAACATTTTTAATTTCTATTTACTAGATCAGTTTAAAACTTGAATAAGTATGTTTTGTTAAATATTGCTGTAATATTTCAACTGTGCTGTTTTTGTTCAGAGCCAGATGCGGTGTTTGATAACTTCCCGCAGTGCGCTCACTCCCCGCGCCCGCACGTGCGCTCGCTGTCGTCCGACCCACAGGTCACACCCGAAGGTGAACTACTGATTCCATACATTACAGCTTATGACAATTATATTTAATAAAAATTGTAGTTATAATGTTTCGTCTATTTAAATTCCAGGTGAAAGTGACAACTATCCGTCGCTGCCGGTCATAGTAACGGGCGAATCGGAGACGGATGCAGAACCAGAACCGCCTCCCGCACCCGCTGAGCTGCCGGTAGCGGATGCCATCAAGTCGCTAGTGCACTATCTCGCCAGCCGCCCTACGCACATGCCGCTGTGGCAGTATGAGGATATTACGGCTAAAGGTGATGTCGACAACGAGTCATCCAACATCCTTACGATTTTCTCCATTTAATAAAGCTTGAACAAGTGATGTTGAATAATTCATATGATGTTATATATATTTTTGTCTGGGGGGCATCTATATCTGGAAGACAAATACATTTGCCTGTTCAACTGTCGTGTTCTTCGAATTCAACGACTGCTCGCCCGCAGTGTGGTCGCTCCGGAGCTGTTCTCAAATGTCAACGTTGGTACGACATGCTCTCCGCATCTTCCGCGAGTCTCTACCGCACGCACTCATCTCCGAGCGGTGGGCTCAGACCGCGCTGCAGCTGGGGCTCTCGTGCCCCTCCAGACACTACGCCGGACGATCGCTGCAGGTTCATTTGCATTATTTCTTATACAAAATAACAATACGGAGTATCTTTAACAGTAAAAAATATTGATGTAACTATAAGAAAAAACTTTGAACTGATTCAGGCTTTTTTTCAATACAATAAATAAATTATAATGATATTACTTTTAAAAGTGCAAAAGATATAGAGTTCCAAAAATAAAACTATTAAATTAAATATATCAATCATGAAATTGTGATGAATGAAACTTTTTTGAATTCTTCCTCTGAGCGCATATTCCTATCTCTTCCAAGGGTCCTCGTCTCGAGCTGCTATAATCGCCAAAGGACTAAAGGATGCATTAATTTCTAAAATGTTATTTAAGTCAACCGTTGCTCCGGAAATTTTAAGTGCAAGTTCCACGTCCATATACCGTCAAATTCCATAAATAGTTTCTGAGTTAGCCATGAAGGAATTAATACTGTTGACTTTAACATGACTGATGATGTACTGGACTGACTATATGTTCAAACAAATAATCAAACAACATCAAACCTTTCCATACATTTTAGATAACGATTGCATCGTGTTGATCAGACTAATAACTAGGAAAAAGTGACAACACATTAAAAACTATTATTATCATTTATTTGTAAAAATACATATCAATTACTTATTATTTATTTCAGTGTATTGATCTTTCACGAATAATCTTTGAAATCATCCGAGATTATAATTTTACATGTGTAAATTTTAGGTATTCCGTTTTATCGGGGTGGCCATGACAGGTCGCATGGTGTCAGATATCCTGTCACGACTGGTAGAGACTGTGGCAGAACAGGGAGAGGACATGCAAGGATACGTCACTGAACTGCTTCTTACTCTAGAGGCCGCCGTGGACTCGTTAGAATCGAACTTCAGACCTTTGGACTATATGCGCGATATATTCAAATCTACACCCAATTTAAATAACAAGGATGGTGGCCCGCAGCCCAACGGCAACGCATTTTCTGCAGGTAATATATTTTGTTAGTATTTTCATTAAAACATCACCTAAAAATAAACATGATGACATGAGTATAAAATAATAAAGTCAGACAAACCATAAAAAGTAATAACATACGTTACGCCTTTGCGTTTCATTGGTTGACCTTTCAGTATAAGTAAACTTGTTTGTTCTTTCAAATTTACATATTCATAACATCATAATTCCCAAGGCAAACGATCTCCTGGTGTGTGCGTGGGCTGCGTCAGTAACCACACACGCAGCACCAGCTACTCCGTCTCGTACTGCGTGCGCAAAAACGCACCTCCCTCCGCTGAAAAACAACCACACGGTATAAGGACTGACAGGGTTCATTTTAAAGTGATAGATTACCAATGCTATTATAGTATGTTCACTTTACTTTAAAAAAATTAACACTGTGAAGGAGCTGACTAATAAAACTATATGTACAGGCACAAATACTCAAATAAAATAATGTTGCAGAGGCGCGCTCGAGACCCTGCGAAGCTAGCAAAGGTGTGTGTTCGAACTTGTGTCGCTCGAGATCTGCACAATCCCTGAAACTGCTAGGAGACACCGCTACACAAGTATATTTCTCTATATTTATATTACTCAAATGGCGTCTTCTATTCTAAAGGTCATGACATTACTCATATAACCCAGGATGACAAGTTAACGATCCTGGCAACGCTGTTCTGGGTGGGAGCCTCACTTCTGGAATCGGACTACGAGCACGAGTTCCTTCTGGGCGTAAGACTGCTATCCCGGGTAATGGCTCGGCTACCCCTAGACCGACCAGACGCCAGGGAGAGGCTAGACCGAACGCAGGCGCACGGAGCCCACTCTCCTGCTTCTCTACACTCGCTTCTACTGAAAGTCAGTGATCTATATAGAGTTTAATGGGAAATGGGAAATTAATGGGAATAGAGCATA